>JAFBJQ010000522.1:71687-157243 GCA_016785345.1 Trinectes maculatus | reverse complement strand
TGTTTTAGCTTGTGAGTGTTAGAATTATACCAGGGCGCTTGTTTGTTTTGTTTGATGAGTTTTTTCTTAAGGGGCGCAATCGAGTCAAGAGCTGATCGTAATGATTCTGAAATTATCGATCTGTGAAGAATTAAAACCAGTTATGGACTCTGCTTCATGAGGCTGTGGTAGTGACTTCAATGTTAATGGAATAATTTCCTTAAATTTAGCCACAGCATTGTCAGTCAGGCATCTTGACAGAGAGAGATGGTTAAAGGCCTGTGGTCCAATAATAGAACCTCAAAGGTTAATAAGCTATGATCTGATAAAAGGGGATTTTGTGGAAGTACTAACAATTGTTCAATATTGATGCCATATGTAAGAACTAAGTCAAGGGTGTGGTTAAAGCAGTGGGTTGGTTGGTTTACACATTGACTGAAACCAACAGAGTCTAATATTGAATTAAATGCAGCAGTTAGGCTGTCACTTTCAGTGTCCACATGAATATTAAAGTCACCGACTATAATGACTTTGTCTGTTTTAAGGACTAAATTAGATAGGAACTCTGAGAATTCTTTTAAAAACTCAGAATAAGGCCCAGGAGCACGGTAAACTACCACAAATAGAACTGGCTGCAATGTTTTCCATGTTGGCTGGGATAAACTGAGAACAAGGCTTTCAAATGAGTTAAAGTTAAGTTTGGGTTTGGGAGTAATTGATAAATTAGAGTTATAGATGGCGGCAACACCACCTCCACGACCAGAGCCATGGTGGATGTGACTAATTATATGACTGGGAGGAGTGGATTCATTTAGGCTGACATATTCATCAGGATGCAGCCAGGTTTCAGTTAAAGACAGTAAATCAATGTTATGATCTGAGATAAATTCATTCATTAAAGCAGCCTTAGATGAGAGTGATCTTATATTTAATAGTCCACATCTTGACAACAACTGGCTAGCTACCGCTAATTTAGGTTCTAAGGTACGGAGCCGGGCTTCTAACTCACTAAGCCTTGCCTCCATTGCTGCCACTAAGCTACAGTTATTACATTTACCATTAGTACTAAAGGAGGCAGAGAAATAACTGAACATGAGGCACTGAGAGCAGGAGAGAGGAGAGGAGGAGGGTGGGAGAGAAGCCATTGCTAAACGGTTAGCCTTTACGATCGTAACCAGAGACAATTACTAAAGAGTGTGTACTGTTTATGTAACGTTAGCGGACCGACGATTTACACCAGAATGTTTTTCAAAACAGATGAAACAGTAAAATTTAGATCGGAGAACTATTACAGAAACGAGAGTCAACACCAGCAAGGACAGCCAACAAAAGGAAGTGACGCAATACGCTTACCGTACGTTGTGCCAGGTGCCTGAACAAAGCCCTTGATTGCAACACATGAACAACAACAACAAACTCTGTCTAATGGAGTGGAATAAATATATATATTTAATAGACCCATGTTAAATTCCGTTTTATTCCAAGCTGAACAAAAGCTGTAACATGACTTGTATGTTAATATACGCCTTTATTAAAATCACATGTCCCCATTTGAAAATTGCTCATGTGAAGATCGTGGGATTGAGAAGATCCCCGAAGTATTCCTTCCACAGTGTTACTCACAAAGTCAGTAATCTTTACTAATAAACTCAGGAACAAAGAAGCAAAACAAAATCACTCACAAAGGAGGAACAAAAGTTACAGGTAAATCCAGGATGTTAGGATGACAAAAAACAGAGCAGGAGGAAGGAAGGAACTCATGGTTCACTTACAAGGCACCAGGTACTACTGAGATGGACTTATCTGGGCAACGTAGTGGAGAGTGGACCGGTCTTTTATGGGGCACTAAGTGATGATTGGAATCAGGTGTGCCTTGTCAACTGTCACCGAAGACACCAGCCCCCCGCCTCCTGCTTCCGCTGGAACTTAAAGGGACAAGAACACAAAAATAACACAATCCCCAACCAGGGCCCTGTTTCAGGAAGCAGGTTTAGTGAAAACTCTGAGTTAGTTGACTCAGAGTCAGAGGAAACTCTGGGTTTTCGGTTTCACGAAGCCGGTTCAGCTGGACTCTGAGTCAATTACCGTGGCAACATACTCTGTAAACCTAACCTGCTCGCTGGCAGGTTTTATCCAACTAACCCTGAGTTTGTCCTCTTTGTCTGAGCCTGTGTGTGGACAGAACGGCGTGGCAGACATGAAGTGTGCTTTTTTGGAAGATACGGTTGATATGGAAGCACAAATACTGCGCAGGAATCTCCGTCAGGAGAAAATCATCAGACCCAGATTAGACGTTTTATCATTTCAACATGAATATTTATATGAACGCTACCGTTTTCAGTACTGTCAGTCATTTATCTCAGCAACATTCTCAGCCCTCACATCAGCACAAGCTTTGTATCGCACTGAGTCTTTTTGCAAATTGCAACACAAACTGAAGCACAAACATTGATTAGAGTTTAAACGTATCAGCTTCGTTACTGTGACGCAGCGCAAACGCAACGCACGCGCATCTGGTGGGATGTCGGGGTTACAGTGGGGGAGGGGAGGTTAGGGCGGGGGTTGGGGGGAGTTGGGGGGCTATGCCTCCTTCGGACAGTCACCCAGCCGCCCTGAGTCCCCGGCTGCACGGGGGCTGTCGGGAGACCGCTAGCAGGGGCTAAGCTAGGTGGCTCCGCACTGACTACCGGGCCCTGGCTAGCTACCGCTAATTTAGGTTCTAAGGTACGGAGCCGGGCTTCTAACTCACTAAGCCTCGCCTCCATTGCTGCCACTAAGCTACAGATATTACATTTACCATTAGTACTGAAGGAGGCAGAGGAATAACTGAACATGAGGCACTGAGAGCAGGAGAGAGGAGAGGAGGAGGGTGGGAGAGAAGCCATTGCTAAACGGTTAGCCTTTACGATCGTAACCAGAGACAATTACTAAAGAGTGTTGACCGGTCTTTTATGGGGCAGTAAGTGATGATTGGAATCAGGTGTGCCTTGTCAACTATCACCGAAGACACCAGCCCCCCGCCTCCTGCTTCCGCTGGAACTTAAAGGGACAAGAACACAAAAATAACACAATCCCCAACCAGGGCCCTGTTTCAGGAAGCAGGTTTAGTGAAAACTCTGAGTTAGTTGACTCAGAGTCAGAGGAAACTCTGGGTTTTCGGTTTCACGAAGCCGGTTCAGCTGGACTCTGAGTCAATTACCGTGGCAACATACTCTGTAAACCTAACCTGCTCGCTGGCAGGTTTTATCCAACTAACCCTGAGTTTGTCCTCTTTGTCTGAGCCTGTGTGTGGACAGAACGGCGTGGCAGACATGAAGTGTGCTTTTTTGGAAGATACGGTTGATATGGAAGCACAAATACTGCGCAGGAATCTCCGTCAGGAGAAAATCATCAGACCCAGATTAGACGTTTTATCATTTCAACATGAATATTTATATGAACGCTACCGTTTTCAGTACTGTCAGTCATTTATCTCAGCAACATTCTCAGCCCTCACATCAGCACAAGCTTTGTATCGCACTGAGTCTTTTTGCAAATTGCAACACAAACTGAAGCACAAACATTGATTAGAGTTTAAACGTATCAGCTTCGTTACTGTGACGCAGCGCAAACGCAACGCACGCGCATCTGGTGGGATGTCGGGGTTACAGTGGGGGAGGGGAGGTTAGGGCGGGGGTTGGGGGGAGTTGGGGGGGGGTCAAAGAGGGAGATGCTTTAAGCACCTGCATCAGCAACATTAAACCAAGATTCATAACTTTACAATCGGTCCATTCATTAGTCTGTGTAGCGATGCACTCACATCTTTTAAATCAAAAGCGATTTTCCGATTCAAATAGACAATAGGAAATAGTGAGTGTTAAACAGTGACAGTGTTAAATAGTGACAGTGTTAAACAGTAGCAGTGTTAAACAGTGACAGTGTTGGGACAGCTGAAACACTGACATGCTGAATGCAGCCACTCACTGCTGTTCAGGACAGACTAAACAAACACAGCCTACCTGTTTGTACTATATTTTTATATTTCATCTTCTGTTGCTGCTAAGTACGTTTTGTACCTGTTGGACAGCACCTGTGTTCACAAACACACAAATAGAATATTTGTGTGTTTGTGTTGAACATTTTAAACACTCGCAATATTTTTTTTTATTAATTCAATCTTCTGCCATACCACCTCACGATCCTTTACAGCAGCTGAGCAGCGACTGTGCTGCTCTTTTTTTGAATATGTGTTCGTATTCGGTGTAGCAATGCATGAGAACGTCCAACTCCACCCGGAAGAAGTAAGACGTGCGGGGTTTGTTTTCACGTGTTGTCATGGTGAATCACGTTATCTTTGTTCCATTCATGAGGGCTTTTTACCTCCGCGTGCGCGAGCTTAACTCAGAGTCAAAGCAACTCCGAGTTGATTGACCTAACTCTTATCACCTGTTCTGAAACCGAAAACTCTGAGTTGGACAGCTCAGAGTAGGTCAACCCCGAGTCTAGATTTTAACTCCGAGTTTGTTAACTCTCCTTTCTGAAACAGGGCCCTGATCCTTACACACCGCCCAATGACGTCTTCAGTTTAGGTCAACAGCACCCCACTCTGACTGTAGACACTGTGAGTTGGGTGCTGTTTCCCCCTCCTGAGTCGCTGAGTGCTTTGCCAGAACCTCTTCGGTGCTGCCTGAAAGTATTCCTCCATGGTCTCACCAAACCTTTCCAATGCCCAAGCCGCGGACTGCTTTGTCCGCCAGTAGCTGTCAGCTGCCTCAGGAGTCCCACAGGACAGCAACGACCTATATGACTCCTTCTTCAGCTTGATGGCATCCCTCACCTCTGGTGACCACCTGCAGGTTCTGGGATTGCCGCTTTGACTAGCCCCGGTAGCTTTGCGACCACAGCTCTCAACAGCCACTTTGGCAATGGCAGCCCAGAAAACTGACCACTCACTCTCAATGTCCATCACTCTGGGACCAAAGCTCTGGCGGAGGTGCGAGTTGAAGATCACCCAGACAGGGTCCTCAGCTCGGCTAATAACAATAACAATAACGACAATAAAGCCGATCATCAAGCGTCAGCCTAAGGAGTCCAAGTGCCAGGTGCACTTGTGGACATCCTTATGCTTGAACATGGTGTTTGTTATGGCCAAACTGACGAGCACAGAAGTCCAGTAACTGAACACCACTCAAGTTCAGATCAGGGAGGGCAACCTCACCGAGGGAGACCTTTCCAGGTCTCACTGTCATTGCCCATGTGCGCACTGAAGTCCATTAGGACAATGGAGTCCCTGGTAGGGACACCTTCTAGTGTCCTTCCCAGGCCCTCATAAAAAGGGTGGATAATCTGAACTACTGTTTGGAGCACAAGCACAAACAACAGACAGTATCCATTCCCCAACCCGAAGGCGAAAGGAAGCTACGCTTTCGTCCCCTGGGGAAAACTCCAACAGACAGCTAGAGAGTCGGGGTGTTAAGAGCAGGCCCACACATGCCCTCCTCCTCTCACCCTGGTCAACTCCAGCATAGAAGAGGGTCCACCCCCCCTCAACGATTTTTGTTCCAGAGCCTAACCAGCTCAGGCTCCTTCAAAGCCAGTGATGTTATATTCCATCCACGAGACAGCTTATCCCAGTAAAAGTCTGTTAAACTCAGTTGCATTTGGGTTCTTCTTTCTTCCAGAGCGGGCAACATTGAATACATATTGAAGCTGCTTGCTAAGGATAAAAGTAAATACCGTAAGATTGTAATAAACGTTGGCTGCAACAACTCCCGACTTCGTCAGTCAGAAGTCACGAAGGTGAATGTGGAGTCTGTGTGTAATTACGCAAAAACAATGTTGGACTCCGTAGTTTTCTCTGGGCCTCTACCTAATTTAACCAACGATGACACGTTTAGCCACATGATGTCATTCAATCAATGGCTGTCAAGGTGGTGTCCCGCTAATGATGTGGGCTTTGTTGACAATTGGTACACCTTCACCTACACCTTATTCAACGCACCATTACAGCATTCTGTTCTATTCTGTGGGATCCCTCACATGTGGGATCCCTCACATGTCTCTCCATGGGGTTTTTTTGGTTTTCCTTCACCTTTGCCGAGAGTGTAGGTCAGAGGTCAGAGGATGTCACACCCTGTACACACCCGATGAGGCAAACTGTAATTTGTGGATATGGACTATACAAATAAAATTTGATTGATTGATGATTGATCAAAAAACAACAGTGGAGAAGCTCACTGGTGCATTATTTCTGGTTTCTCTTTATGACCACAGATTGATCTTTTCTCACTAACCGTTCCCAGGTTGTACTTTTACAGTAGCGTTGCATCGAGCCTCCAGTCAGGTCCAGCAACCAAATCAATTAAAGGTGGAATCCAGCGGCTTGGGAGCAGTGGTTCGGTGGACAGGTAGAGAGAGGCAGGGGCCAGTAACAGTAACAGGGAGAACATGATGAGCTGGGGGTGAGGGGACAAACCGATGGAACAAAACTGGATTCATGGGAGCAGTGGGAGCAGTGGGAGCAGTGGGAGCAGTGGGGAGGGGAGGAGGCCTGTTCAGACGGCTGTGTCAGGGGGGTGAACACTAATGATCTCTCAGTGTGCCTGTCAGCTGGGCCTGTTTCAGCAGGCAGAGGGAAACATGTCAGCCAGCCAGGCTGAAATCACTGAGCACCCAGCAGCACATACTGTACACACACACACACACACACACTGCTGCCTGGCTAGAATTGTAGAATTGTAGGAAAACACACCTTTTCATCAGACACAGATGAATCCCACTCGATTACAGCTGTTGTCTTATATTTAGCTGCATTAACTGAATCCCTGCTGACCTACGAGACCTGGAGAGTGACCCCTCCACCCCCCTCCACTCCTCAGGCTGCAGCTCAGACGTCCCATTAGTCCCCCCAGCACCAACACGCTGCACTGACATCCACTGAGAATCTCATTAGTAGTGGAGGACCAGAGAGACAGAGACACACAGAGGCTGCTACAGAGACAACAGCACTGCACCATATTGCCGGGGAGTATTTAAATGCATGTATAGTTGCGGGGGTAGGGGTTAGTAGTTGTTGGGGGGGGGGGGGGGGGGGGGGGGGGGGGGGGGGGGGGGGGGTGACATTAGCTGGAGCGAGGCAGCAGGTCGGAGGCCAGGTCTCTTACCACTATATGTCATCACAGCAGCTCTGTATGTGTGTGACAGGCTGTCAGAGAGCAGTCAGACGTACAGTGCTGACTCGCCGTGTCAGCCTCGCTGCTGACGGGGAATTAGCAGGTGGTGGAGGAGGATGGAGGCAGCGGGGTAGAGAGGGAGATGGACAGGGAGAGCAGAGGATGTCAACACCAGCAGTGTAAGTGACTGTGGCAACATGGTCGACAAGATGCTTCATGTAGTGTTTCACAAACCACAGCTTTTTCCAAATGATCAAATCAAAATTAAGTCAGTGTTTTTGCACGATCTCTAGTTTTTGATTAAAGACACAAATGGTGGCTGTTGAATGAAATATGATAGTACAGGTGACGTTAGAACTGAAAACAGGTGATGTCCCCCCCCCCCCCGCAAAGAATTCTTTGCCAGTTTGTCTGCAGTATATTCTCTTCTCATACTCTACTCATGGTCATCGGCTGTTTCAAATAGTTATTTGATTGTGATTTTTTTGTGTGTAATTTTTTAAAATGATCTTAAATTTTGGCAAAAATACAAAATGGTGAGAAACGTTTGATCCTCACGTCCAGATTTCAGAGTTTTTCCACACGTCAATGGGAAAGTGGACTGAGCCTCGGAGGACCCTTCACTGCTTCCAGCATCCTCAGCAGGCTTCTCAACACCTTGTACACATGAGTGACACACACCACAGTCAGTGAGGAGTCAGGAAAAGTGTGTGCCTGTGTTTGTGTGTCTGTGCTTCTTTGTGTAACGGTACACACAGACACACACACAAACACACACCGACCAATCTCAGCCCCTTGCTGCTGAGAGTTCAGACAGAGCCAGACAGTCTGCTATCTCTATTTAGCTGCTCTCCCGGAGGATCCTCCTCCTGCAGCCAGACCTGGAGCACTGCTGATCCCTGAGGACTAACTGCTGCCGGAGACTTTGGCTGGAACGCAACAAGTCATCTCATGTTCTCCACACCTTTCCTGCAGACGTATGGACGACCAGACAGGAGAACATGGACAGAACCACGGACAGACGTGTTAACATGTTGTCTGAACACATGAATGATTGTGTATCTGCCCTCGGAGGGTGCGCGCGCTCTCTTTTGCAAACTTCTTAAACAAAACAAAACAGTAAATCTGACGACACAGAACTTAACTGCTGATGTAAATAAAAGGCAATACAACTGTGGTATTATTTACAGTATCAAGTCCAGGTCATTAACGTACACTGGTACCAGCAAATCTCATGAAATACGTCAATCATAACCATTTTGTTCTTTTTTTAGAATAAAGCCATTCTTCCACGTGGCCACTAGGTGGTAGCAAAGACTCACTGCTAGGTTAAGCGCTGGCAGTGTGAATGGACTCAATTACAGCGTGTACTCAGAAGAACATAAAACTACTACTTAAGTAGTATGATCTATTTTATTATTAACACTGGTTATTACTGTATTTACTGAGAGATAATTCTAACTGGAAAAAGTTGGTCAACCACCATGAAGAATGTGGAGCAGTGGAAGTGAGTCTGAGTCAGAGCAATGAATGAGCAGAAAAATACAGTTGGTCCGAGCTAATGGAGGAAATTACCCTCCTTCATTTCCTCAAAATGTGAATCACTGCCTTTGTGGCCAAAAGCTACACATCTCCTCCGCCTGTTTTCTTTCCCTCTCCTCCTCCTCCTCCTCCTCCTCTCGAACCATCTGTGGAAAATGGAGTTATTTGCCATTTGGAGGCGTGACTCGCTGGAGCAGAGTGTCACATGTTGCACACACGGTGCCTTTAACTGACAGATAAGAGCGGAGATGTGGACACCAGGGCTACTGGCAGAGGTGTGATTGAACAAATCCGGGTCTGGGCTGTTCATAGATAAGCTCTGGATGTGCGTTATTAAGGACGAGCCAACACATTTCTGTCTCTACCCTGAAATATGAGGGCTGGGATCTGGTTGGGACTGTGAGCCAGGTGTAATACACAAACAGAACCTGAGCCATTTCTGGAGGATGTCAAATATTTTTCCAGGCTGTTATTCATCTTTTCCCTGATGCATTTGTCATCTGTGCTATATACGTTAACCTGTCATGAAGCACAAACACCACTGCCAGATTTATGATGGAAACTGAATGTTCCTTTTGTAGCCTCGCTTATCTAATGCACATGACAGTCACTTATCATACAACACAAAACAGACTGGACTCAACATCCTCGCTGGGCAAAACTATGAACCTGGAACAACTTCACACGCAGACGGGAAGCCAGTTCATTGAATTAAATATGCAAAGAATATAATACTACACAGGCAACGCTCTTCTGATGAGAATTAAACTCATTTCAAGGTGTGTTGACCACCAGCACACACCAAACGTCTGCATGAATTACTGGTGAAATGTTCCTTTAATGACACAGAAGCAGACCCTCCCTAGTGTCACTTAGATTTGGTCATATCTCCTGGGCGACGGATGAAAGGTTCGGAATATGATCAGGTGAAAAAAACACCACGGCTGGTAAACTGCTCTCTCTCTCTCTCTCCTCCATCACTTCCACTGGACGTGTAATCAATCACCGCCAGGCCACAGCGCCGTGATGGAGCAGCAGCCCTGGATGGAGGAGGCGACTATCCATCAGTGTGGAGGTAATGTGACACTCATCATGTTTGCACACAGGCTCAGGAGTTAAGTCAAACGAAGTGTTCTGTCCTTTGAAGCCACGAGCGCAGCAGGGTAATGATGGTGATGAAGATGAGGGTTTATTCAATCTTCCTGTGCAGTGTCTGTAACATGAAACGAGATCAGCCTCTGCCTGGTGTTAAATCATGTGCAGTGACAGGGGGTTATTTGGTCGTGATGCGCCTCTATTTGGATTGACTACTTTTCACTGTTTTTTTTTTTTTAAATTCATGATCATTATTATTAAGTCACAGTGTTTTGTGGAGGAAAGATCGCAAACAATGAAGCATGTTAAAAACAAGTGAGTGTCACAGGCAGATTGGTTCAATAAAATGTCTTCTAAATGGAAGGACTTCCCTGATTGACCTCATTTCAATAAACTCCTCGGCAGAGCCCTGTTAACCTAACTGTGTTGGCTGTGACCAAAGTCAGAGTTCAATGCTTCTTCTAGTTTTTCCCGTAAGGCTGAGGAGCAGGGATGGGTGGTGGCCTGCTCGCCTGCCCTTTTTAAACCCAAGGCTACTTTCCCTCAGTCCACAGAACACTCTTGACAGGCCTAGGTGGTATTTTATTATTTCAGTTCATTCTGTCTATTTGGACTCTATAATTACTCCGTACATGTCATTTTACTCTGCCTTTTTTTTTTTTTCAAATTACATGTCTGACCCTCTCTCGGGGATAGGATTTCCCTGCCATGTATTTTAACGTGCTCTATTTTAAACGTTCTCTCTGTTATTATTTTTCATTTTGGGTTTTTCCTTTAATCAGTGCGCTATGATCTCGCTTTTCGGTATTTTGTCTGGAACTGAGAGCTGAAATGTTGAAAATGTGAGGCGCAGGAGTCGGCGCGGGAGCTGCAGCTGTGTCATCCCGAAAGCTGCAGCAGCAGAGACGGTGACGGCATTCGGAGGGAGGACGACAAGTTTGCGTTGGCCTGAAATGACTGCGTCAACTCCAACACAACATGAGAAAGCTGCTGTGGGTCCCACCACCATTATTACGCCCTGAACACATGCAGCCAAAAACAGTTGCTGCATCATTCATCTCAAATTTAGAAATAATTTCAAAACCCAAACTCCCTACGCTGTGACTACAAAGAGTCAAGTTGTGGGAACGGTGGCGATGTCGTTTCCAAGAGAGTTCCTCCTCTAATTTTAAACCCAAACATCACGTTATTGGACGGAAGCCTGTCGGACCGAGAGGCAGAGAAAGAGAAAGCAACAGGCCTTTCAGAGCCTTTGTTTACGTGAGCGTTACAGGCACGATTCCCACAAACGTGGATGGGAGCCCTTTGTAAACAGGGCCTGAGTGAAGCTGCTGTTCATCTGCCAATCTAAATACAACAAGGGCCGTGGTAAGCTGCGCCGCCATCTCTAATTCTGGCTTTGGCTTTGGCTTCAGTGGGGAGCGGGAGCGCGGTTCGAGGCCACGCTGCTGCTGCTGCACGCAGCCGCCGGGGAGGACGGTTTGTGTGGATGGTGAAAGATGTGATCCACACACAGGGATACACACTCTCCACCACACACACATTGATACTCACATGAATGCACGCAGTAGTAGGGTGATGTAATACGGTGACGCAACAATGATATAAAACACAATATAAATATCCAGGCCAGGTCAAAATCATCACCACTTTTGTCAGGTATTGTTCCAATGTGTAACAAAATGTGTAGCTTTTCTCGTTTTGAGATTCCAGGGACCCACACACAAGTTCCATCAACATCTAACATCAACATCATCGAATGATGGACATGTGTGTGTGGCAGTGTTTGGGTTGTTGTATACAGTCTGACGATGTCATTATCTTATATTAGTTATTATCTGGAATGTGTAATCGCAGGTGAACGTGGAGGCTGTGCTCTCTGTCAGCTTATCATCTGCATCTGTACATACAGCAAGTCTTCTCACATAATCGGTGGTAATTACTCTAATTACTATGTCAGGTGTGTGTGTGTGTGTGTGTGTGTGTGTATGTGGCACACCTGTGTGCTGTGTGCTTGAATAGCATGTGTCCCCACAGGTGTGTGTGCTGTCACACGGAAGTTGGCATTGACAACACTAGGGGGAGCCAAGCCATAAGAGGAATTTCCCCAGCAAATCCCCTTAAAGAATTCTTCAACAAAAGTTTGACTCCTAAGTGAACTTCAGCCACTTTGGAAAAGGCCAGTTGTTGTCGTGCAGTCTTGTTAGAGCTGCCACTGATGTGTGACTTGTCCTTGTCCATCAGTACGTGCTCTTAGCGCAGCGTTGTTGTGTAAGTTGGAGGTAAACTTGGGTAATGGAGGCGCCGTTCATTAAGCCTGTGGAGTGAACTGGGGACAGGCTAATGAGAACGGCGCCTCTGACAGACCCAGGCTGGCGGTGTAATAATTGGCCGAAGCTAAAAAGGGTCAATGAAAAACGAGGAGTTAAAATGGACAGAAGTGCAGAGTCTTAGCTGCATTTCATTGTGTGTTTTTTTTTGGGGGGGGGGGTCCACACATCTTTTGGTTGAATGAGCCGACGTAAATTGATACAAAGCCATAATCCAGATTGAGGCTTAAATTCGTCTCTCCATCCTGTTTTTCCTCGCAGGAGCGTGCCGGGTATTGATCTGAGACTGAATAATTGAGAAGCTTAAGCTAAGCAAGCATGTGAGGGAAACGGCACTGAATAGTACATCCGACAATTGGGCATCAAATTTTGAAGTGCAAACAACGTGTGTGTAAGTCCACAGTAAATTGGGCCTTTTGGTTTTGCACAGTTTTCCAGGTTGGTGGAGATAAATAGATGTAAACAAGTTCAGAAAGAACTCTTTTTTTTTAATCAGATAAACTCTTACACAACTGTGTACTTGACATTTACAATACATGTTTGACACTTTCCTGCTTACTATGCTCAAACCATGCAGGTATATCATGATAAAAACATTGAAAATGAATATAATGCAATGTACAGGACACTTACTCAGTGCACTTTCCCAGGCTCCCACCCTCCACTGCTCCTGGAGGGACTTATTAAACCCACATTTTTCCACTTGACCATGTACAAGATGTAGAAAACAGGTGCATCTGGTCCTGCTGCTGGTGGGAACGGCTGTTTAACTAACGCTAACATTGAACTAACTTGAGAGTAGGGAAAAAAAGATCACATCCTCTCATTGGGACTCAGTGTTAACTCAGTCTCTGCTTAAGCACTGAAGTGCGTTGTCATGTTTTTGATACATGCAACTGTCATGACTTTTTCCATTTGGGTTTTGACATGAGTCACAGCTGCCAACTGCTACCAAACCTCCGGTGGACTCTCAAACATCTGCCAGCAGAGAAATCTGATCCGGCATGTAGCAGTTGGTGCTTTATATCCTACTGTACATAGCTGTAGCTGTATGTGTGACAATGGTATTCACTCTGGATTCATTCAAAATGACCAGCGTATTGTCAAAGCTCAGATTATATATATATATATATATATATATGTGTGTGTGTGTGTGTGTGTGTGTATATGTATATATGTATATATACTGTCAGAACAGTTACCGGTGACAATGTCCTCATTTTATTTTTACATCCAGTGGGCAGAAATATTGGTCAGATATTAACCTTAAATTCATGATTGCATTGAATAATGTCTTACTATTTAAGTAATTTATATGTCAGTATTGTCAAAGCTCAGATTATATATATATATATATATATATATGTGTGTGTGTGTGTGTGTGTGTGTATATGTATATATGTATATATACTGTCAGAACAGTTACCGGTGACAATGTCCTCATTTTATTTTTACATCCAGTGGGCAGAAATATTGGTCAGATATCAACCTTAAATTCATGATTGCATTGAATAATGTCTTAATATTTAAGTAATTTATATGTCAGTTAAAAATATATACAAACCTAAATGCTTTATTTATAAATGTATTTTTGATTTATGTCTATATTTTATACCCATTTTACACAGTGTTAGTCCATCAGTACTCTGTGCATCATTCCATAGATTATATATGTTACTGCAGGACTGATAACAACCGGTTCCCAAAAGATTCTCTGGCCACCGGATGAATTATGTCCATAATGTTCACAAGTCAGTCTCTAACTGTCAGTCGGCTGTTTGGTGTTTACAATAACCAGATTATTGAAAGACACTCAGACAGACTGATCCATGAGGGACTTGTCCACTGCTGTTCAGCCCCGATCCTGCACCCTGCTCTCACTCATGGTGACAAATGCTGACGAGCTGACGATTCCTGACATGAGGAATACTCCAGGAAAAGCTGAGGCTCACACCTCGTACTGTATGTCACATATCCAGTGGATTCTTTCCCCCTCTCCAGCTTCTCTAATGTCTCTCACTCGCGTCTCTGCTCGCTCTCCACGCGGCGTTGAGCCACAGTGGAGGAGACAGGCGTGGAACAGACCGGCAGCTGATGATGAAATATGACTTGAGGATTGTCTGCTGTTGAAGATGTTCGACAGGCAGACTCAGACTTGTAATGGGAAGCTGCAACAGATGGGAATGTTTTTTTTTTCCTTCTTCCTTTTTCCCTATACATTGCATAACTTCCTCTGTAATAGTTGCTGTAAATGTATTAACACTAATTAGTGATGGCTTCCTTTAGCTCCTCTGAGCTTTTCAGTGACTTTCAGCTTGTTGTTTTGGTTTTTACATATCATATCATGAAACAGTTGTATAATGCCACTGAGTGCTTCCTGTCCGGCTCCACACAGCAGATGATGGCTGATGAAGACAGAGGATCACTGAGCAGCTCAGCAGTCAGATATTTGCCTCAGGAGATGGTAGAGGGCAAACTACGATATGAATACAGATGTGGCAACACCTGAAGCACAGCAACTGTACAAGGTGATATTATGTCTGTTTTGTATTTACAGCCTGACTGGATGTCATCAGGTGGCATGACACTTTGTGAGGGTGTTTCAGCCCTCACTCTGACTCATGCTGACAGGTAATCAACAGCAGTGGCCAAATCCCTGTCCTCCACCTACCTCCAGCTGCTAGAACCTTCAGCAGCCATGTGTACATTCATTAAAACAGCAATTAAGATACAAGCGTTTAGTGAGGGAAAAAACGACAACATTGCACTACACTGAGACTGACTATTTGTCACAGGAAGTCAGACGTGGCCATTGCTGATGCCAGACAGATGAATTCCTCACTGATGACATCTTGTAAGGCTCTGTTTCAATTTGTCGAGGGATGGAAAAAAAAAAAAAGCCTGAGACCATGTAGCCGTTTTGGTCATTTGTTATTCATTCATTTAGTGCTGACATGGAAGTCAGTGAAGTGGAGAGAGTGGAACAAGGGCAGGGTTGTGTGTGTGTGTGTGTGTGTGTGTGTGTGTGTGTGTGTTTCAGTTCAGAACCAGGAGCTGAGTGGAGATGGCAGAGAGGTGGTGGATGAACTCCATCCTGCTCCGCTCTCATTCCAGGTGATGTAGCCTGGCATGTTTCCCCTGGTTGACAAAAACTGGGCATGCGGCTGGATACAGGATGATGGTGACGCCATGTTTTTCAGGTGAAATGAGATGATTTCACTCAGGCCTTGATTAGAAGGCGCTCGGTTCGTTATAAACGGTGACCGCACTGGAACAACATGGTCTTACTCTGGGTTAAAGTGCGTCACTGTTTGTCAGGCACACTGAGTCTTCCCAGCTGCTAAACGCTGCTGTGTGGCGCAGTGAGGCGACAGCGGGTCATTTAACAACGCACCAGCTGATTGACACTACGCCGGCCACGACGAGCAAAACACACCTGAGTCCTATTGGCTTATATACATACTATAAATGTACAGTGTACATACATAAAACCTGAAATAAAGAAGAATCATAAGAACTTCTGGTTATATATATTTATATATTTTTTTCCCCTTCCTAAATGACCAATTAACCAATGAACGTTGGTGTGTCTCAGTGCTACAGTGTTGATTTAAAGCTGGTCATGAACTTTCCTTAACCCTCTTTTAATAACTTAATCTCAACATGAATCGTGTGTGTTTTGTTTTGGTATTATATATTTTAATGAGGCTAAATTGATTTGCATAAATTAAATTAGGAGGAGATAAATGGGGCTCTGGCTCCAGCACAGAAGACTTTTACTGTCCCTGTGTTTTCTGGTCTCAGTGTGTCTCAGTGTGTCTCAGTGTGTCTCAGTGTTTGATCTGCTCTGCACACAGCAGGTCCTTAGGGTGAATTTTTCCTTACAGATATCACATTGCATCCTGTGTTGCTCCAGTCCATGCCCCAGCTGTCTGGCTGACAAACATCCTTAATTGTGCTCTCCCTTTCATACCCGAGCTCGTCTAGACTCCAGGTTAGTTATGGCTAATGACAGACTCTCACCTGGAGCTGCTGTCTTAAAGACTCTCCTTTAGTGCAATAAATCAAACTAATTGTAATTTAAGTAGAGAGGGGTTTACACAGTGTGACACTGTAGCACACAACTGGATTTTAAATCGTTAGTTTATGATGGAGACTCATTGAACTAAACAGTGATTTTGCGCCATTTGATCTCAGTCTCTTTTGAAAAACAACCTGCATCCTGAATCAGGAGGGCGTCTCTTTTTGTGCATTTAATGAATAAAAAGTCACGAGCGGAATCTTCCCATGAAGTAATGCAATAAAGCAACTGCCATGTGATTCCACTCTGTGTGTATGTGGTCCCAGTCTGCAGTGTAAAATTAGTGAAAGTACACACAAGATTCTCCCAAGTAACTGTCCACTGGATAATTGCATCCACAGTTCCCATTCAATTACCAGTTTGCAAAATGTTTCACTCCAGACGAAAGCGCCCCCGAGTATGACTCAACAATATGGAAATTGTGCGATTACAGAACCCTTAATCATGCAAAACAGTGTCAGTGATTACTGCAGAGGAAGTGGACCAGGGCCCAGCTGGTGCTCGCCTGCACCATCCAGGCGTCAGCTCTGCTGGAGGAAGCTGGGACCTTAATTGCAGACAGGCCTGTGTTTATTTCACAGTGACACCAGCAGCCATTGAACCTGTGTTTATTTTCAACTCTGGACGACTTTAGAGGAGAAGAAATCCTCCTGGTGCCGCCACATTATAAAAACCACTCAAAAGATGTGTCGAGTTGAAAGGGAACCTGCATCCTGTGGAAAAGTAAACCTCTTTTGCACCTTTTACTGCGGCGGCGGCGGCGGCGGCGGCTTTGAAGAGCCGAGGCATTAAGCCCGTTTGCTAATGCATTAGCACATAATTGTTTTCTTCCCTTTCTGAAAATGTTAAAAATCCACCCTCATGCATTAATTGTGGACATTCAGGAATTCAAAATGACAGCGCTGCGCTATTTTCCACTTGGTGCCTCATTAAATACACTGGAAAACGCTATGATGACCCATTATGGGAGTGGGAGAGGGAGAGAGAGAGAGAGCAAAGCAGTGAAAGACTTCTTTTAGCGTGAGGATGACTATATTGCAGGTCCTCTGTGTCCTGCGGGGGGGTGGGGTGGGGGGCTCTGGCGGGACTTGCTCGCAGTGTGAAGTGCTCCCAGGGGTACGTGGGATAGCCGAGAGGGGAAATGTAATAACTCAATGACGAGGACAGGCTGCCAATTACAGTCAGCTTGGGATAGAGGAGCAGGATCAGACACATTGGAAACGGCTGCGTTTCGAGACTCCCCCGGGAAAAAGAAAAACTCCGTCAGGCCTCTGGAAATATGAGCAGCGACATGGAAATCCAAACAAAATCATAATTGTGAGTGATAATGGCGAGCTAAAGGACATATGCAAGCATGAGTATCAATGGTGATGTTGTTTTAAGATGAACTGTACAGCCAGGCCTGGGACCTCCTCGTTCTCTCAGCACCCTGACTGCACTCTTACATTGTTTGGATTTTTCCATGGAATATTTCCTCTAATAACACAAATGGAATGACCCATAAGCTCACACTGCGGATAAGCAGCTTAGCATGAGACAAGCTACACAGCCTGAGCAGAATCTGTACACAAGTGCAACTTTCCAGCATTAGAGTTATTCCACTTTACACCTCTTTGGGCAGTGTGGTAATTGTGTGGCGTTTAGACACAATCCATAGGTCACACAAAAAGCAAACATCTGCAGTAACCTAACCCGACTCACAATAAGTAAGAGAGAAGTTCACAGCTCCAATGAGCACAGTAAATAGCTCTGCTGTGTGTGAGATGCAGCTCCGCGCAGGCGGTCAGACAGTCAGTCAGGCAGACAGGCAGGCAGGCAGGCAGGCAGACAGACAGACAGTCAGTCAGACAGACAGTCAGGCAGTCAGGCAGTCAGAGGTTATCCAAAGTTGAAAATTAAGACAATATATCGCCAGAGGGGAACAGCAAACTATTTCAATGAACAATGGAGTCATTGTCGAGTGTGAAATGATGGATTACATCATGGATTTGTGTTACAAGTTGAATGGCAGGCTAATTGTACCTGCAAATAAAGAGTTTTTAATTGCAGAGCCTTTACAGTACACTGTATATGCACGTGGACACGTTCACAAGTGAAAGATATGAATGCAATCATGTAAAAACTTCAGTTATGTCAATTATACAGGAGGCACAGATACATGAGAAGATCCTATCATGACAATCATCCAAAGCGTGGTCTTATATGAAGGTCACAGAACCTGATTTAGAACCATAACATGTTTTCTTATGCCACAACGGGCCATTAGCAGCAGTGCAAAGTGTCAGTGTTTGTAGCATTCAGATACACATCAATGCACACAGTTAATTGTTGTTCTTTCGAGGCAACAGATGTATATTTATGAGGTTATTTGCTGTTATCTCAGATGCAAAAATGCCAAATCTACTATGATGCAGCTTCAGAGGCTCTGTACACTGTACCTGCTCCTGCCTGCTACATACGTCATTACACCATCTGAAATGCCCATTAAAATGACCATACATGTTCAAATGTTAACATATTCAGTTTTTTCACATCTGTCACAGATGAAAACGCTGAGAGATGATGAAAACGCTGCTGAAAATAATATGAAAATTGTGTAAAATTAGTAAGTGATCATCGACATAGAAGCTGATGGTGCCTTTTCGTCCTCTGTATTTTTTTGACGTTTGAATATTTATTCATGTTTTTAAAAGCATGAAACACAAACGATTACCATGTCACCCTGCGTGTTTGTGCTGTGTCTGGGTGTGGGGGTGTCACAGTGGGTAAAATTGTTCTCTTCAGCTCAGCCTGAGTGAGGTTCCTCTGTGTGATGATGAGCATATTTTTGTCTTCTGGCGACAGGCTTGCTGACAAAGTGAGTCAGAGCCAGGATATCCTGATGA
Organism: Trinectes maculatus; assembly: GCA_016785345.1. Lineage (NCBI taxonomy): Eukaryota > Metazoa > Chordata > Actinopteri > Pleuronectiformes > Achiridae > Trinectes > Trinectes maculatus. The sequence continues at coordinate 138,180 of JAFBJQ010000522.1, read as the reverse complement.
ATGACCCACTGTGGCAGCAGATTCTTTCAGAGGCCCATTCTGGGGATTAGGAGGCGCTGGGCTCTGAACCCGTGACCTCTGCTGTTTGTTTACCTTTTCCTGGTTTAGGTCACTCTGACTTACTACTGTATTGTTGTGTCAACATCCCATGTTCCATTTGGACCCGTTCATGCAAGTGTGTTACATCTGCGTGTGTGTGTGTGTGTGTGTGTGTGTGTGTGTCGGGGTCAGAGAGACACAGACAGAAAGACAGTTTCTGTAATGGTGTATAAAAATGTCCGTTTTGATTTCATGATTCCAACTTGATTTTGTCAAAATTAAACAAAATGCAAAAAGTCTCATCCATTAAACATTCAACATCTTTGCATTTTCCTCACACACGAAAACTCCAGGGTTCCATGCTGCCGGTTTCTTTATCCTGACACTGACAGGGACGTACGTGCTCAGACTCACACAGCCCAAACCGTCGGCTGTTCATTACTGCCACATCACTGAGGACAAAACACAGCTAACACCGTTATGTACATGTGTAACTGTATTCCAGAAAACGCTCGCTCATTCACATCTAATTATCTCCTGTGTGCAGAGCAGAGCAGAGCAGAGCAGGACATTTCTAACTGTCTCAGTCTGCAGTAAACAGGACGCGGCGGGGAAAAGGCTCCTGTCTCGGCTGGCTGGCCCATTTGAATAAATCGATGCACTAATCATCAGACGTGCTCCGGCCGCACATCCACTCCCTCTGCCTTTGAGGTTAATTTAATTAGGTTCCAATACCGAAAAGCCCCCGACATACCTGGAAGTGCAAGATGTAATTGATTTTTTCTTTTCTCACTGATATTCCCAGCTTTTAGGTGGAAGTGATGTACAGGGGGAAGGGATTTAATGACAAAAACAATCCACAAAGACCCCATTCTGCGGCTCAGGGCCGGTTATGCTGACCAGAGGTCTAATGAGGGGAGATGAAGCCTTTGCAAATAGGCCGAGTATATTTACAAGGCAAAGCTTTTGTATTGATTTGAGTCCGTTTTTCCCCAAGTTGGCTCAGATTTAATAAAAAGTAAACACACACGGCTCCAATGTCCATGGTCAACTCCTGTCTCGCTTCCTCCATTTGCCCTGTCTCCCTCTCCCTGTCTGAGTGACAGCACTAAAGCCTCAGGGCCGTGTGGGGTAATTACTGAGAGACAGATCTGTTCAGGAAGATGATAACATCTGATAACTTGTTCCAACACCGGAGAACCACAAACAAGAAGAGTCTTGCGTCCCGGCTTGGCGCTGGTAGATGCTGTTCCGTGGAGGAGCTCAGTCCATATGACTGAGTGGAAGTAGATGGTTCCAGTCTTTGCTCCACTGGGACTCATCAGTGACCTGAACTTTAGTCAGCAAGGTTCCATTTTCCATGTTTGGGCAGGAGACCAGATCTGAGCTGGTCTTCAAACTCAAACAGAACATGAAAATCAATTAGCTCACAATGAAGTAAAGGTGTGTAAATACATATACACACACATATATATATATATACATATATATATATTACACTTGACACCCAGTGTCCACATTCGAACATGGCTTCATGCTTAAGCTTTTTTTTTTTGCCTCTGCCAGAGAAGCACAGCAGGGTGGAACATGCCAGACACAATGTTCAGTGAAATGACTCCACCTCCTCTCCACGCTTGGCTTGTGAGGGACACGGTGCAGCCACAGCACCGAGGGAACAAGCATCCAGCCTGTCAGAGTAAATAGGGTTTTTAGCTTAGCAGGCAGCGGCGTACGCCACGAGACTTCCTGCAGGAAAAGCAGACGACAGAGAGAGAAGAGGCGTCTGGCCTTATTATCACTCCGTCTCCTGTCTCTATCCAGGATGACTGACTCGGACCCGGACAGCATGACGTGCGTGTCCCACAGTGCTCCTGACTGTCAAAGGTCACAAGTCGTACATAAATGCAGGGGTTTTTTTTGTGCCGCTGATGCTGATGGGGTTGTTTTTAAATCCGTGGGTCAGGCTTGTGCTGATTGCTCATTGGTTCCTACATGTCAGAGAGCCTCTCCAAACCTTTCAACTCATCATTTATTTACAGGCTCTTGTTTGCCTTGTCAAGCTGCGGCCTTGCTCGTGGTGCTACCGTTCGCCCCGGCCTACAGTTTTTGCATCTCACAAGGCTGTGAGGCTTTATTAATATTTCAAATCAGCGAAAGCAAACCGGCCCCAGTCTATCTTTTCATTAGCAGCCGAGGTGAAGCGAACACTACGAGATTACTGATGCATTGTTCTGGGGTTAGGTTTGTCCTGCTGAAAAGAAGAAATAAAAGCAGCAAACATTTGTCCATCAGTTTTGCAGAGTTTAATTGAATATTTCTTATTTGGGTTGTGAAGCTTCAGGCTGTTTCCAAGTGGCACAGATGTCCCATGAATAAAACATCTACTGTGAGCAAATATTTGCACTCGCTGTTATGATTCTATAGTGTTTGGCAGTGTCAAAGATGCACTTTTGATGTGGCTGCGCGCTAGTGATTATAGTTGAAAACACAAAACTGTAACAAAAGACTTCAATGAGGAAGGCAGAAGCAGTCTATTAGCTTTGCATGTCATTATAAAAAAAAAAAGATTAGTATTTATCGCACATCTGGATCATTTTCACAGCCTGTGTTGTTTTCCAGTCTCATCCAAATCAGTGCACACTGACTCCACTCGGACAGAGAATGAGATGCAGGATGTCAGGAAGAGCAGACCTGAGAACACAACATGTACGCCTCTACGCAGCTGAGTTTTCTGAGAGGCTGCAACAACTCCAGGGCTGTTTCCCTTATCGTTCTCATCGTCTGCAATCCATACTCTGTCAGTTCCGCAATGTCTACATTTCACCCTCCTGTCACAGCCTGCAGGTTAGAACCTTATCACCGAGAACCTTATCAGAGCGCAGAGTCACAACAAAAAGAGTTTTTGATGTTCATATTACCACTGCAGTTTCAGACCTCCGGACAAGTACACAACTATTACACTGTTGTTGTTTTTTTTTGACTCAACATATAAGTAACAGGAGTATTGTTGTGAAAACCCACACAACACACAGTAGTTACCCAGTTGTCATTGTATTCATGTTATTATGATTGATTTTTTTTTTTGGACAAAATATTAGAAATTCTCGTTAAGGCCAGACCAATACAAAACCACTAGTTACACAATAAAAATGTACAACGTAAAAACGTACAAAAGTACCATTCATGTGCAAACATGCCAGTGTCTTATCTACACACTCGGTCAGTCCAGTTGTCTGTTGCTTACAGGACAATCCTCATCGAGCTGTGGATGTTTATTTCTCACAAACCACTTCTCTGAATAGAGCACTTTGTGAAAAGTGACTGCAACCCCCCCCCCCCTCGCTAGGTGGTCCTGCCTTATGACAAAGATTGTATATTGTGTTTTCCAAGAGGCCATGAGAAACGACATCCGTGTGGATGCCCCAGAGACGGCACGTCAGGCCTGTGATGACTGACTCTGTTAACATGTCTGCTGGAGAAGACATCCAAATATTGCACCTCATTTTTGAATGACAGCGTTTCAGTCCTGCTATTTGACCATTTGCTCTTAATGTTTTCAGCGTTTTACAGCGTGATTTCTCTGTAAAACATTTATTATTAACAAGGATGACATGATAAATAATAAATTGCAAACAATCAGCCAATCATCAACAACAGCATCCTTTACATCTGTAAACGATAAGCATATTATTGATTACACAGATTTTCATCTGATAAATTATTCACGCCACATATTAAATTCACATGTTTTTATGTATTCCCATGTTAGATATTTCATTATTATTCCTTTTTACAGGTATTAGTATATGTTTATTTTATGTTATACTTTATATTCCAAATTTGATTTTAGTATAAAAACATTTTCACAGCAGCAGCTCAGTCTCCCCTCCTCACACCCTCAGAGGATAAGAGGTAGATGATAGATGGACGATTGGTATAAAATGAGCAGTTCACTGACATTCAGGTGTTTTGGGATTTTTGGGATATTGTAATGATTATTGTAATGAGTGTTTTGTTAGCTTCAAACACTGTCTCGTGTCACAGATTTCCACTGAGATATTGACTTGTTACTGCAGTATGATTATTATCACAGAAACAGAAAATGATTCTGTTGTCCCTGCACACATTAATGCACGCTTCCACATCTGACACACGTCCAGGCCCACATTCAGACATTGTCTTCAACAATTTGCTGCTGGGGACAAACCATGGATGTGCTGCATGGCTCGTCAGCTGGAGCCAGACTGCTGTCAGAGATGGATGAGTGGACGTGGCCTTAGGCCGACAGACTGACCCCAACACAGATGCTGTGTGTGGGCTTGACTAATGAGGGTCAACAGAGGCCACAGGTCACTGGGCCTGCGTTGTTTTTTGTATAACAGTTATACAGGTTGATGTAGCCCTGATTATGGAAATCTGTTAGAGGCTATAGTCTCCTAATACCCTCCAAACAGAGAGAGTGAATTCATTACTGATAAACAAAATGTACCATGTCATATTTAAATGTAAACACAGAGAGCTGAAGGGAGGCATCTTTATCTTTCTTCCTCAACTGATTGTGTTTTTGAACGAAGGCAAATTCAATCGACTCCCCACTGATTCAAAAAATTAAAGAAAAGGCGTTTCATTGCTTTTCCAATCAGGAGGCCCCCCGCCCCAACCACCCAACCACCCAACCCCCGACCCCTCCCTCTCTGCTCCGTCTCCTTGACGCAGCTCATCCCAAGCTTGTTTCAACATCTCCCATGATGAGCGTGATAAGAGCATGGTGGCAGGCGAGCGGCGCTTGACAAATGGATGAAAGTACCCTCTCTGCAGAGTCTGCGTTTCCTCATGCTGTGTTGTCTTTAGCACAGTGATGTTTACATTCATTAGCACTTGTCTGAAATGTGTCACAATCCCTTTCCACCTCGCTCTTACTTTCCGACCGCTCTCCATATCCGTCCGACTCAGTGCTGCAAACAGATGCTATCGAGCAAAGAAAATGTTTTGTCTGACTTCCATTAGCAAAGCCCAGGGCTCAGTCAAGACTTTACTTGTCAGCGTGCACAGGAGGAAGTGTGGCTTCAAGAGGGCAGAGCACGGGCAGTGCATTAGTCTCCCTGTCCCCCAAATGACAAAGTAACACATTATTCTACTGTCTGTTCCTCTGTGCAGACACTCGCCCAGATTTAATGACGGGAAATGAATTGCATGAGTTGTGTATTTGTAGTGGTCCATGCAAATATCCCCAACAAATACAAACAAAGAAATTATGAAATTAACAGACTCTATGAAACCTGTGTAGTGTGTGCACCACTGTGCTGCCACGGTGTTTAGATGCAGATACATAACATATTAGAATTATAAAAATACATTAAAATACAGAATTGAATGGCAGCTGTGAAAATTAACATGCATTATTTTATTAAACAGAAAATAAAACTTGTGGTCCAAACTTAATTGCACAATAATTAATACACAATTTCCTGTTTGCATTCAGTATTTCTCACTAAAAGACACCCTACATATACATGAGGCCAAACAAACATGCTGCAGGTAATGACTTATGTGTAACATTCACCAGGTTTTGTTAAAGTTTGTCTCCTTGCACTGATTTAAAAAGAATTTGCTTGGTTGATTGTTCAGTTTGATTTGGACTGACTTTCATTAAAATGACATAAAATATAGTTGTACCCTAAAAGAATGAGAAACTCGGAGTAAACTTGCTCATTGACCACAGGTTCTGCCCCCTCGGCCAAAGCCTGGTCCCATTCCACGCATACCACTGCTGTATTTGATGGGATAGATCGAGTCATTAAGCCCATCTGACATGAGCAATGGCCCTCCACGATAAAAGTCAAGGATTGGCCCGATGTGGAGAGACGTATGGGCCTCCCTGATGAAGGGGCCGTCTGATGCTTCAGGCAGGGTGGTGTGGAGGGGGGAGGTGGCGTTGGAGGCTGTCAGCAGGCATGGACCGGGGTCACTCCACGCCAGGCCTTATTAGGTCCCATCAGCAAAATGCTTGCTGTCAGGCAGCGCATTGAAATAGAGGAGGGCTCCCGGTGCGCCTTCTGCCGCTCAGCACCAACTTTCTGGCTCGATGGTCACGATCAAACCTTTCTGGACCAGCCCACACCGATGCCTTGTGTCACTCCATTAAACAGAATGCATTACGGGTTTCACGGCGCATTAAGGAGGTGACAGGGAAAGTCAACTTGACCTTGAATCCGGCAGATGTAATTCCTTTTCAGACGTGTTCATCAGCAAACTAATCAGATGGCTCAACGGTCTGATACTTAAAAGAAATACAACGGAGCAAAGTTAACAAGGGTCAATAGTCAAACTGAATCAGGATAAAAACTTTTCGTGTTCTAGATTCCAGTGTGTTACAGCCTGAATTCACCTCAAAACATAACTTCATATCATATGTCACAGAGAACGCACTGGCGTATGCAGTTATGTCCGAGGTCACATCTAACAGACCTGTCTCTGGCTGCTGCAGCCAATGAAAACGTTCCCATTTGCATCGTGTTGCCAAACAAAAGAGGATGAAGTCGTCTGAACATTCATCAGCACGAGGAAGCTGCATCTTGGCCAAACTAAACCGGAGATTGGAGACAAATGCCACATTCCTACCTCTGTCTCATGACAGCACCTGATGATGGAGAGGTTGTCTGAGAAGATTTATTCAGAAAGTTTTAAATAATAAATCTGTTCTGGTGGTCGACTCTGAGCTGTGGGAGTACCAGCAGTGTCATCTGCTCTAATCACATTGACTGGCTTCTCTGTTGCGTTGTTTATGTGCAGTCTAGCGACATTCACACACACAAGTGGACGACTCCTTCAAAATACTGAGAGATCAGTTGGAAGGAAAATAATTATGGATCGTGAAGAGCAATATTTGGTTTGGGCCTTGTGTATTTGGCCTGCAAAGCTGAGTATCAGCTGCAGCACAGTGTACGTGCCACAGATAGTGCTCTCACTGCCCCGTCACTGCCCCCCGACAAACACCGCTCTCATGACAGTCATGAGTTGAAATTATTTTTACTTACACATGATACGTGTGAGTATCTGATATGCAAGCAATAAATAAGCAGATACCTAATTAAGATAAGATAGGATGATTACCCTCAGTCATACTGCATGAAGTGCTACCCATCGCTTTCAACACATAAGAAAACAGCACATTTAGAGTGGAGTTGGAATTTCTCTATATACTGTTGGTACTCACATGCATGTAGAAAATGAATACTTCATAAAAGCATCTAAGAACCACAGGCCCCTTTACAAAGCAGACATCCTCTCATGGTTACAGTGGGAGAAGTACAGATGTTCCTAATAACTCTAACGATGGAATTCACAGTACAGCTAACTGGAGTTCACCCATCATTACCTTTATTATTTTCACCTGTGCTTTGCTTACTGAGACGTATTAAAATGTCATCTGATGAAAAAAAGTCTGTTTTTTTTAACGTTACCTAATCTGAAATGAATAACTGGAATAATAGCAGCTGTTATTGTGCTGATACTGTCATGGTTTCTATTATGAACTATTTATTCTATTAAACTCTTGTTATTGTTACTCTTATTAATTGTGAAAGCCAGTTAACATTTACGCTGTCAGGGTGCAACCTATTGAGAAAATACTTCACCGTCTGTAGTAATACTCAGGGATAGTCATATGAGTCTCTGTTTAAGGCTGTTTCGTTTAGCATATTTAATGTTATTGAATTCAACTGATTAATTGAACCTCTGTCAGAAAGGTCCAACATCTCTTTGTTTGTATGAGAGCAATACTAGAACTATAATCTATCTATATCTATAAATGATATCCATAAAGTGGATATTATTGGCAGCAGGATGATATTAAGACTTTGCTGTTCGATGTCTTGTTACAGAACCTGATGGTCCTTCATCAAACTGTGTCTTGTAGGTCAACAGAAGCGAGGGAGCCAAGATCTAGTAATACTCAGTGATTAGTAAGCAGTTGCATCATGGTCATATCAGAGCCAGTAAAAGAGCAAGTCTGGAAAGACAACTTGACTGCTTTTCCACCCACACCGAGGATCCAGTAACAAACTCACTCTGCACATTCCCCCAATGACAGCCAGCTCCTGATACGCTGATGGCCCCACTGCTTCTGTATGTGGGCCAAGGCAACGAAACCAGAGATTGCTCGATCTGTGCTGCTGATGCCAGCTCAGGCCATGACCCTCTTACAATCTCTCTGGCTCCAGCTCACTCCTGCCGTACCACCACGGGATATCTGGATTTGGCAACTTGCAGAATCCTGTAGACCGTTTCTTAGTCACCAGTGAATATGTGAATGATTCATATGACTTTGTCGTCTGTATTCGATCTGTAAATAGCCAACACTGTGTTGCCGGTTGTGTAGTGTAAGTAGTATCGTCCCTCAAATGATATGTTGTGTATGTTTTTTCCTGCTGGTGTCTCATTTTACATGCACAGCACATGACACTAGTGTCAGCTGAAGCATAGTTGTCATGCTTGTCATGTTTGGATTAGTCTGAACTAGTCAGGCTGGTTAAAAGAGAACAGTTTAATGTAGTGATTCATGATCTTCTGAACGATTTGGCAGAGCGGATTTTTCAGTTGTGACATCTGGCTAGAAAAAATACGTATGCATGGCTACTGAACCATCGAACGCACCGTCAATATAACCACAGGCAACGACAGTTATCAGGCCTGGAAAATATCTCGTGGCATGTGATTAGTTTTACGCTGCTTCCTGAATATATGAATAGAAATAATTAAACCCCAAGCAGTGCGGTGATTTTGAAATAATTGCTTTTGCTCTACCAATCTGTAAAATGTCCAGTCATTTTAAGGGTGTTACTGACAAATTTTTAAAACGAGTGTTGCGTTAACTACAACTTTTTATTGCCGGTGAAAATGAACATCACTAATTGACTGAATTTTTTTTAAAAATGTACACTAGATGATTATTTTGAAGTGAAGGTTGCTTAATGCTTCTACTGGAACAGTGTGAAAACCATGTTGCATTTTGATTAAGCTGATTTTAAAATCGAGGTCAAATGAACTTTCACAGGAGAAACACGTGATTATCTGCAACCTTGTTACTGTAAATGACTTGATGAAGTGGATATTTCTGACTTCACCGACTTGGCACCAAATACGCGCACAGAACGGAATTAGCAAACAAACTGCAGCCTGCAGAGCACCGGACAGAGAAACTCTCTTTTCTTAGTGCCATGATGAAAGCCGTGCGATGAATCCGATCTGTGGCTTACTTGGACGGGCTCCTGTAACTGTACCTTGAACACATGTTTTTGCTGAGGAGTTGAAAGATGGCACTCTCAGGGCCAGAACTTACTGCCTCCAACCTTGAGGAGACATTACTCTGATTTACTTCCCCACTCAATTCTGCCACAACTGTTTTATGCATAACGGCACCAGTGAGAGGGTTAAAACGCCGAGTTAAGAGGGGAAACGCAGGGAGAAACGGCGAGAAGCCCCAGCATTGTTTATTTTCACAGGAACATTCCATGAGTTGACAGCTATTCCCTTGTCTGAGCTGAATCGCAGTGCAATTTTCCAGACTCCAGACACGATGCGTGAACTCCCACGAACACTCGTCAGGCACAATGAAGAATGAGTCTCCTATTCACACTTCCACTGTGATGATGGTGCTGAATGCCGACCGGGAAGCGTTACAGAGCCTGTTAACTCATTCAGGAAAACACTGCAATTAGGAGCGAGATAGGGTAAACATGAGAAATATTTGAAAAATATCATTTGTGTGATTTACTGTTTCTACTGTTAAGGGAAGATAAGCTTGTTTTTTTCCCCCTCTTGGCTTCTGTAGAGAGTTGATTTGCTTGAGGTCTATATTTGAATTCTAGTCGAGCATTCCAGTGTCCACCCTCCACGTGGCTGCTACACCCGGGCTCTCTAGAAATGTCAGGGTAACCAGATCGTAACATGCTTGAGTCCAGTTACACCTCCATTAACGACTGTGAACAGGATCCATACTCTGACCCCAGAGAGAGAGAGACCCGAATTAGCATATATATTTAAGGCGCCTGGTCTTCGGTTGCAGCGAGGTGTTTCACAAGGTTCACACCCAAGCTCTCACTGCACGTTCTCTTCTGAGACTCCGACCAAAGACAGTCGTAAAATTCCCATGTTTTCTGTCCTTCAGTGGCAGTACACAAACAACCAGGTGCAAATCACATCACGTCACGCGACATTAAAAAACATGACGTTCCTCCCCTTTTGTCACCTCGTACCATCAGCAAGTGGGTGCTAAGGACCTATTCTACCTCAGGTCCCCACATGGAGCCTGTGCCTTAATTTAACACTTGAAAGATTGAAGGTATACGTTGACTTCATTATTTCTGTTGTGTGAATGGCGAGACTGTTGAAGATTTTGAACTACTCTATACTTTGTATAAATAATTACATTATTAAATGTCTGTGGCTAATTAGCATATGGGCTAACCCAGACCTTGCCATGAATGTTCAGATAGGATACTTTTTAGATATTGGAATTTGGATAAACTTTCCAAGTCAAAGTGACTTTTGAGGAACTTTAAGGTGAGGAGGGATGTGCAGTTACTGGCCAAGTCGTGATGCAAGCATGATGCAACAGAGAAAATTGTACAGGCTCACACATTAGTTACTGGCGTGTTCAGCCACTGAAGTAAAGGGGGTCAAGCAGCTAATCCATATATCCCACAGGGTTTTCACACGATGGAGCTACTCCATACTCTGTCCATCATGTGCAAATGTTCCCCATTGTCCTGAACTGCAAAGACTTATAATCGTGAGGGACATAAACATTCTGACCTCTGCTCATATGTCTGCTGGTCAATCACAGCATGTCCAAATATAGATTCTATACTGAACATACATGTGTATCCATTATGGCTACCATCTGGAAACTCATGGAGGATATTTGTGATTTATGTTGCCTATCATCAAGCCCCTCCCCACTTCAGTTGAAACTTCATGCAGAAATGGTGTGTGAATGGAAAAGAAACATTATCAGCAGACTGTTAAACAGTGTTCTGCCAACAGGAGGTGGTGAGGGAAAAAAACAAAGGGTTGTCTTAAGGCAAGCGGGTGGGAAATGTTTTCTTTTTCAAAGCCTGCTATACCCCCTGGTGATAGAAAAGAGACCAGAAAGAAAAGCATGGAGAAGTTGACTCAGCCCCAGGTGCAGGGTGTCCCCTGCTGCTGTCTATTCACAAACACTTTGTTCATTTGTCTTTTTGATGGGGTGGCTGGACAGCTTACTGGACCGAAGCCTGGTCACTGGGTCAGTCCCAGACTGGAACATCATGAACTACACCCACATCCACTGTCTCTGTCCCACTGTGCCCACGTGTAGTGGAACAAATCAGGTTGGGGTTTCGATGTTGGATGGAGCTCACATAGTCTCTGAAGTCTCCAGTAATTTGAGTGTATCTATCACAATCTCCTGCCATCGCACAACTTGTTTGCGTTGGTAAAAGTAAAGAAGACCTAGCTTTTCTGTGCTTCCCAAATGGACACCACCTCTGGGCACCATCTATGTCTGGCCAAAGCCCCCAGGCTCAGTGGGTCCTCTGTCTAACTGCTGGCACAGACATGCCAGTCTGAGTTGGACTTGTTATTCTAAAAGAGTCTTGCTGAGTGTAAGCAGTCTCCTCTCATTGTTTGGTAATGTTGTCGCAGGGTATGGGGGTTTGGAATGGCGTGTTGTGGGGTGGTACCGGTCCGTCCCCATCAGCCCACCCCAGCTGACAACAGGTCCAACAGAGGGGCTGCTGCCATTTTCATTTGCAGTGCTTTCGCTAATGTGAATGTTGCATAGTTAACAGCCCTCTATTGACTGTTCTGTTCAGCGCAGATCAGCAGGGGTCAATTAATGAGCGGCCCCTGACCATCAGATCCCAATTATGGCTTTCGGAGCTCACCACTGTGTGCCCCTCAAATACTCGGCTCCATTTGCCTGATAATTGTGTAATTAGAACTTGTATCAGTAACAAACGCACAAACAGGGACATGCATTATTCTCCTGTTTGCCTCATTTGCCAAATTGCAGCAACAGATTTGCTAATGATGGGCTTTGCCTTCACCTTTTCTGGAATATCACTCACATACAAGTTTGCTACCAACTGGAGATGGCTTATTTACTGGGTAGAATATCTGAAAAAAATACAATTACAGTGACAATTAGCAGACTGGGCCCATCTACAAAAAGAAGACATGAGCATAGATTCTATATATATATATATATATATATATATATATATATATATATATATATATATAGTGTGTGAGAAAAAGATAACTTATAATTGAGTACTTGCAGTTTGAATGCAGGAATTGTGCATTACAAGGTGTCTTTGGCTTTTCAAATAATGGAAATCTGGTATTGGATGGCAGCCCTTGTATTGCAGTTTCCTGGTAATGGATATGGGTTATAGGTTTCTCACATGCACAAAAACACAGAGAACACCATGAAACACAGCCTGTTGCTCTTTTGAACAGACCTCGGGGCAATTTAGTGATAAGCACTTCCTCCAAACACAATGCCTGACTTTTATTTGGTACTCTCCCCAACACATATCCTATGACAGGCTTCTCCAATCATGATGTCAATAAATGTACACCTCTGCCCTTGTTTTCTCTCTGTCCCATAAATGTTTGACAAGACAGCCTTATTAAGGGAGAGGAATGTTATTTTTCACTTTTCAGACTTCCTCAGGTACATTGTCTGTCACAGTCGCTTCAATAAATAATGGGCTGTACCACCATTTCCCATACAGTGCAGCCTCATGACATAAATATGAATACACCTTTGACTTGACATGGAGTAATGAGACATTTGACAGCTATGACAGTCATATAGCTGATGGTGCTGCTGCCTGCCAATAGTTTGGTACAACATGCTATGCAATCAAAATCTTGAATAGACATGCCAAGAGCGTGGATTCCTCAAATCAGCGCAGAAACGTTCGCTACAACTGTCCATAACAAATTGCATGTGACACGTGAAGTTTATCTTGGGCATATGTGGGAATCAAACGGCATCCTGGAGAGAAAAATAGTAATTAATTCTAATTGGGGTATTTCTGCAGGACTGGGGAATAACGGAGTAAATGCTTCTCCACAGCACAATGTTGTTTGATGGAGCAAGAGCCCCATATGCTGTACTCAGGAGCACATCTGTGCCCAGTGCCCACAGAGAAATCCCCTGGCAGAAATCACAACACTACAAAGGGGGGAGGAAGAGAACGTGAGACACAGCAAGCATTATTATGCCACCCTGCAACAAATATCCACCCTAATTGCTCCACAATTGTATTAAACTAGCTATTATGTCGCAATTCAATTTGTGTAAGCCCCAGCTCCGGTTACAGGTTTCAGTGTGGCTAATTAAAAACAAGGGGGCAGGAAAACCCCAGGCAGAAGCTTTCCCTAAGCTGGAGCTCCAGCTCCCCCGTCATGACTGTATTTAGAACGTCAATCAAGACAGAGTCAGAGGCAAGTCATTCAGGCAGCCTTTTGATTCAACCTATTCACTCCTATAAGCCCCTTATCGAGACTGTCTCTGCATAGCTCCAATTATCCCAAAGGGCCATGCATTTTGTGCTCAACAGGAAAGAAGCCAGTCGTCCCAGTGTCCTGTCCTACACGTGCTGTACTGCCCAAGTTATCGGAACTGAGTAGAAGAAAATCCATAGAAATGCAATACAGTACGCATGTATGTTTATTCTCCATTAACCCAGTTCAAAAAGTGCCAACTGCACAAACATCACAAATCTTGCAGTCGACAGTACGTTTTCCCATTGCACCATAGTGGTTATGTTGTTCTTTCACAAAGGTCCATTTAGTGTGTTTTGGCCAAGGTCCAGCTAACGCTAAGCCTGTTTCTGCCTCCTCGCTCGGGTCATTAGAGGTGAGACGCAAACAGATCAGCACACTGAGTAAATAAAAAGCCATGAAATAAAAAGGAAACTAATTGGACCCCAGCAAGGAAAAGATTAGAGGAGTGTTCGACATAACTCTACGTACTCAGCAATCCTTAAATCTGTTTTTCCAGTGCTCACAGGTTTTCTCTCCATTGTGGCACAAAATGCTTGGGTGGACATTATTTTTGTCACCCAGCACAACAGCAGATCTGTGTCGAGCAGTGATGAGACAGTAAACCTCCTCGAGTTCTTATGTGAAATTAATTATAAGGCAGTGTAAATCATTAAATTACTGCAGCCAGGAGTAAGATACAGTAGGCTGTCCGGCTGCAGGCTGCCATGTCACACACTTACACACTATTGGCCTTCAGGGTTCTTGGGCTGCATCATTAGAAGTACATTTTAGTGTTAAAGAAATCCATTTTGTGACGTTATGCCTGGCCAGACTTTTGAAAACACAACTGGCCCAGAGTTGCATGTAAGTCTTTTCTAGCTTCCTGTCTTCACCAGCACATGCGTGACCAGCATACGTGACTGGACATGTAATACGTGGACACGTGTGGTTGTGGAGTGAGTCAGGGGATCCCTCGCTGGTAATGACACTAACAGAGAGGAAGTCGTGTGAAATGTCCCCGGCCGATGTCCTGATCTGTACGGATCAGTTTTAATGACAGGAAAAACACAACATCTGTAAGAGTGTAGAAGCTTATGGTGCAACACAGTTTAAATTACTGGGCCTGCTGAAGCAGTTCAGTGGCATAATTTAAAGTAATCACAGACTGGAAACATTTAATGACCCATCGTTAAAGCACAAAATATCTCAAATCCACCTTGGACAGCAGTTCTAGCTATCAAACAATCAGCACAGTTCACATTGCCTCATTACACCTCCACTCTTTCAGGGCATGTGGAGTACTTCATGTGGGGTTCAGAAGTGCGCAGTGTGCTCGCCTGAAGTAATAACCTGTGGGATTATGTGTCGTTATGCTAACCATAGGCACTACTTCTCTCCCTGTCCCTGAGAGTTTCACCTCCCAAATACTCTGGTTGGTTTTGGCGGCTATGTCCATTAATGTTGCGAAAACAACAGTTCAGTTTCTCTGCAGCCTCCAGCTGTGCTAACGGTGAGGAGGTGCCAGGATGGACACGGACTGGTTCAGAAGGTTTATTACATGGACTGGAATGGTAATTAAGATACATAATCTGTTCTAACTGGACATTTTAGACAATAAAATGAAGTAAAGGAGTTTGTGGAAGTTTTGCACTTTGTGTTGAGCTGAAAGCCACCAACGGGAAGGTTAACGTTGTTCATGTTCATTTGAAATGATGCAATGGGAGAGAGAAGCGTATTATGTTATCCACTAACACTGATGCTGCTCTGCATGGCCTCAACTCCTCCAGGGGATTATTGTGCTCTGCTCAAGTTTCATGTCAAGATGGGAAATTCACACCGGGATTAGCAGTTAATGCATATGACTGCTGGTGATGGACATAAGAAGTTTAGGTTTCTCCCGCTCTCTCTCTTCCTCTCTCCTGCTCCTCCTATCCCCCCATGTCGTTACTGTTTTTGGTATTGATTGCCTGCTGCCTCTTAAATTATGCATTCTGCAGCTCAGTTCAGGGGGCTCCCAGGTGGGTTTGTCAAAGGGAGAAGACACATGTACTCGGGCAGTGTGGCTAGGAGCGTCAGAAATCCATACAGGTCACAATCATGTCACCCCATCAGTTTTAATCAGCCCAGCCCGAATACGAGGCGGTGACAGGGCTTAGAGATATAGGGGATGTGCCTGTGCTTCGGCTGTTCCCCTGACACACAGGATCTGGTTCAATACAGCTGGATGCCACTGACAGAGACTTATTATCATCAGTGTGTGTGGCTTGTGGCTGGGCTGGATGATGATGAGACGTACGCCGGTCTGGGCCTGTTCGACAGTGTGTTCCCATGCCACAGTGCAATTTGGGCTTGATGGGTTTATTGGAGTCGTCATCGTCTTCTGCAGTTTTTTTTTTTTACACGGTGTGTAATGATGCACTGTGTTACTGTGCTGTTTTTTCTCTCGCATGAGACATCGACACCAGTTTCCCAAAGTCCCACCGATTTTTGGTGGAACATCAGAGTTTGTGTAACATATTGGAGGGAGACATTCTAAAATACATTAATGCTACTATTATGAATGTGTGTCCAAAACGTCAAACAAATCTAATCTCACTAAAATGGCTCAGGAGAATGATCTTCATATGACTGTTAAAGAATAAAAACAATGTAACAATTGCGTAATTTATATTTTGGTAGCTTTTTTTTATTCATCATGTTATTTGCATTGAGGAGATCATTCCAATCCCATCACTTCAACATACAAACGCCATTATTCTTGAGACCAGTGGTCAGTCATGATGTTATCGACCGGCGGATGTGGAGCAGATCATGTTGCGGCAGTGTCTCCATCTGAATATTCCCACGGAAGGGCGAGTCTCCAATGAAGACCCGTGTTCCTTTGATGAAAACAGTCACCAGGGCCACAGTGTTGCATTCGTAGAAGGTGTGAAAATACAACAGGGTCAAAAGAGCGAATCCGGCCTTCTGTTCTTCATTGTGAGGTCTGTGCGAGGCACGGTGTGATTTTCTTTACACTGCCAATGAAAAGAAGCTTGATTTTCACAGGACAGCTGACCTGTAAAGAGCAGGTGTGTCTCAGATACAGTTTCAGACTTTGTTTTGCCTTTCCGGTACATTTCCCAGCTGACGATACCACCACCCCATCCAAGTTTCCATCTGGATGTAAATAAAGGCAAAGCAAGATGTTTCATCCACTTCTTTTGTCAACGGAGTTGACTGTCTTTGAGCGGACTGTGGCGACAGTCGTTATGGGAACCTCGACTATGAAGTCGCACCAATCACTTGAGTGCATGAGCTTCACTTTCTTTACCCTCGATGTCAACACTTTCCATTGACTAAGTAACAATATATGACCAACTCGATTAGCGAAAAGCTTTCTCGAGTTTCCACCTTTGGCTTTAGGAGGGGAAATACCTGATCTCTTCCTGTAAAGGGATATCAGGTGAGGAAATAACCATTTCAGGTCTTTTGTAAAGTCAAACGAGGGTTTCTTTTCAGGCATACAGGATTACTGTATGTAAAGAAAAGCTCTCGAAATGCAGTTGGACTGTCTTTGGTTTGTTGCTGCTGTAACCGTGATGTACAACTATGAAAAACACAGCCAGTGTTTTTATAAATCCAGCCACTTCATCATCATATTGTGCCTGTTGTGACACTTTATGGAAGCAGAAACAAGCCTGGGATAAAGCCAGAGACACAACATCCTCTCCCATGCGGTGACTCTCTCTAACCCTAAATACTAAACCGACACTTGAGCAAGGAAAAACTGGAATGTTTGTTCCGACTCTTATCTCAAGATGTACATGTCCTCTGGGGTTGTGCACCGTGTGCTGGATGGTTTGTGTTGGGGCCTGCAGGATGCATTATGTAGCCTTCAGGAAGATGTGCACAGCTCACTTCCCTCCGCACATTCCCAAGACGGGTTTACTGATACAGTGAAACCAGACAACTCCAGCCTGATAGTTTGCTGGTAAAATAAGTGCTAAATGCAAGAAATACAACTAAATTTCCATCCACTTTGTCCACTCAATCAATAAATTTATCGAACTGGGTGTTGACCTTCATCTAACAAAATGACAGTTTGTATGAATTATCTCAGAGTTAGACTGTCTACTTGAACGTTAACAGGTAAGTGTGCAGAATGAGACAATGATTGCTCTCCTTGCTTTCTGTAATAAAATAAAGAGGAATCTCCTCCAAAACAATTTAACGAGACATTTCAAGTCACCATGATGTTAGTGACGTTTATTTGGAAGTATGTGAGTGGAGGAAAAGTGAAGGACTTTTCTGTCTTTCACTAAAGAAAAAAATCTTTCAGAAGTTTGATCAATTCAGGCCACGGTTTTTAATATCTAAAGCAGACTCAGACTCGGCATGTGCACGCACACGCGCGTATCAGGAGAAAACAGCCATGGGACAAAAACCTATGGAGCCGCTCTGTGTCTCCGTCCCCACCTACCCCCGTCTCACATGACTGCTATGACCTCATTCCACCTGAGCCGAGCTCCCAGCTGCCTCCTGGAAGGCCTCCAGGCCTGAAATGAGTGGTGCCAGCCATAATATTCCACTTCTTCAACCCTTTCTTCTCAGCTCATTGTCAGCATGTCAACCCGTCCACTACCATACATGCTAAACTGAGGCTGGGAACACTGGAAGCCATGTTTGTGTTTCTTAAAAACCTGGAATGACTTACAAGTTCAGTCCCATAGTACTAATACTGTTATTAAAGACAGGGAATGGAACTCCATTTAGGAAAATGTTCATGATAAGGAACTAGTTAGACAAGGTGATCAACATATCTGTTACTAATATAAAACTAAACTATTTTTATTTAGAGACTTTTAAGATGTAGCTTTAAGTTACAACTGTAACTTTTATACAAGTAAACTGCAAAGTTAGGGGATGTAAACACAATTAGCTTGCTAACATTTTATAATATTGATTAAAAGAGGCACCATGGAATATGGTTGTCATATGACATGATCATCCATCAATATATAGTTTCCAAAGTAAAGTAGAAAAGTCATGTTTATATCTATGTTGTGTTGTAATAGTACAAGATGTAAGTACTTGAAATGTAAAGTCCTTTCTTTTAAATGTGTCCATTCTATAAAATAAAGTTATGGTGGAAAATAAGTTACATTTTTGAAATAGGAACATCATTGCCAATATGTTTACACAGTGGACACGGTTGTCGTTACTCAACAGCTCCAGCCAAAAAAAAAAAATATGTCCAAATGTATTTTTACAATAGTGTTAGTAAAGCCCAGGAATTACATCAGTGTCAGAACTAAATCTCCTGCAGGGTTCTAACAGCTTGAAGTCATTAGTAATAACTGGGACTGTTTGCTTTGGCAGGCTGAAAAAATACATAGGGAGGTGTTTTTAATATAAGTCATGTCACTTTGACTTGTAACAGACACAGGCGTCGCCTCAACCTAATGACTCGTTATTGAACAGTTAAACGTTTAACGTCGCGTAAAGACAAGAGGGCTCTGTTCGATTAACTCACGCGCTCCCGGTCCATGTTTTCAAACGTAAACAGTTCCAGTGCGTGACATGTGGCGACGTCATTGTTAGTCGTGAGCAGAAGTCAACTGTGAATTACACAAAGGTTTGTCAAATGGCTTTGTTCATAAATATTTACAACTGGGGCAAAAAGCATGGGTGAAAAGATTTGGAATGCGGCCATACTCCTGTCTACATCATGTTTCAGGTAGTGAGTAATCCTCTTGTCTCCCCACTTCTGGGTCTGGTGTTGCCTCTTCAGTGAAATCACTCTTTCTTGGCAAGGCGACCTGCTATAGAAAAAGCCTCTCTCCTATTACAAAAGCCTGGGCTTAATAAGCGTCCAGACTATATCAGCGCTGGATTCAATTTCCTCAGATCTTGAAAACGCCGCTGTAAAAGTAGCTGAAATTTACTGCTTTGCCCCCCTAGGTTTTCTTAAAGGGAGATTCCCTCGTGCTGGTTCTCTCAGTCCTGCCAGAAAAATTGCTTTGCACTCTTCATTGGGCCTGTGGGAGAAATATGGAAATTTTACAGTAAGAAGTTTAGAGGCAGTGTAATTGGAGTTGGGCCAGGGTGAGACGCCCCCACCTCCCCCGTGTCCTGCAGCATTACAGGCCTCTGAGCCACAATCAAACCTGCATGCTTTACACATATGGTTTCCTAATTGAAGCAAACGTTTAAAAAAAAGCTGCGCCTACAAATTAATTTGTATGTGCTGTTCTTGTAATTTTAAATAAACCATGTCTGTCGTTAACTTTAAATAAATCAAGTCAACTGTTATTAACATTTTCAGTGATAATAAACACTATGACCACAGCTTTTTTTTTTACCATGTCCACATCACCATGGACTTTGTCCCAGTTGTTGTATTTTTTAACACAAAGATGAAATACATTTTGAATAAATATACTTTCTTGCTGAGATTTACTTGTTATGTTACCTCAGGTACATTTCTCACTGTCTCTTCCTGCACTTAACTTCTGTTTTTGATGAATTTAAAATGAGGTAGCACAATTTCTTAATTTTAAAGTTTTTTTTAAAGTTTTTACTATACACATATTCTAGCTCTATGTGAAGTACCACTACTATAACAGCACTTTCAGCACTGTGAAAGTCAATCTTTGAAGGTACTTTACTGATGGGGGGTCATGACAACCACTTGTGTGTTTAATTTTTTCATTAATTTAGGCTTAGTTCTTATTGAAATAAAGAAAAATGACATGAAACTGAGTTCAGGAGCTAAATACCTCTCCGGGTGTCGGTCGTGATTCATGTTGTCAGTGGTCATGATGCAATACTCTGCAAAGGAAATTACTGCAGCAGATCATAACAGTGTTGGAGTACAGTTGAAAGTATAGTGTAGTAACTCATGGTCTGTAGTACTGTGTCCACATCGGTTCAGACTGACAGAGCATTAGAGGGAAGAAGACTACTTGTCCACTCTGACGTTGAAGGCACAGAACATTATACTGTATGTAGGTGTCCTCCACACCTCTTCACAGTCAGATACATCTACTGGAAGAATGAGCTGATGTGATCATTGTGTGAAGGTAAAGTAATTGATGATGGTCGTCAGAAGGTTGAGAAATGTTTCCCTGGTGACTTTGAAGACAGGCCAAGTTATCTCACTGTGCTATGTGAAGGACAGAGTTCTCAGTCTGACTGGAGCAGACACAAGGAGTACATAGGTACAACACAGGAAAAACCTTTAGTCAGTAGTTTTAGCAACAGGCTGCTGTACACTGCAGTGTTAATCCCCGAAACATCCAGACAGATGATAAATGGTGTATGTATGGTGTACGAGTATAAAACATTTTAGGAAGTCATAGTTCTCTGGAACGTCGGTGCATACATGCAGCTCCCAGATGACGAGAGCACCACACCCTGTCTACAAACACAATAAATTCCATGGCTGTGCTGTGCAATCAGTGGATACGACTTCATCAGTCAGCCACCTTCCCTTAGCCAGAAAGGAGAAAAAGAGAAGAACAAGCAAAACAAAATATATGGATATACGAATCCTATTCATTTATTTATTTATTTATTTTTATTTGATTTGATTTCTGTACATTATCCTGTGACTCTGACCTCATGTCTCAACGCTCCCCAGAGACCTGCATCACATACTTTGGGAAGAACAGGTATCAAGGAGGTTTTCATACACAAACAGACAGGCCATGTGAACAGCAGTGTTATGAGGGAACGTTAGAGAGAGAGACACCGTCACGTGGACACAGACAGGCTGAGGTGAAAGATTTAATGTTCAGAGCAACAACAAAACTCCAAACTGCCCACAAACACACAGCAAACACACACAGCAAACACACACAGCAAAACAGGAGAAAACTGAGGCTGCAGGAGGACACAGAGCAATGAGGCAGAGCAGTGGAGTGAAGAGCAGGCTTTATAGAGCAGGAGATGAGCTGAGTGGAATCAGGTGTGTCTCGTCTGCTGCCACAGGTGGAACCACACACACCCCCGTTACACACCTGCTCTGCAGGAGAAACACAGCACAAAACCCTGCAGCAACACAACCATCACACTAAGCCTGCACGTGTGAAAGATTACAGAACCATATCACATTCCTTAATTCCTCTGTGATATATTATGATATAAATTATTATTATTATTATTATTTTTCCTCACTTTTATGCTTTTCCATCCACAGACTCACTGCAACACTGTTGTACGAGTATGTCAACACTTTGCATTGGCCACACCTCCGAGCTCTGACTGGTTGGTTTTTTGTACAGTATCATATTTTGGCAGATTGAGTTACACTAAGAGGGGGGATTGTGTTATTTTTTTCCCATAGAATATATAGTCATACAGTTACTGTTCAGAATTTCTAAAAATAAATAAATAAATAAATAATGGAAAAGTGTGGACACGGTGGCCAGGCCTATGTGCCACACACATGTGATATAAATAGAGGATGTCTGTGTCAGGCTGTGAATAACAGCCCTCTGGCAGGCTGAGACTCCTCCAGAGATTAGTACAGTGTGTTATGCCATTGGGATTTATGTACTGTAGCTCCCACTCCCTTTCTGGAACACGGCTCTGGCATTAACTGTTACTTAAGTAAACATTTTGAATGGAACCGAGGGGAAAGAGTGGCGTTGCTGAAATGTGACAGTGTGAGTCACACAGTGATGTCACCTATTCTGACTGTGTCTTACTTTTAAATCTACAAATACAGACGAGTCACGTCAGAAACCCAACGTGTATGAAATGCTCAGGCTGCGTCAACCAATGAGACTCACACTGTAAACAGCACCATCACTGCCTGTGTAAACCAGATCAGACCAGATCTGATTATATACAAATAGATGCAAACACGTTTCGGAGCGTCCATTTTTTTACCCGGCTGAACTTTTGCTTGTGCAGTGGAATGCGAGTCAAGCAGGGGCCACGGTCCATCATCTCGTCCCCCATCAGCCCCACATACACACATACACTGAGACTCCTGCAGGATGTTGACGCTCTTTCTTCTTCTCAGCATGGACCAACAACTGACCTGTGTCCTTTTCACAGTGTGCACGACAGCCTCCCGCCCTGAGGAGCCGTTACTCCAGCAAGTGACTTTTCTTTCCGGTCGTTTGAGGGAATAATGGCACACAGGGGCCAATACTCCACAGTGACCGGGGCTGTTATTCCTAGCAACCGTCGGAGCTGCTCAGGACATTAGTCAGAGTTTTGGATGCTCGTGAAGCTCTGAGGCCCAAGTTTTTTAGAGGAGCTGTCAGTTTTGGATTTTTAGGAATTAAATGCCTATTAAAGTGATTTAGTAGCTCAATGTCTCAAAGCTGCCGTAAAAACAAACTTTGTCCTATTGATTTGCAGTTCAAATGTAAAACTTGTCCTGGCTATTGTGAAAACTTGTGTTTTTTTTTTTTTAATCAATACATTTTCATGTATAATTGAACAATCACATACTGTATTATCTGTATTTTCATTGCATTCACTCTGTCAGCACACTTTTCACTTTGGCTCAGTATTGACTTTTGCAGAAACACAGCTATTTGCAGGCTGCCAATAAATCATGCATAAGCACCATTTGCCTTTTACCTACACCTTAAGTCAATGGATGAGCAGCAGGCCTGGTGTCCGACATGATCATTTATTAACACACGTTGTCTCAGAGAGCCAGTTCAACAGAGAACGAGAATCATCTGCATCTTTAAAGTTCAACCTTCTCTGCCGTGGCCTTGTAGGGTTGTCTGAAGTATTTTAGGAAACATATGTCTGAGGTGATTCAGGAGTTGATGCATGAGAATCTGTGTAGCTCTAAGGTGTTCACTGTCTGATTTACAAAGAGCATGAGCCTATTAATGTGTATGCTGTGGGTGTATGCTTTAATGTATGTATTACACTGTGGTACTGTATACTGTATATTGCAACATTTAGGGCTGAGGCTATTGTGGCTTTGGAAAGGGGAGGAGACTTTCACGTGCGTGCGTGTGTGCGTGTGTACGTGCATGTGTGCGTGCGTGTCAGTGGAGTTTAGGAAAATACAGTGAGTTTAAAAAAGATCTCATGCCGTAAACTCCATCCATCCATCCAGCAAGTTCACCCAACATTATTCATCACTGTGTTTGGAGCCTGTTTGACTCTTGAAAATCCATTAATTAACTCAGTAACGAGTTATATAATATAATATAATATAATATAATATAATATAATATAATATAATATAATATAATATAATATAGATGCTTGGATGAGTGACGGCTCTGGCAGAATCAGTCCTCTGGAGGAGGGTTTCCATTGATTTAAAGTCTGTTTGACCCCATTAGGCCCACAGGCACCTCTGTATCCACGGCTCTGGGGGATGTATGTGTGTGTGTGTGTGTGTGTGTGTGTGTGTGTGTGTGTGTGTTTATGTATTGTGGAGAAAGCAATAGAGGGTGGTAGTGGTACGGGAGGCTTCCAAGGCCACAGCTGAGTGTGGTTCTGAGCACTGCATCACTGCATCAGGCCCATGTTTATTTCATAAACATTCTCCCCAGCTGTCAGTCTGCGAGACAGTGTGCGCTCTCCATCTCCCCCCTCAGATACCCACTGGGGTAAATAAGCAGCTACACACCTGCAAAACCGGTGTCCTCACATTCAGAATGACGACGTGCCTAATAATAAACAGCTCCGTCGGGCAAAAGCGGAGATGCCTTATTTATTTATTTATTTATTTATTTATTTTAACCACTGAATAAAAAAAATCTGGATGTGAAATGCAGCCATGTGGATGTATATGTGGATGTATATGTTTCTAGTGAGAGGTCAGCGCTCATGACCTGATTACAGGTCAAAGAGGCACATTAGCCCTAATATAACAGCTAAGCATCAATCAACAGCGCTATACTTCACTCTGCTTTGCTTGGTATCTCGTGATGAGAGACATATGACTGCAGCGGATATAGAGGTCTGAAGGGCCCCGGTCCCCTGGGTCCCACCACCCTCTGCACTCATGTGGAAAAACTCCTGAAAAACAAATGCTTGGATCTCCACCCTGAGGCCATAAAACCTATTGACTGTGCATCTCCTGTATTTATTTGGGCTGAGGCATTCATTCATTCATTCATTCATACCCCCACCAAGTGTTATTATGACATATCTTCCTTTTGCACTGTGCATGTGTGTGTGTGTGTGTGTGTGTGTGTGTGTGACTTAGACTGGGCTGGTCCTCCCTGCTGCCTGCTGGTCTTATGTAAATAGAGCTGTCAGCCACTTGTTATGGGCAGGCTGGGAGTCATCAGGAGGCCCTGGCAGCCTCTGGGTCCCTGGCCTCCATGTGATTCATAGCGGGTTGGGGGGCACAGAGGGGGAAGTTCAAGTCTGCCTGAATGCAAACAGTGAAGGAGGACGAGAGCGGGTGGGGGCGGAACAGAGGAAGGCAGGAAGAAAAGGAAAATATGGTGACTGTGAGGGAGGGTTGGATATAGTGGTGACGGATGATGGAGCGAGGGTGGATTGGCAGTTTGTAAGGAGACAAGTGCTGCAGAGGAGTTTGGTACGTTGAGCTAAAGATGAACTCAATGAGTTTGGGTTTCCCCGGCTGTCTCCCCCCCCCGCAGCCGCCACCCCCACCCCCCTTCCTCTCAGTCACTGTCATTCCAATCATCATGGTGGTTTATCCTTCCTGCACTCTTGGCCTCATTATTTTCTCCCGCTGCATCTCTCTCTTATTTTGCTTCTCCCTCCCCTCACTCACTCACTTCACTGATTGGCATGAACCAATTTCTAAAACTTTAATTTCCACTAAACCCCAAGGAACACACTGCCTCCAACTATTCTCATGTTTGACTCAAAGTTGCCGTGCAGAGAGGACTCATAATGATACCGGGGAGTGGAAACCATGGCGCTATTTGAATATTATAAACATTAGCTGGAGGTGGGTTTGGGCCCCGTTGCTGAACATCCCCTTAATTGCTACATAGCTGAATTTTTACTTTCTGGGACCTAAATTATGAACTACCAGACCCAGCAAATTAATAAAAAATGAACTACCGGATTGAAATAATTGTGCATCAAGAATTCCATACAGGCTGTATCCCCGGGCAGCCGTGGTATTGTTGTTAACTTCCATCACGTCCCTGATTAAATCATGGATCATAATGAAAGTGCTTATCGTATAAATCATATAAAATATATATTTCAGAGCTGTCTACTGTAAGTTACTCATTTAGAACTGATACTATCAACATTGTCCATTGTGCTACAAACCCTGTCTCTTTTGATTTCCAGATATTGTCATAGAACATTGGAAGCAAAGTTGTGTTGATGTTTTTTTCCAATTGCCAGTTAATCAGGAGACACGTAATTACAGAGAAACTGTTTTGCATTTTTGTATGTGACCTTCCATATATGTTTCTGCCTTGACCTTGACTCATTATCATTTTCATACACTGCTCTATCACTCTGTCTTTGTGAATATTCAATTTGGCACGTTGGTCAAAACAACCCTCTTTATCTCGCCTCAGATAGAATTAAGTCTCCGTGCTCCATACCAGAAACTCACCCGTTTCTCATTATTCCCCCTGATGATAAAATACTGTGTGTGTGTGTGTGTGTGTGTGTGTGTGTGTGTGTGTGTGGTGGGGGGGGGGGGGGGTGTATGTAGATACCAGATAGCGTTTAAATTGATTCTTCTGCCAATTGATGCTGAAATGGAGACAGTGATAATCTCTCAGTCCCACCAATTGAACTTTTTGATGGCGTGTGTGACTGAGCGCTGGAACCTCAGCTCGCTGATTGGCCTGCAGAGTGCACGTTAGATCTGAGCTACTGCTCTTAGACTTAATATGCAAATAGGGATGAATTTGCAGCAGATGAGGTTTATCTGCGGCGTGAGTGCGCTGAAGTGTCTCTGGAGCTGATAAATACCAGATAGCCTGTCGTCATCCCACCTCTGTAGACGCCGGAATTCTGATGTGGCCTTGAAGACGTTCGCCGATGTGATAAAAACAAGACCTTCAGGGGAAAATTTAGATCATTAATCACCACATTAGAATATGAGTGGTAAATGTCAGCCATGGATCTGGAGAGTGCAGCTTTTTGAAAACGGTGTGTTTATTTGTTTTTCTCCTCCTCTTTAGGAGACTCAGCTCCCTGACTGTTTCCACTGTCTCCTTCAGATCAGCCTTGTACAGCGGCGGAATAAATTTGGATTAATTGCAGCCGCGGTGCCAGCTAGTGCCTCTCCGCTCGGCGACTGCTGGGATGCGAGCAGAGAAATCATCTGCCACCTCTTCCTGGCACTGTATATCCCTTGTCATTGCACCGCAAAAGTCTTGCCCACTAAAACAGAGGTAATTAAATCTCCCCGCTCTCATTAAAAATACAGCTGTCTACCACTGAGCACCACGGCTCCACTAAGCGAATGTAAATTATCATTTCATGGTGCTGAGAGAGAGGGAGGCTACTCTCAGGCTGTCACCGAGGCCCCGCCAGCGCCGTGCAGGAAAACTGCTCCCCGGAAATAACTGTCCCTTTGTTTCATGCGGAATTACACAGGGAAATGGACCGTGCTTCATATCATTTGTAGATGAGGTGCAGTCGTGGGTCTTTCGGTCGCTGCTGTGAACAGAGCAGGTATAGCACGTCTTTCTCTTCATAAGGCAGGATTCTAACATCGTAACTGGTTTTTAATTGGCTCTTCCTATTAAAAAGCTCAGATGCTGCTCCAAGATTAACAGTGAGGAATTTCTGAGAGGTTCACCACCAGTTGACACGCCGTGCACATTCCCTCTCCATCTAGAAGAAGAATGCTTTTGCTGATTTATAAAGATTGGACTAAATTAAATAGTGTACGCCCTGCGGACGTGAGGGAGGAGGACGTCACACACTTGGATTGACTGAACTTGTATAATTAATACTCTTAACGAGCTCCCTCACAGCTGTTGCCCACAGACTCTATGTAACTTTATGTCGTGAAGCGTAAGGCCAAAAGGGCAAGACAGAAAATGTGACATTCAATAAATGTGTCAGATGTAGTTATATAGATACATATTGAAATATAGATATGTACGTTTTATTTCTCAGTGTCAAAAACATCAGCAGTCACTTCCTGAAGCCTAAAAGAAGTCTTTGAAAAGCAGAACCTTCCAAGTGCTTTCCGTCTTATTGGTTGAAACTTGGAGGAGATCCAAATTCCAAAAATACATTATGTCAGATTTATCTGACATTTGGCAGAAGCAGCAAAACTATTTGTCCTAACAAGGTCCTGGTCATCGTTCGGACAACAAGGGCTAAAAATATCGCATTTTCAATATAGTTATATTCTTTTTGCCCCCCATTAAGTCTGAAAAGAGTATGACAATAAAATGCACAGGTCCTGACTGAAAGAAATCTCTGGTCTGAAATGCATCATGGAGCAGACTGAATATATTCACGTTGTCCCGGGAAGATGTTAGCGTGCATGTGGAATAGCACGGCGCAGGAAAACATGCGCAAATGCAGTGAATGACAGTTATGCACGGGCGAGAAGTACAGTCGGGACCTTTTCCCACAAGCGCGACAGTTCATAAGGGAATGCGATTATTACTGCATGAAGCCACTCTGGTCAAATAAGGAGATTTCATTGCCTATCGCTGGCATTGAGTCAGACACAGAGATGCTGAGAGTTGCAGAGCTCTTGCGGTACATTGAGATTTCATTTCACTTTCATGGCAGGGGCATGGGGTCTGAAGATGTGCCTACCCCTTCTGTCAATCATCCAGGCAAACACACCGAAGCAGATCTATAATTCAACTACAGGGGAGCTCATACAATTCACAGGGGCCAGTGTTTTCCTCTCTCCTCTTCTTTCTTTTCTGGCTTCTTTCCTCATTGTTAAATCCTGTTGCATTTGCTCTTTAATTTCACAGCCAAGGCCTGAACCTGACACCTTGACCACCCGGCGCTTCCATTTCACAGGGAGCAGAGGCTTTAGGACTCACACGCCACAACTCAATTATCTCGCTCACTGAGAGAGAGAGAGAGAGAGAGAGAGAGAGAGAGAGAGAGCGAGAGAAAACAAAGGGCAGATGGGAGGAAAGTGCTCATCCAGCTGTCTGTGGTTTGTCCACTCCTTCCTCCATTTCCACTCATTTTAAACACTGAGTTCGTCAACAGGTTTCTCCTTTTTAAACCTGTCAGAGGACGACGGTGAAATGGTTGGAATGCACACGGTATTCTAATGGTTGTGAAGACCAGCGTAGGACAACATGTAGTTCAGTGTGTTGATTTGCACAAATGCATATGCAGACACTTTCTCCGGTGGTTTTGGGATGCAATGCAAAACAGGAAATGAAAAGAGGAACATTATTTGAACATGTTGAAGGCATCAGCATTTGGATAAATATATATAAGTGGAATTGGGAAGTAAGAAGTAGAAACCAACTTTTCTCCAACTTTTTCTCTCTTTCTTTCTCTCATTTAAGACTTTTTTACAATTTGAGACTTGACTTCCCCACGTGTGTCTTTCTGCTCGGGGTTCATCAGCGTACTGCTGGTTAGGTGAGACAACACCACGGCCACACACTTCGCTTTCTAAATAGTGGACATCTCTCTCGTTCTCTCGCTCTGCACTGCAGAGCATATAATGTGGAGAGCTCCCAGCTAAATTACAGGAGAACGTCTCCAAGTACCTACCACAGACAAGTTATTTTTGAGCTCCAAAACCAATGTTCTAATGTCATTGTACTCAACCATAACGGCAAAACAGCCACCAGCAAGGGCTCTGAAACCCTCTGGCTGCATCGCAACGTCTGCTCAAAGAAAATCACACACACACACAGACACACACACATAGACACACACACACACACAGATATATACATATATACACACATATATATATGTATATATATATACATATATGTACACATACACATGCCTGTTCCCTGTGGAAGAGGAATAATGTCATCAGGGCCACTTGCAGCTGTGTGTGCTGAAACCTTGCTGATCTCGTCGCTTCTTTATCCAATATTCGTATTAATCATAAAAGTCCTGCACGGAACAAGCAGGAAGGTCCCATGCAGGTGCTTCCATGCTTATTCATTATGCAATTTAATCTCATCTGAGACGGTCTTTGTCAGATACGGGTCGAGGAGGCTTTGAACTCTTAGTGGATGTGTGGCTGGCTGCTGCTCTTTAGAAAGACCTGGAACAAGTTGCTTGAAGTCTTCCACGCAGGTTGTGGTAGGTCCCCTATCTGCTCGGGACATGCGCAATTGGCTCCCAGTTACCAGTGTGAGGGCACGATGACACCCAGACATCACACAGTACGCCGGGCGATGGCGAACGGTGTGAGCTTCAGTGTTTGATGATGGCGCTTTTTGATTAATCAGTGGAAAGTCGTAAGGAGACTCCCGGGCAGTAAAGACTTACCAGGGAGGCTTTTTGAAAGGCAAAGGCAGTGGTTTCACTTCAATGCCTCCAACTTCTGCCTAAAAAGGCGGCAGGAAGGGGACAATCAGCACTTTATCTCCTCCTCAGACCCGGCTTCCGCTCGGAGACGAGAGAAGCAGGTGCCAGGTGTTCAGAAAGCCGCGGTGATGTGGACGTGGTGCTGTGGCGTTGACCCTGCTGAACTCCGTCTTTGTGAAAAGCCCAGGAGAGTCTCCTTTATGATCACAGAGTTTAGAGTGAGGCGAAGGGGGGGTGGGGGTCTTTGAAGGCCCCGTCAGTCTGCTGCTGTCGGAAGCATCATGCAGGTACATTTTTATAATTATTTCCTAATTCAAAAACCATATTGAGACTCTCTGTCACTGCAGTTTGTTTAGTCGTACTGTACTGCACATGCTGTGGACGCCTGCAGACTGACGCCATCATATGTCATCAGAAACGTTATCTTTGGCTGATTCTTCATTTTATTTTATTTTTTTATGTCCTTGTCTCTTCTTTGTATCTTCAATGCTCCATTGTCACAAATACAAAGTGCCTCAACTGGAGGCAATCTATCACTCCTCGAGGTGGATGTTCTCAACATGTGGAATCTGGTTTTCTTCCTTTCTTTTGGGCCCTGTGTTGTTTCAAAGAAAAAAACAGCCCCAGTGTTTGAACAAGCGAAAACAAGTGGCTGTACATTGGCAAACCACGTAATCTTGGAAGCTATTTATCCAAACAAAGCCCGGTCCAATACCATCCCACTGTGGCTTCCCAATGGTTTAGGCATCATCCACCTCAATCCCTACAATAACAGTGGGAGCCTCGGGGCTATTTTCAGATTTCCCAGATTTCCTTGCAGCGTACAACACTTAGTGGTCGACAACAGCCTTTCTCACTCAGCTGTGTTTATTTGTGCAGGTAACAGCTGCTCTGATAGCTAAGATTAGATATGGAACATTTGTAAATTTGTAGTTTTTACCCACTGCAGATTTCTGTTTATGGACAAAAAAATAATACACCATGTAGTGCACGGAGCAATGACAACTGACTTTTCATAATACTCTTCTGTGTTGCTCTTTTAGAATCAACTCTTAGTTCAGCTACTATAGATTAACATATTATTTACAGCTGTACATAAAATTGTAATCTCAGAGATACAGTTTTACTTCATCACATAGTACTGCTGCCAGTAGAAAAAACATCTTCATGCAGCAGCTCTGGATGAACTTTAGAAACTTAATACTTGTATTTGTTTTGATTTTTGTGCATTAGATGATATGGTCAATACCAATCTGATGCCTATAATGTTATGAAACATTAGTTACATTATGACCCAATGGAATAACAAATAGCGTTTTTTTCATCTGTGTGTTACTATGCCATTAATACATTTCCGTGTAAAAAATGTATATTGTAATATATAAATGCCACGGCTGTGGACCTGCATCTCAGTGAACGATGCTGAGAGACGCTGCTCAGCTGTGTCTCAGTGCTTCATGTTCACATTGGCAGTCACTTCAGCCAAAGCCCAAACTGCAGTATTGTGGGTTCATATAATGTTGCCACCCTTCAATCAAGTCAGACAGAAAAACAAAACAGAAGTAGCCAGTAACAGGCTCTTTAGTGGTACAGTCAATGTGTAATCCTGCTTAAATGTCAAACGCAATTCTCACTCAAAGTACAAAGTATCGTTAATAGTTTCGACTATTCATCATGCTTTAGTTCATTCCTCTGATTTTCTTATTAGTGTGAGTTTAATGTTTTGTACTACTGTAATACTGTACTACTCATAACAATTCTGATAAATCACCTGCTCAGGCTGAGGCCCTGCTATTCTTCTCCCCTTTATCCACCTCCTCTGTATTGTGGAGGGGGGGGGGGGGGGGGGGGGAGGGAGGGAGGCCCTGCCTCCATTACAGCCAGGGACAAAACCTGAAACGGGAGCTTGTTACTCTGTCAAGGCCTCGTCACCCAGGTGTGCCAACAAAAGCCCCAACACATCCAACCAGTGACCCCTGGGAAGGGTCATGTAAGACTCCGATCTGAATTCCTGTCTGACAAAACCCTTAAAAGGTGGAATGAATAGGCTGTCCATCCACAATGCAGCGCTCCGAAAAGACCATTCACACAGCCGTGTTTCAATTGAGACATTTGGAATGTGGCGTTCCACTGGGAAAGGTGGAGCTCCGGGGTTAAAGTTTCAGAGATGTTCACTGCACCCTGTAAGAACTGGAGGTAGCTAACTGGCTACGGTGAACGCCCCCTGGAGGTGTATGGTTCTGGCCTACATTCTGGCTCTGTGGTGCCCACCGCCTGTCCCCCACAATTATTCTGTGTGTGACCGTGTGGTAGGGTTTGGTATCAGTCACATGCAGACTCCCTTCTCGCCCTCTCTCTCTCCCTCCCTCTATCACTCTCTCTCTTCCGCCTTCAGCGGTTTCACCACATGCAGAATGGAGTCGCTCGCCAGAAGGTGTTTCAAGGGCTTGAGCCCTTTCAGCCTTTGACAACCATGGCTGTGCAAATGCAGAGCTGTGACCTTGGCAACAGTTCTTATCCAGCTCCATTTCAAGCCAGAGGAGGAGGGGTTGCCGCTCCTGGTCTATACTCTCAGTGAGTGTGTGTGTGTGTGTGTGTGTGTGTGTGTGTGTGTGTGTTTGCGCGCGCGCGCATGACACACTCGCACACTCGCACTTCAATATCTTAAATGAAAGCTTAAGATTCTAAAGGGGCATGAAGATAACAACATCCCATAAGACATCTTTGCCCTTTGAGTGAAATGAAAGAAATGAAGTCGTGTGGTGAAGTGTGAGTTCTGACGGGGGTTTTTTTTAACCTAAAACGTGAAAATCTGTCACGCAAATGTGGGAGCGTGATCGAGGTTTGTGTTGGGATTTAAAACCAACTCGTAGAAGTCAATGGAGCCACTGCGCTCCCACATCTGTGGTATGAATAGTTGTGCGATTGTTGAGCTACATTTCATACCGGCTAGGTCTGAAAAAAGAGGCATAATAAAAATAAATAACAATAAAACCCTGACGAGCTGACAGAGTCTCTGTGTTCCTCCAGCAGAATAGAGCTGCACTGGCATAAGCAGACAGGACTCTCCCTCTCTCTATTGACTCTCTGGATAATCTTGACTCCCCAGAAAAATCCTTAAGCAGCTGGCCACAAACCTTTTGCTTGAGTGCACATGCATACAATATCTCCCTCCAGGCCTGCGGCTGTTTCGTCCCCCCCTCGTCCTGTTTTTTTTTCCCCCTTCTTCTTCTTTTTCCCCCAGTTCTCCAGTGGGTTCCTGAGCCAATGTGTCTGGAAAAAAGGCAGGATTTGTTGGTAGGGACTGGAAGCGAGTGCCAAAATCAACACGGCTCCTCTCCTCGGGGAGACCGGCAGCAAATTGGACTTGAGCTGGGTTGGAGGTTCTCGGGCCTGCGTGAGGTGCCTGCTTCCACTGCTGGGCCCTGCAGTGGAACCAGAGAGGCCTGTGTCCATTTTCCTGTTTGAAAAAATAACTGCAACCCGCAGGTAAAGTGGTGTAGCAAATTGTACATAGTTGAAATGGATTGATTTCCTGTGTAAACAGGTCGGCCATTAGAGAGTTGGTTTTGATTTGTGCCCATGCTGGAGCCGTATTAGTGGTTTCCTTTACCCCGGCCCACGGGTGTGGCAGTCAAATAGCACATTTGTCTACATCTGTGAATACTGAAATAACAACCTCCAGCATTGATTCCTCGCTGCACCACCAGCGGGTGAAGATTTGTAGCTTCTGGTTGGAAGAGACATACAAATCTGCCATGAGTGAAAAGAGAGAAGAGCGTTGTGTGCAGACTGTCAGTTTTAATTTGCTTTGCCGCGCGATATTGTACCTGGATATCAGAGAAGGTGGCGGACAAGCAGGTTCAAGCTTGTATTACCTCAACACATCCTTTTTTTCTTTTTCTTTTTCTTTTTTTTTTTTTTTTACCATTACACATCCTCACATCAAACTGGACCGGACAGCTGCAGATGACACCCTGTTTGAAGAGTTTGACGTTTGATCGAGGGTGTGTTTGATGCAGCAGGAATAAAAAAGTAACACCTTAGCTCTTCAGACTGGTGTGCTGCTGTTTGAAGTATGAGGGCAGGGACGCCCGGGTAAGTTCTGATCAACTGCTATTGACTTTTCAGGGATGGGGGTGGGGGAGTGGGAGGGTGTTACGTTGAATTGAAAATATTCACACATGCATATGTTAAAGTAACACACTCAGCTTCGTTAAATAGTAAACGGTTTGCAGTTGACATTAATTTGCACCTGCTGAACCTAATAGCAAGAAAAAGTACTATGTGGGTTTTTTGATATGTTCAAATGTAGTACACGAGGTATTATTGAATATGGATATTGCTGTAAAAATTATAAAATGATTAATTTCTCCAGTCAAGCATTCAGGGCCAGGTTCTTGCTCTAGGAAAATACAGTACAAGAAAATAAATATGCCAACAGTGAGCAGGGCCTTTTTAATCTATTGTAACTATGTTTCCTTTTCTTAATGTAGCAACGTGATGTTGATGATGTAGAAGATCAGTGAGTGTTCGTTGTTAGGGTTCAGTGGACAATTGAAAACCACTCCCTTAAACTATTAGATGCATGAATTTGCAACATTTGTAACATTTAAAACATACAAGTATTTGTTTCGCTTTGGGAATGCGTCATCTGTTCATTTAACCTTGTACAATAAAGTGTAACTGATTTAACATTTGCTCTCCTCTGCCACAGCGAGCTCGAGCAGAGGCAGGAGATGATAACAAGCACAAAGAAATATCTTCATACCTAAAGTGCAAAGTCCTCAGTGGATTTAACCCATCTTCCTCTATCCACTGCATCAACCTGTCTGAGATGTGCAGATGGCACAAATTCACGCAAGTGCAGATAAGGTCCGTTCAGAGCCACGGGTTTCGTCTCAGCATGTCGAGACGGTGAGATAAGTTAACTCTGACATTGCTCCGCTTCCCACAGGAAGTGCTGACTGCACCTGGTCTACTGAAAGGGAACATCTGAGGCGGAACTGACTGTTTCAGACAGACAGACAGACAGTTCAGTTCAGTTTATGTCCCTTAACTTTTAGTGCACAGCGGATAAGAGAGACATGAGACACCTGGGTTTGGCTACCGGTTGAAATATTTCAGAATTCCTTCATGCTGCTTTCCAGGACACAAACCAAGTAGGTCATTCTATGGTTTTTGTGGATTGTTGTATTGTGGCACATACAGTGTGTATTTGATGCACATGGCAGTATTCTGCCTCTGTGTATATATATATATATATATATATATATATATATATATATATGGCTTTGAGCCGCTGCTCGTCTCCTGTCCTGAGGCATCTTCATCCAACCAGAAGGAAGGCAGGCTCCAGCACATGGCTCCTCCACCTCCTGCTGTAACAACATCAGTTACTGCAATCACTGCTCTCCACACGTGGAACACATTTTTTGGTTTTCCTACCATGTCATTACTGGCATCTATCATCTATTACACATTTTTTCACACTCATATGGCTCATATATCTGTTTGCTGTGGAACACATTGTATTTGGTGGCAGATTCCTACTACATCCTGACACCCCCCGCCACCACCACCACCACCTCCCCCTTCTGACTGCTTCAAAGAACAGGTATCCACAACCCCCTGAGGCCCAGTGATTGAAAGCTCAGAACGCTCCGGACATGATGCCAAAGTCTTATAAAGAATGCAGGAGAGAATGGATTTGTGATTCAGATTACATTTGAATGTTTGTGGTCTGGTCGACACAAATATGATGCAGAAATAAGTTGTTGTTTAAGGATTTCACAGGTCATGTTTCGTAAGTCAAGATGTTCAGTTCTTTCAATTCTAGGAGATGATCATCTGAGAGATGGAGCTTTCAGAGGCCTGCTATCTTTATTTGACAAAAATGACACAACATACTTGTGACCGACTCACTATGTTCGGCGACAGGAGAGAGAAAGCCTCCTCCTCCGTTTGAGTGGTTTTCATCTCCACAGATTAGCTGTGACCACTTCAAATATTCTGGAAAGCCTGGTGTAGAAAAGTCGTGCGATTTGCCCTCAGCTGGGAGGCTTCCAGATGTCAGAGCACCAAGCGATTAGCATGGCACCAACATTAAGGAGGGGAAAAGTGGGATACAAACATATTCATAACCCTCTTCGCCTGCAGGCCTCCAGCCACCCCACTGCTGCTCCTGCAATCCGCTCCTCGCCAGGCCGTAGAAATCGGTTTCCTCTGCTTCACTGCCATCTCAGTGACTGTCTCTCCGAGCCCTATCAAAATGCCCATCCAGCCAGTCGCGCTCACACAGTGCCACAGGCCAAACACTGAAGCGAAGGCCTGGTGACATGGCAGAGGGCGAGAAACAAAACCACCACTCCGGCCAAAGTCACAAATAGAAGAATCCATTTCCTGTTTATCTAATGAGGGAGGCAAAACGACACAGTAATGCATTTTCCAGTTCTGTGTCAAATGTTGGAGTAAATATCCGACCCCAGACACTCAGCTCCGTCAAACGCATGCAGAGTTATGACTACAATCTGTTTGCTGAGGTATCACTTAGCCACATTTCCGCGGTGGACTGAGGTTGCAGCTGCACAAAATGAATTTGTCATCAGGTTTAAAGCTTTTTTGGCAGGCGATCCCAAAGCCAGCCGAGGTCCTTGAAGCAGGAGAGGCTTTCCCGCTGCTCGGCTCCTCTGCATCCCAGCAGGTCCAAGGATTAAATTGACGCCTCTGACAGGCCTTAAAGGGAGAGCAGTGCTTCTTCACCTCCCCAAGATATCATTCCCAAAGGACTGAGAGATCAGGCCTTTTCATTGGAAGCTGTGGAGCAAGTGGTGCCCCAGCGAGCTGGCATTCTGTGACTGGACTTAAACGCCACGCATGTCACTCCTCGCTACGTCTCCCCCCAGCTCGCCTCCTCCATCTCCCCCCAACCACGTCATTCACACATCGCACCCCAGTAAGTTTTTTTTTTTTGTTTTCACGTCAGTTTGTCTCCCTTTAGACAAAATGACCATATGGTCCAAACTCACAGGGAAAGAGTCGTCCTCCAAGACGTCAGCTGAAACACAGCACACTTCATGGTCTGATTTAACTTGTGTCTTGTTTTGTCCCAATGCATTAGGTGTTGATCCTTTCCAGTGTTGTCGTCACTTGGTTCTTGTGTTTGTGCACTTCCTGAAGTAAGACAACGCTCCAGGAATTGCAGTGATTAGTCGGCCATCTTGCTGCTTTGAAAACACGGAACACTAACGTGCACATTTCCAATCAAACATCAATATTAATTCATCAATCCACATGTCTACAGTTGCTGTATACAACACACCTGCTTCATGTAAAGCTGCTGATTTGGGAAAGTAGAAGAGACAAATGACAGGTCAGCTTCATGACATTCAGTTAGACAAGGCGAGCCCTCCAGCGCCTCTCGGCTGTAATTCTTACTGCTATTGATTTCCCTCCTCTCCCTCTCTGCTTCTGCTCTAATTACGGACAACAACAAAGATTTCCATGAAGTGCCGCGAGACCGCATGTCTGCTGTGCCATCAGATGCTTCGCCCGGCCCTGGAAACAAACCTTGGGAAAGTGTTTGTGGGAGGGTTAATGAATTTAGATCAGTGTTTGCCGCAAACACAGTCCTGCCATCCATTACGGCGTCCTTGGAGTTGGCAGGTCTGGGGTTAGAGTCGGGTCGACTCCGAGACAATGTGGCTGATTAGGATGGCAAACACCAGAGACGCAGAGACAGCATCTCACAGCCAGACACTGGCTCAACACTAAGCCAGGAACAATAGGCAAAAACTGCGAGAAGCAGATAAATGCTTGAAGACACATTAATTCCCACATGGTTCACTCTGGAACTCAATTAGAGCAGCGTTCGTACTGCACATGGAAAAGTCTTCGAACAGAAATGAGCTCATTTCATAAGGGTGGGATCTAAAAATGCAGAAGCAGTTGTTTACCTCTTTATCTCCATCACCATGACCATAATGTCTAAATATCCATGTAATAAAACAGAAACAAAAGCAGGACTTCTTTTGTCTCGGGTATAAATTTAAATCCTCCTTTGCCTGAATCTACTTTATGATTTTTATGTCTTCCCACACTGGTTGTTGTTTGTAAAAGAAAGAAAGCTGCTTGTTTACACACTGGGTAAATAGACTCAATTTAATATTTAGACAAGTGACAAATCCTTGGATCAATATCACAATTTACACTCGACATGCCACGCTGTTGTATGGCTGTATTATATTGCTATAACAACAATTCTCATTAATTAATAATCAAACAATTAAGATAATTCCATTCATAAGTTGCAAAAAGAAATACATTTTGGAGGACGAGATTCAAGGTGGAATATATTGAATGGTAGTATTGGTAGTATTGGAGTACTGGAGTATTTATTTCTCTGGTGTATAAAGACTGTTGCTTTTTGCATCCAGGGCTGGATCACTGGGACCTGGACTGAACTACCAGGTCATTTTCGTACATACTCACGAATGTACCTGGGTATCGATGCAAGATATGAACAAGCTAGTGACTGACTCTGAGATAGAGAGGACTCAGCCAGCTACTTGAAACATGTTGCAGTGTGCAAGTCATCTGAGGGGTAAAACCCATCGTCGACAGCCTGCACTTCACAGCTGAGACCCAGACGTAAATACAGGACGGTGTCCTGGCTGAGGGAAAGGCTTGTGAAATGTCTCTGTTCATACATGAAGGTGATGAATCATAACTCCACAGACGTCGGTTTTGCTTCCAAAACTGAAACCTTTTCTCCGATTCCTCCCTTTACCTCGGAGACTTACTTGTCATGCACAGGTCTGTCCCTGTTTGGGAGCAGGTTGGCTGCATTTACATTGGGATAAACAGCACTACCTGGGGAATAAGCCAGCATTTACTGGGGATCCAAGTTTGAGCAGGGATGGCAATTTGTGCCCATCATGCAACAACTAATACATAATGACACCCCGGAAAATGCTGCATCTCCTTTCATTTGCAATGCTAACTTGACTCCAGACCGGACTAACATGGCGCAAGCGGAATACGGAGGGGGCTAATTGCACCGCGGTGGCAAGAAGCAACATGAGAGCCTATAATTGGAGGACACGCTCGTTGTGTGTGAAGAACCATTTGCATATCACTTCCACTGTCTCCGTAAGGCGAGGGAACATTATTAGCTGGAACTTCCTGCATTTCTTATTTTAGCCTCTAATCAAACTCTGCCCAAAAAAACAACTATTTTTAAAGAAGAATATGATTAAATGACGAATCAAAAATTTAATAAATATAGAAATAAATAAAGAATGAACAAAAAAATTAAATGGATTTCAGATAGAAAGTTGCTCCATGGGGCCCAATTGCAGCAGCCTCATTACGTTTTGGAAAAGCAGAGCTCTAAGTTTCCCCTCTCTGTTTGAGTGGTCCCCTGTTAGACCTTACAGGGCTTGTTAGTGCAGACCATACACCTAGGAGCCGCAGAGTTGTCCAAACCTCCTCCCTGCAGAACAATGAGCCTGTTGTGCTTCCCTCCGTAGTGAGAAGTCCTGGGAGACTGCAGAGGCAGCTGTGGTGGGATCCTGGGACAAGGGCTAGGACTCGGGGAAGAGGGGTGCAGCAGAGGGGGGGGGTTGTTTTTGGACGGGAGGGGGGTGTAAGGTTAGGGAGTGTAGAGGGTCTGTGTGTTGTGGGAACCCCCGAACTCCCCACTCAACCCCAACCACACTCACCCCCACACCCCCAATCTTTTCTGACTTCAGAAAAGGCCAGTGCGACAGAACTGCCATTTGCAATGCAGATCATGTCCAGGAGGACGGAAAAAAGAAGCTGGGAATCAATGGTCCTGTATCAATCTGCTGACTGCTAATGTCCTCCACAATCTGATTCTTGACCCCTTCCCTGCCGACCCTCACACAAACCACCATTGTCCCACAGGGCCCCACCTTTTCTCCCCCCACTCTATTGCTTCGCCAAAGATGCCACATTAGGCGAGGAAAATCCACAACTTGACGTTTCTTTGAGGACAAACGCAGTAACTGTCATTTAGAAATGTGTTCAGCAGGTTCAGGGCCGCGACATAATGGGCTGAAAAGAGGCGAGTGTGAGAAGGAGGAGGGTGGAAAAAGTCGGGGGAACCAGTCAGTGTTTGGCGAACACAACATTTAACCCTTGTGGTCATTGTCATAATATCCCAATTTGTGTCACAAATCTGGTTAGAGTGATACGGTAAATCAGCCAAAGAAAAGCGAGAGTGTCATGTGACAGCGCTCAGAGACAAAAAGGCGAAATCAAATCCTCGACATGTATCGTACCTTAGTGTTGAAGCTACACTTACAGCTTCATCACATCAGCTTCACATTAAGTGAACGCACCTATTAGCGAACGAGGCCAACCCCCTCTTTCTTTCATCTTCAACATCACAAAGATGCTTTAATGCCACCTCAGACAAATCTGCCTGAGTGCTGCTCTCATTAGACCTTTGGTGGAATGTATTTCCAATGGGTTGATTTCATGTTAAGCAAGTCAAAGAATCCTTTTTTTCTGATTTGATTGCTTTCGTCTTTCAAACTTATTCTTTCATTTTATCATCTGAAAAAAAAAAGACAGAGTCAACCTGAAAATCTTATTCCCCAGCGTATCCAAATGCTAACGTGTGCTAACATGTGAGACTCCAGTGCACAGTGTCGCACGAGCTGTTCTGGCCAAACAGAGGGAAATGCATTCATTCAGTTAGTAAACCT
Source organism: Trinectes maculatus (assembly GCA_016785345.1). NCBI lineage: Eukaryota > Metazoa > Chordata > Actinopteri > Pleuronectiformes > Achiridae > Trinectes > Trinectes maculatus. Next base: position 97,447 of record JAFBJQ010000522.1, on the reverse strand, counting down.
GATGCATTAAAGACCAGCCTTGCTATTTCGAGCCATTAGTGATTTGGACTGAAGCAACAAACAGATTCTGAGCTTTGACCTTAAGGGGGAGGGGGCGGGGGTGAATTGGCTGAGACGTGGATGCGAAGCCAAAAGTTCAGCATGTGCAGGGCAGTGGGCCTCAGACTGTTCATTATGGTGGGAGACTGAGATGCAGGGTGGTTCTGTGGCACCTTGGCTCTCTCTCTTTGGAGAGTGGCGCTCGGGGACTCATCATATTGCCCCCAGAGACAACCTGGAGAAGTAAGCTGTTTGGTGGTGTTGTTCAGTCAGCTCCACATGATGAATCACACACACACACACACACACACACACACACACACGCGAAAATGTTGCGTGGCAACACTTAAGCATAGTTTAGAGACTTTATTTGTGTGTATTATGATGATATGCTCTGTTCATTACATGTGCCGTCTCATCCACTTTTACACTTCCTCTCCAACCCACAGTGCATATGTATGATTCCTGACCAGGCGGCTCCTGCATAACAATGCTATACAGTGGATTAGCCACCACTGAATGGTATGATTTGAAAGCCAATCTGTCAGTTCACCCTGTCCATGTGAAGCCTGTTCAGTCCTGTTGCCTGCTGTTTATTTATGAGCAGGTCTAGGCCCAGCGTTTTTAATCATTCATGAAACTTCGACGGGCCACAAAAGAAGTCAGCACCACACTGGGTTTTTCTTCCATCCAATACTCGGCGTAAAAAAGGCAATTTTCTCGGAGATTGTTAAATGTTAAAAAAAGATGGAATAAGAAGGAAATCCAAAAGTGACAGTGACGGATTCATATTGAACTGTGTGAATGTTATTGTCTCATTTTGTTTGGGATTTATCACGTTGCTCTTAAAAACAAACGAGGGTTGCTGATAATTGGCCGCTCATTTAATCTCCTATGGCTGATAAGTCAACCTCCAATTATTCATCTATTCAGCTTGACCTGGTGTTTTCCCCCGGAGATAACAAATCAAATAACACAAATCATCCAGAGCAGGACTCTGCAATCTCCTGCACCAGCTCCAATAGCAATACAGTTCCCAAACTCCATTCAACTCAATCATGAGTGAAAATAAATTATGGGTGGGGGGAGGGGGTAAATCGAAATGTTTCCTAGGTCAGTTGAGGAAAAAAAAAATCACTGTTGTAAATCAGGGAGTTGAAAAGTTCAAATTGAAATTGTTGACATATTTACCACTGGGCCCAGAGCATCCAGAGCAGGACTCTGCAATCTCCTGCACCAGCTCCAATAGCAATACAGTTCCCAAACTCCATTCAACTCAATCATGAGTGAAAATAAATTATGGGTGGGGGGAGGGGGTAAATCGAAATGTTTCCTAGGTCAGCTGAGGAAAAAAAAAATCACTGTTGTAAATCAGGGAGTTGAAAAGTTCAAATTGAAATTGTTGACATATTTACCACTGGGCCCGGAGCAGTCAGATATAAAATGTGGAATGGAGAAAATAATAACTTGATTAACAGGAAATAATGTGGTCTTTTTCTAAACTAACGTGCTTGACCGCAGTGCAAGTGACTGGAACTGTGTTTGGAAATGTTCTTACAAAAGAGGGAAGACAGAACGGGTCAGTGCTGGGTGGGGGCTGCGCTTGGGCCTGAGTGTGTGTGTGTGTGTGTGTGCACACGCTTGGGTCAACTAAGCTCTGCTGGATCAGTTTGAACAGTGTGAGGTCATAAACCCATAAACCCGCACAATTAGCTTCTATTATTACACCAACACAACACTTCATAAATCAGACTTTTTCCTGACAGCTCGTGTCGTATCGGAGCAGAATCTCACCTGCATTATTTCTTACACATGAATCATCGTGAAGAGGCTTGTTTTATTATCGTCTACTGAAATACTCAAATCTGAATGTGCCATGAATGCAACTCAGCAAAATGTCCCACAAGCTGCAGAGTGTTTAGACATGGTTTCATCATCTCCCCTTATGTTGGAAAGTTGTGTGACGAGCAAACGAATGATTCGATGATTAAAACTAACTATACATATTACAGACATTTTTGTGATATTTTTGTTTTTTTCTTGTTGTACTTAGCAACGTGCTGTATGCACTCACCTGTTTAAACAAAGTCAACAGATGGAATGTGATAAATAAAAGGATCTGTAATAAAAAAAAGAGAGATCTGCTCCAAATGGGTTTAGTATGGACTTGTCTTAAAATAGCTGAGGGAACCATCCATGCAGTTGAAGTAGCTATTAGAATACTAATAGGTGCAAGGTTGTGTACACGTGAGTTCCTGCTTATGTGCAATGTAATCACGACCAAATTCTTCAGCCTTGTTTCCGCCACTTGATGACAAGATTTGACAAATGTTGAGGCGCAGCTGCGCACAGAAGTGCTGCAGCTCTGTTTGGAAATATTTCTGCCGTGACGGTGCCAGCATCCAAGGATTAGGCCTGAGGACGGCTGCATTACTCTGGAGATGGAACATCTGTGTTTCTGAAGGGCAGGCAACGAGATACCCAGTGGTCTTGGAGGCGAGATGAGGTCCTGCACCAGCCATTTCTAAAGGTTAGCCAATTTGCCTTAAACCAAATGGAGGCGATGGCCCCATGCTGCACTGCTGCACTGTGTATTCAGCAAACACTGTGCCGATTGGTTGTGCAAACAAATTCCACCGACTGAAAGAAGACAGAGAACTCATGTAAATTAGCCAGTGCTTCTGCTTCCCAACTTTCAGACTACGATTGATGGGAAGCAGTAAATTACTGTACATTAAAGCTGGGAAACCTCCTACGGTTAAAGTCCAGAAAATCAGCACAAGCATGAAGCATGGAGTCGAAACAAAAAGCTGGAGCAGTAGAACACTGAGAAAAGTTTCCATTTACATTTGAAGAGTTGTTGGAAATAAGCGTGTATAACAGCATGAAAACATCAGTTCAGAGGAGAAGCCTTGATCTTACAGGGACAACAAGCGCCCAACAGGAGAAAAGATGGATTGGGGACTCAGAGGGTCACCACTGTTTGTGTGTTTGCTTTTGGTGTTTGCAGAGAAGGCTTCTTTTTTTTCTTTTTTTTTTTTACGATGCCATCTGCGCCTCTGCAAGAAAGGCCTGCATTGTCTGTACATGCAAGCCCCTTGTGAATGATCACTGTGTTGAGGCGTTAATGACAATACCATTTGAACTTCCCACACTGCTTTTTCTTTCATGTTTAAAGTTCCACTCTGTGCGCCAAGGAAAACAAGAGCGTAATGGACATTTTCTGGCTGAGCAATTATGTGAAACGAGGCTGCCCTCGTGTTTTGTTTGTGATGGTTTGTGGCGGGGCGAGCACTGGCCAGTTTGAGGAAAGTGCAAAAGTTCAGTGCATTGGACGGAGGATTGAAGTGGACCTGCGTACATCAACATTGCCATGTAATGTTTGGAGAATGAAAGTTCATTTTACACAACAGGAACCCATCGTTGCTTTTGTCCAATAGAAGCAAAGGTCATTGCAGGCAATATTTCTCCCTATAGCTACTGTATCAACTGGATCACAACTTAAAGTACCAGACACCAAGCAGCCATATTTAGTCTATAGCTTTATGTTACACTCTAATGGGAAATAAATAAATAAATAAATAAATAACAATAAATAATCCGAATGATGATTGTGCAGCGGCACATCCCAACAGATGACGGCTCACTGTGGAAATTTTTTTCATAAGTCATCCGGCACTGCACGCTATAGAACTTCAAATCTGCTTGCTCGGCATCCAGCCTCTTGCACAATATCTGTCATTCCCGCTGGTTAATCACGTCAGTTTGTTTTGCTGCGGCTGTATAGCTGTTGTTGTTTTTGTTTTGCCGTTTCTGAGCATGCCCAGAGGAGCCGCTCTCTTGAGCAGCGAGGAACGGAGGTCCGTCTCTTTCTGCAGGGTTGATGCAGGCAGCTCATTAGTCGCCTCACTCCTCATCCCTAAACAGCTTGGTTTGCATAAGCAAATACATCGTGAAAGTGTTCTGTGCAAAAAGGGATGATGGGATTCCAACTTACAGTACGTCCCCGACGGGCCTGCGAATTGTAGATGGGAAAGATTACTTCTACTACCTCCAAAAAAAGAAAAAAAACCCTGTCTGTCTACATTGCTTAAGGTTTCAACAAAAAACTACTTGGCTGCTGTTTCTGCTGTGGTTGCACATTTATACACAGGAAAAATCATCATTTACCAACATGTTACATCAGGAGAGTGAGCAAAGTTCTGTACAAATCCAGAAAAGCTAAAGAAGGTGACATAGCAAGTCTGCGCTAATACAATGGACTGTTTATGTTTGTGTGCTTACAACTTCTGCTGCTTCTGCTCCTTCATGATAAAATAATGTGCATAAATATACTCATTATCTTCAGCAGAAGCAAGAATCCAGCTACTAAAATATGTAAGAAATACAAGTCGTACTTGTGGTTACTTTCGACCTTTGACCTCTGACAAATAATTGAATATTTAAAAATTACATGCACAAATTTGTTAAAATACGCCACGTTTCAGCCGCCAGCTACAAATATGCAAAACTGCATCAGTTACTTCATATTTCACCCTGCAACTATATATTTTTATTCCAAACAAAGCCCACTTTAAGTGGCACTTGAGGCACATGACCTCCAAAAATATACTTCGTACTCAATGACAATTTAATGAAGTATTGGGGCAGCAGATGTTGAGTACCCGTAAATTTGCTCAGGACTCCATCAAAGGCAGAGAGAGCGAGCGTGGTATGGCGTTCTGACAGAGAGGAAATGAGCTGAGGTGATCTCCTGGGCCGCCGCGGGCCTTTGGTGGACAAACGCAAAGGAGATGGAATTCCAGGCTTGGTGAAAAAAAAAAATCATAACTCCAGATCGAGTGTGAATGTATAGATCCTTTAGAGCTGTGGCAGACCCTTTCCAAAGTAAACAAGGTCACTGTGGCTGCTTTGTCCCATTTTCTGCAGGTTTTCAAAGACCAGCGTCCTGTGTGAATTCCACTCCTTCCTCATATTTAACATGAGAAGTGTTGATTTTACATGCAAGTCCTCTGTACCTGTATGAGCGTAGGAACATTTCACTGAGTCCTGATTAGAGCAAATATTTGGATTATGAAAAAGGGTCTTAAAATGACATGCTGACCATTTAGTCAGAAACTCCCCTTAATGGATCTCATTCAGTAACACCATGAAATTAGCGTGGTCTTAGCATTATCAGAGATGCTGTGAGGGAAAGGAAGCGGAAACGGAGAAAACGAGGACAATAAATATACCATTGAAGTTAATCATGCAAGAAGGTTGTCAAAGATGTGTTGCGGCAGGACCCCAGGCAAGAGCAGAAACATCTTTTAAACTGCACTGGGGCGATGTAAACAGTCATTAAGACGTGGGAATGCTATTCATGCTTTTCAGCTGCCTGATAGATGCAGGACGCCTTGCCAATGTCTACACAAGCACGGCACCAATGCAAAACCGTCAACACTAAAAAAAAAAAAAAAAATTAACGGCTTGTGTGAGAAATGTTGTGCGCACCTTTTTGCGACTGACACGCATACACACAACACACACATCTATTCAGGCTGCGTACAAAGTAAAGGGATTCACTCAGGCTGACGATAATGTAGTTTTTCTTCTCTGGAGTTTCTATGGCAGATGTGCTAGTGCTGTAAAAACGCAAGGGATGCACTGGGGGCTTGTTAATTAGCAGCGAGTTTTGAAAGGCCTTGCGTCCCGCCTTGGCTGGCAGGTTGGCAGCACCTGATTAGAAAGGAACAGTGAAGCGCTGAGACGACGCTCTAGTTCCCCAAAATATAGAAGGAAGAAAACTCACGCTCATTCTCTAAGACGTGCACACACCGACACACACACGCACAAACACACGGGGCCCATATGCTGGCCTCATTTTCCCCCCCTGTCTTCACCTGACAAAATGAATTCCCGTTGTTAAAAGCATAGACACTGAAGAGGGAATACATGTGTCTAAAGCTTCTCTTTGAACTGGAAACTCAAAGGAGATCATTAGATATACAACATTGTTTTCGGATGGGAAACGTGTGCCATGGAAAAGGCTGCAAATTAACTCACATGATGGCGATATTCACCGATGTAAAGTTTGCTAAGTTTCGGAATTTGTTGGTGTGGTTGATTTAAATTGTAGCTGTTTAGGTTATTTATCATCCACGGACCTTATTCTCTTATATATACGGATGGGTATTGATAAGATTTTATTGATACCAACACCAGTTATTGATTTTCTTTATCGATTCCCTTATCGATTGCTCCTGTGAATTTTATGTGTAGGCTTTACAGGTTTTCTGTGTCAACAACGTAATGTAAAGAATCAATAAGGGAAGGCGTAAATGCTAATGATGTCGACGGATCGAACCATTTCTTATTGATGCGTAACAGGAACCGGTTAGCGATACCCATCCCTACTTACATATAGGTGCTTTTTTTTGCATACACCAACCAAATATACATATCACCAGACAGCCATGTTGGCAGGTTATATTCACAGTGTTTATAGTTGCGGGTGAAACCTTCAATCTCAGAATGACAGCGCTTCAGCGAGGGCTGAAATTATAGCTCTGTGTGGATGCACGTTAACGTTTCTGTGGATCCACTCTGAGAGGAATGTTATGGGGAACTGTGTGTCGCACGCTCTGTCTCTAAGATGCTCACAGGGAAGTCCATGTGCGCACACACACACCCCACATCTCACACCTGCATCATCCAGCACTGTGTCCCAAACAAGCTAATTGACTCAACCGAGTTTCCAATCAGGAAGAAGAAAAGCTGGATTTGCCTGTCCTGTGTTAATTGTAAAATAAAACAATGAAATCTTCTTCAGTGGATCCATACATTTACTCAGACTCAGACTTGTTTAAGAGGGGCTGAAACCACGATGATAAAATGTGCATATTTGATGGTTCTTGTGTTTGGCAGATGGTGTTGTAGACTTGTAGTACTTTCTGGAAGCAGACATTATGAGGTCCCTTGAGGGTCTATGATTTCAGTATATTTGTGTTTGCAACCAATATTGTTAACCGCCTTGTGCCCTCTGTGTCAGGACCACCATGGAAAGTCCTTCCCCTGGGGAATACTGCTGATCACCGCTTCAACCAGGAAAGCTCATTCCGCAATTCCATCTTTAACCCTAACCCTTTCAAACAGGACCAAGTGAGCCGAAGTATTTGTTTTTTATTCATTTATTTTCCCGGGGTCATTTTCGGGGTTTGTGTTTTTCATGAGAAAATGTCGGGATAGTCAAGTTTATGATCAGTGTCATCAAAAGTCAGTCTCGTAGTCTTGAAAAAAAAAACAAAAACCTACTTCATTTTAAAGTACTCTTCTCCCAACCTCAGGTTACAGTATATTGTGCTCCGGCTGGAGGTTCCAGGAATGAAAAAGAGTAAAACACAGAGAGAACTTCAGCAAAGACATTTTTGAAAACATGGAAGCAGCTCTAACAGAGAGAGATAGTGTCTCTCGCACAGAACTGACATCATGGACATGCAGCAGAATATGGGAAACAGGCCACCCGGTTGCAGTTCAACCAGCCAGATGGAGACACCCAATCTGAGGTGGTACAGGTTACCAGGACCTCCCTTCCACTGGTCCCGAGTCCAACTAATGGACATCTGTCATAGTCCCACGACAGCAGACACAGCCACTGTCAGAGCCGTAATGAAATATGTATGAAACAAGGATGTTTAGCACTCGGCCCTGCCCTGCTAATCAATGATTCGATCCGTGGCGCCCAATGCAGAATACATTTATTATACATTATCTTTTCATGCAGTCAATTTTATGCATTCTGATTCCATCTCCAGACGTACTGCATTGAAATGAGGCAAAGCTGGGATTGTGTTTAAAATTTAAAGTGGTCCCATTGCCCCGAGCTATATGCCCTCCTCGCTGTCATGCACGCGAGACTGCAGGAAAGTGAGACGTTTCTTCTGCTGCGCTGCTCTCCCTTCCAGCGTCTGCTGTAACAATCGCACAGCCGGTCCTCCCTCAAACAACAGCAAACATATTCATTGCACAAAGTAAGGTCAACAAAGCTTTTCTGTCTAAATTATGCCCATTTAGAGAAAAGTGTCCTGCACGGTGAGCCCAGGCTAAGTGACCTGAACAGGAGTTAGCAGGAGCAGCCAAAGGCAAAGCCAGCTAATGTAAACCAAATCCTGTACCTGGGGAGCTCAGCCTATTCAGGCTAATCCACTAGCCTGGAGGCTGCTGCTTTAATAGGGGCACTGTGGACCTTGTCATTGTCCTCTCTGCTCAAGAAGCCCAATGCAACATGTTTGCCCCACAGAGCTCCAAAACATCTGAATATTTGTGTTGAGGCATATGGGGGTGGGAGGTGGGTTGGGATGTTTGCCCCACAGAGCTCCAAAACATCTGAATATTTGTGTTGAGGCATATGGGGGTGGGGGGTGGGTTGGGGGGGTAAAGTGAGATCTGTCTGTTTCACTTTTATTTCAATGTGCCACAAAAAATGGATGATATCCTATTTTTAAAAAGGCAACTCATAGCACCACAAAAAAACCAAAGTGCATTTCTCATGCGATGCTCATGAAACAGCATTATGATGCTCTGACTCGAGGTTAGCGCTGACAACAATGAAAAAAAAAAAATGGGAATACAAATAGACTGAAAGGAATGAGGATGTAGTGAATCGTAGTGGTTGTATTATCAAACGCACCTTTCTCCGCAGGCCTGTCATTTGGCACCAGCCACCGAGGGAGCAATAGCAGCTGTCAGCAGCAGCCCTTTACATATCTGTTCTCCCAATACATCTCATTGGATTCAATTCATTTTACCTCAGGCACTTTTGTCAGTCCTCCTCTCAGATTTTTCCATTATGTGTGGACGCGTTTGTGTGTCTATGTGTGGGATACGTGCACAGATCTACAATATGTGTGTCGGTTTTGAACTCTTTTTAGTGGGTTTGTGCTCAGTCACGTTCATGCACGTGGTGCGTGCACAAAGCAAAGTGTATTTACACACACACACACACACACACACACACACACACACACACACACACACACAGAGACAGGTTTACCCATGGTACCATGGGAGGGTGGAGCACGCCAGGAGCTGCAGAGGTTACACAGCAGGGGTGGAAGCCTGTGAAGTCAATCCACTGATTATCTGCACCATTAATTCACACCTCCTTGACCTTGCTTTTTACTACAACTATACTCCTACTACCTTATAAACTATACTCCTACTACCTTATAAACTATACTCCTACTACCTTATAAACTATACTCCCACGTTCATTTTAAGAATGAACGCGGGAGTATACTTGACTGACTCCCACGAACGTGTTTGAGTGGGAAACTAATCGCTCATTGTAAATTAATGTGCTAAATGTAATCAGTGTATCCTTTGTGACACAGGATTATTGCTGGAAGATATCGCACACGCGTTATTTTCATTGTTGCTTTGGGAAAAGGACTTTAAACTGCATCTCATTTCCACAATGTCACAACTACTTTTGTCACGTTCCCGTGCAGAAATAATAGATTTCAAGTGGAGGACTAGAAGGAAGGGAAATTCAAATGAAAGAGTATCCAGTGACTGCTGAGCACCGACTCGTCGCCCAACGGTTTCTGTTGCTACCGCTCATCAGCATCAGAGACGTGTCACTCTTTGATGGCTCAGTTGTGTGGTGTGGTGTGGTGGTGGTGGTGGTGGGGATGTGGGAGCTGGGTAGAGGCAGCGTCAAGCTGGGTTCAGAGGTTAATTGTCAGTATTTTGGTTTGTTACTCCACTTTGATTTCCCCCTTTGGCGTTTGACTGGCGTGGAAAGGCTTTGTGCCGATCGCGATTGGGGCTCATTAACCGTCATAATGGGACGGAGGTTGCTGTTGCATTGCGGCGGGTGTGCATCACTTACTGATGCTCCACCATCACGCCCTTCCATCCTGCAGCTCTGTGCCGCACCGTGGCAGATGACCGGGCAGGCAGGCGGGTGTGCGGTGGAGGCTGGGAGCGCTTGGCGGGTGATGAAAACACATTCTCGGGGCTTAATTGAAGGTGGAGCTGTCATGTTCCACGCAGACAGGCACATGTAATTATTCCAGCGTACCAGGCGTCAGTTTGCCTGTCAGCTACCTGCCTGAGTTGCCTGCTGCTGCTGCTGGAGGGGTGAATGGAAACAGAGCAAGGTATGGGTAGATAGGGGGTTGGGGTGGTGGAGGTGCGACAGGAAAAAGTGTGTTCCTGTGTGTGCTCAGCCTGGCTGGGGAGCATCACTGGAGGGGTGAATAAAAAGCACTGATCTTCCAATTTGTCTCTGCCGTTCGTCCCCTCTCTCTGCGTCTTCCCGTAACTGTCTTCCCGCCCATGTTTCTCTCCTGTCTTCACCCTCCTGTCAGTCAGTCTCTTCTTTCACTTTCTGTCACCAGATTTCCTGTTTCAGGACAAAACGCAGGAGAAAAAAACAGAGTACAGAGGCAGAGAGAAGAAGAGTGAGCGACAGTAAATGGAGGCCCTCCACAGATAGCCCAGGCCGCTAAACATAGCCTGCTTGGTTCAACATCGACTTCAATTTGGGGAACCTCAGAGTATTTTGTTCCTCCATGTGGCAATTAGGATGTCAAATCAAACTTGGGAAGGCAAACAGCACAGCAAGCCACCTCGCTGCTATTTCCAGACACCACGTCTATGTCTCAAGCACGCGCACACACACACACACACACAGACATCTTTCTCTCTCCCTCACACACACAGATCTCCTCAGGATTACACAAACTCTGCTCAGAAAGAACTTTCTCCCGCACACGGACACAGTGTTATGGAAATGATCACATCTCTGAACAATGCTGGAGTTCCTGACCCAAAAGTCCGTGGAGCCATAAATCGGGGCGTTTCAGTGGAGGCCTGACCCCTGACCCCTCCAACACCAGCCCCGTCCTCACTGTCAATCAGGCCTTTATCTCCCGTGGACCTTTAAACATTACCCAGACAACAATGGGGCAAAGCCAGAGCTCTCATCCCCAATCACACGCCTTGTTTTCCGGCATTTCACACCATGACATCAGTGTGTGTCCAGGACAAATTGCATTAGACTATGATGGCAGAAATCAGGGTTTTCACAAAGATATTATAATCCATTATTTTCACATTACATCTTCTCTTCTTCTTACCATTGGTTTACCTGCTCTTACACACTGAAAGGAGCTGATTGAGGTGGTTTGGGGCATCTCAGCAGGATGCCTGATGGGAGCATCCAGTTAGAGGTCTTCCATCAGAGACATATGAAAACATGCTGGAGATCACATCTCGGAAGGAGATAGAAACTGTTGGGGGCAGAAATAGGTATTGGCTGGTGGGTAATGGGAGACATAGAAACACGCTGTGTAAATTATCATTTCCATGACTGTAACATGAGGTTTGACAATGCTGTTTTTCCTGTAACAGGTGAACAGTCTTACTTTCACTAACTGGACGGAGAATCAAATAATCACATGACCATGCCAGGTTTCCCGAATCGCCAACAACATTTAATTAAACGTCATGAAGCCTTCCGTCTGGTGTACACATCCCCAAATTCCATACTAAACCAGAATTTTCCGGACTATTGGGAAAACTCCATACATTCTTGGAGATACCCGCAGTTTATCTGAGCACAGACCACTACACAAACACTCCTCCGGTGTTGTGTTTGAAAGTAACCACATGAAGGCATCATCTGCTTTACTCCACTGTTTTCTGTCATTTCCCTTTTAACCATCAGGTGCTGTAAATTATAACGACTCTGATCTCGCTGAAATGTTTTAATGACAGACCAATAGGCTAAATGACAGCTTTCAAAAACACTTTGTGAATCAGTAACCTAAACCGCAGGCTGGGTGTTTGCATTCATCAGCAGATCCCTGCGTGTGCATGCGATTGCATGAATGTGTTGGTGCAGTGCCAATATGAGGCAGTGTGTGCAAAACAAGATAAAGAGAGTTTTCCAAGAAGCTCACTAAGTGGAATGTGGACCCTGTTGTTTGTCTGCAGACAAGCTGTCCTAAGGCCGGAGACACTCAGGAATTTGGGGCTGGGCAGGGCAGGGCCACTGGGGGACATGGGACTCACTCTGGGTCACTGATTCTGAGGTCACCCCCCTTTCCTCCCTTTTTGTGTCCACATTCAACCTACAATGTGATGAGCAACAATATTCTACACTGCAAACAAATCCACCTGCCCAGCAAAAGTTATTCATTATGGTAGTGAGCAGCAAAATCATATTCTGTGTGAAATGACAAAAACATATAGCCATGGCAGTTAGGTAGAAAGGGAAATAATCAGCTCATCAAACGCACATAACTGAGGGTGTTTACATTCAAGGAGGCAGTGACAAGATGATCTTCTGCTCACTCATACAAATATAAATGATCCCCTGTGTGTTTTATTGATTCTGGTACTTAATGTCAATTCTTGTGTACATGATGTTGAGTGACAACACATCATTTATATTTAGCTTTGAATGTCACGTGACCTATCGACTCACTAGGTTGAAAAAATGATTGATGCAGTGCTAGCACACCATATGAACGATAGCAGTATAAACAGATTAAGAGAAAACTGCAAACAAACAAAAAAACCTGAAAAGAAAAAATACAAAAAATACACAAACACCAGCATAGCCCCAGATCATCCCAACAAAGTATGGACTGGCACCAAGTCCCCTTTTATTACAACTGGAATGTACCATCTGGACAGGTAAGCAGAGGGGTGCGTACAACTCCACAACAAACATACTGTATATATTCAAAAGCTGCACAATTACAACAGCATGGACTCTTATCAGACCTCTATTTGGCATTGTTTTCATGTAAATTTTGTATAAACACAGCATATAAATGAGAAATAATTCCCTCCACAGCAGACAGGTTGACTGTGTCTTTACAGAGCCCACTCACTGCCTCCAGGATGTAATGAAACGCACCTGTTGAGTAGCATGACGCCACATGAAGACACACCTGTCTTCAATTTCACAAAAGGAACACAAACAGAAAAGCCAGAAATCAATAAAAACACAATACTACGTAACTCTGACCCACATAAAATGTTTTTGGATGAGATTAATTAAACAGCAAAATAACAAAATGTGAAAAATGAATGAATAAATACTAAAGTAAACTTAATCATGTAAGAGCAAAACATATTTTAATAATAATTCAGGATTTTGTTTCATTGCCGATGCATTCGACAAAACACAGAACTGGTCCCACTTGTGTTTCATTGTGCACTATGGGAACTAAACACATCATATACCAATTTCTATTAAAAAAAAAACATAAAAAACATTTTACAGGGTGATTACTCAACTTTTTAAAGTTTGATTAACTGTCATCAGAAAATTGCTGTAACGGTTTAAGACTGATCCACTGTGACATTGTGATAGTGCAGTCCATTGTTTCATCAGTGTGGAGTAATGTTGGCAGCCTGATGTCAATCAGCACAGTGGACGCTGTTACAATGCAGCACGTTAGTGATAACTGTCTGGTGTTTTCATTTGAAAGAATACGTGGTCAGAATTGTGGAACTTGTTTGTTTGATTCAAGTCATTTATGTCGATTTTCTGTACATAAACATTTAATGAGCATAAATTACAGTTAGTGTTAATCATAGTGATTACATAGACAGTAAACAGCTATCGGGGAGTGTGGTGTCGTAGACTGATGATGGGGGATTGCTGTTCCAGGATATAACCAACGGCTCCATAAAACCCTTCACTCAGCGAGAAGCTCGGGGGATGAGTGGGGCTGAGACGCTGTACAGTTTTGTCTCTTACGCTCGTCTCCCTCTCGTTCCCGCCCTCGTCTCCTCCTAATCTGCCTTTTACTCCTCCCACAGCACTTGGTTTGTTTTTCCCCTCCACCATTCGACACACCCTCTCTCAGTCATTTCTCTCATGTCTTTTTTAAAGCATTTTTCATTCATGTGACTAAAAACAGAGCAGAACTGTGATTTGGTGATGGACGCACAGCTGAAATATTTACTATGCAATGCAACTGCAACTACTCAAACTACTCAAACTACTTCAACTACACTCACGGTACGATAGAAGTTTTACAGATGCAGTGTTTCCTGCTTCAGATGAGGTTTTCTTGTCTTGTCCTTGAGTCCACGCTGTGATTGATGTTGACTCGAGTCACTTCAGCAGAAACACTGACGTCACATTGAGATTCCTTCACAGTCAGAACTTTCACAGAAGTTTCACATATCGGCGAAGTTATTCATTTATCAAACGTTCATGCAGAGTTCACATGTTCGATTGTCATCATGCTCCCGAGAGATAGTAGCAGTTTCCTGCACCATCTTACTTAACATTTTGATAAAATGGAAATATTAGTCACGCTCGGAGTTGCTTTTTAATCAGGACAACGTAATGTGTTGAAACCGAGTGCCTATAAGCAGAACAAAAGTCACTTCTTCCCTATGAATAAGCTGCAAATCTGGGCCAGCCACCACCAAGGCCCGGAGTGGCCCTTGGGCTCACTTAAGGAAGGCCTGTAAAAACCATGACTGATTTACATCCTCGCTGCCTGGGCCTCTGCCGAGCAGCGCCGCCCCCCGTCCCACTGCGGGTGCTTCAGAGAGGCTTGGATTGGAGGGCTGGGCTGTGAGTGCGCGAGGACGGCGGAGGGGGAGCAGAGAGGGAGAGAAAGCTGGGTCAGGAGAGAATAAGGGTGGAGAAAAGAAAAGCGGGAGAGAGGAGAAGGAGTGGGGCATAAGAAGGGGGAGAGGTCACAAGGGCAGCGCGGGGCGCTCCCAATCAGCGCTGTGTAAACAGGCCTCCTCCTGGAGTGGACAGGTTGCAGGGGGGAGTCCTCCACGGGCCACTGGGGCTGTCAGCAGAGCAGATAACTGATGGCAGGAATGTGGCATTTGTTCTTAAAAAGAGAGGAGAACGAGGGTGGGGGGGGTGAGGGGGAGGAGTTCAACTAGTGGCAGAAAGCGGGGGCCGCCAATTAACATCTACTTGATGCATTCATACTGCCGGGGCCCTGGCTCCTTAAGCCCTGCAGCTGCAGCTCTGCTGGCAGGAGGCTCCCTGCTCCTCTGCTCCACACTCTCCCACTGAGCCCCCTCACTTTACCCAGCACCACTGACCACCGCTCCATGCACACTACCTCCACTGTCAGACAGCTCACTCACTGCTCTGCACACCCGTGGCCATTTGGTGACTCTTTAACAGGACATGAATTCATGGATCAATTGAACCATTTTCCTTTTTTTTTTTTTTTTGCATCCCAAAGAATTTGGTAGTTTTCCTCATACAGGATTACAGATAGTCTGCTGTGTTCTCGTCCCGTTCCAACCCACTCTGGCTCTTTGGTGAAGACAAGTAGCTGCCTTTTAGTCTCTTATTACACTATATCACTAACCCATTCTGTCATTTTCCTAACCACCACCTCCCCGTCAGTTTGTGTCTCCTCCAGTTTAAATAAAGACTGTGGTTAGGAAGATTGACACCAATTTAGGAGTTGAGCTGCACCAATGGGATTAATGTGCTCTGCAAGTCAAGTCCTGTCTGCAGCCGCCGTGTGTGTCCTGTCTGTCTGACATGGGTGTTCATCTCCCTCTGATCCCAGAACAGTTATTAGCTTGTCCAGCCATCGGGAGCATATAGAATCGAGCGCTGAGTCGGCTAACCTCACAGCTGTGTTCAAAAGAGCAGGCAGATCTTTCCCTCTCTCTCCCTCTGCGCCCTCAGTCTGCAAATGGAGCCATGATCCCTGTCTTTGACCCTCCCTCTACCGCCACCCGTTGTGGTGGCCTTTGAGGCCAAGTGAGGTGTAAACAAATCCAATATACACTGCATTGTATGGCACCCCAAGAGTCCCAATGAAGTTGCTCTAGAGGTACAAATCACTGCGGGTCACGGTTTGCTTGCTTTTTCTTGCTCTATTTCCCCAAGGCTTGCAGTTCCCCACGCCTGGAAGGCTACCAAGCCACCCACTGCTGCCATCATATAGGTTTATTTACATTTGTACGTCGTAGATTGATTGAATGGGCCCCTGTTTGGGATTGTACCTCCACAGGCCTGCTTAGTGTTGAAACCAAAGACCACCATGCAGAGGGAAAGCTCCACACACTCTGTGCCTTAAATCACAAAGACTTCTGACTCTGTCTGGTTACACAGAGTGAAGATGTTGGTCCTTAGGCTTTGCCACATATCACTGTTATCATAAACTGTGGCAGGAGTTATGACTCTGAGGTCGTGTGCAGGGCCACATCCTGTCCATGTGACTGCTGACTGCAGTGTCTGGAGTTATAGAAACTTATTCTTCAAACAGCTTTGTAGGAAATGATAGTAAAGTTGTTGTTTTTGTTCTCAGAGAAAATAAATGCAGATGATATACTGATGAGTTGTCTATGTAAATATCAGCCTAAAAACACATAGTGCATCACAATTACTCCTCGGGGTAGTTATTGTGTCTTGCCAATGACCAGGCAAAATTCAGAAATATAGATGTGTAAATGTTTTTTCAAAAGCAGATTCCTCCCTGTGGCGCGTTCATATCAAGTCCTCTTTGTTAACAGCTCCGGATTCCTGCAGTTTTTGGTGAATGCTTTACTTTTCAAGGACATGAAACTGAGCAGTGTTGTGTAAATAGAAGTGTGTAAATAGTGGTGTGCAAAGAGAGCTGTGGGTCAGCGGGGCAGAGGACGACTATCCATTTCCCGGGGAATACCCTCCCCTGACCTGGCAGGCAGTTATCAGGTCACTCCAGGTTCAGCCTCAGGGAGTGGTCTGCTGCCTGTCTGCATCTTGCCTGACGTATTAGAGAAGTGCACAGGAATGTATCCATGGCCCGAAAGTAAACTCCATCTGACTAGTTTGACCTGGACAGCATGGACAGAGCTTACTGGTGTTATCTGCTGGTCTGTGACACCAGCTTTCACAGGGTATCTAGTCCCTATTGTTCCATGTGAGGCCACTCTGAATACATCATACAGTGAAGCTATTGACAGTTATCTGCCTCAGTATCATGGTGGGTCTAGCATGTATAAAAGGAATGACAAAGACAAGTTTCGGTATGACTGGATGTCAACAAAAGCTCCTTTGTATGCAATAATGTCACCAGTAGCTGTCAGTGAGGAGAGCTCACTTCCACCGAAGACCTGCAGGGGTTATAGTTAGGGATAGGGCTGGAGTTGGGTTGGGGTTGGGTTTGGAGTTGGGGGTTAGGTTTGGAGTTGGGTTAGGTTTGGAGTTGGGGTTAGGTTTGGAGTTGGGTTAGGTTTGGAGTTGGGGTTGGGTTTGGAGTTGGGGTTGGAGTTGGGGTTAGGTTTAGAGTTGGGGTTAGGTTTGGAGTTGGGGTTGGGTTTGGAGTTGGGTTTAGGGTTGGGCTTGGAATTGGAGTTGGGATTAGGTTTGGAGTTGGGTTAGGTTTGGAGTTAGGGTTGGGTTTGGAGTTGGGGTTGGAGTTGGGTTAGGTTTGGAGTTGGGGTTAGGTTTGGAGTTGGGGTTGGGTTTGGAGTTGGAGTTGGAGTTGGGGTTAGGTTTGGAGTTGGGTTAGGTTTGGAGTTGGGGTTGGGTTTGGAGTTCGGGTCAGGTTTGGAGTTGGGGTTGGGTTTGGAGTTCGGGTCAGGTTTGGAGTTGGAGTTGGGTTTGGAGTTGGGGTTGGGGTTAGGTTTGGAGTTGGTGTTCGGGTCGAAGCGCAGTTTGGTAAAGCAGTATTATCTTATTTGTGCAGAAGCAAGAAAGGCAGACACACATGCATCTGCCTGTGTCTGAACACATGAATAAGTGATTTTGTTACGGGCCAGTGAGTCAATTCACCCAACGTAATGATGTAGTGTAGTTGTAAAATGGCAGTTGCTCCAGATGCAAACCCTTCACTGCAAGTTCACATAGGTAATTGGATGTGACACATTTGTGAAGCTCGACAAGCAAACTAATGTGAGCAACAATGCAGTCCAACTTGTCAGCATGGGCTGTCACTGTATAGTCAAGTTGCAGCCTGTGAATATTCTCCTCAGACTACAGATTCATTCTTTAGTGGTTCTGAGACCTTTTCTGTCAAACCCACGGACCTACTGTCTATTGTATTTATTTGAAACTGGGTGTTAAGTAACACTGTTATGTGTTATGTCACGGTGTTTTCTTAGGGTGGGACTGTCCGTGTTTAAGTCCATTTGGTCAAGACTGCGTTTACACAACTACAAGTCAGAGAACATTTTAATGTTTTCACCGTTTATCAACAAGGCTAATTCTCACAATCTTTTCAGTCAATCAAATCACTGATGAGATTTACATATATATAACACTGCACGTGGTTACAAAAGTCCACATACTGCAGTGTCAGCACTTTATTTTTGATGCATCTGGATCATAGGTTTTGTTGCTTCACCACCATGTACAGGAGGCAGAGGGGAGTTAATTAAGTTAGTCTTGGGAGATATAATTAAGCAGCATTGTGTAGCCGTTCTACAAAGTCATTTGGGTTATTGTAGGATATGAGGGTGTGCTCAGCACTTCCCGAGGCTAGCTAACTCGCCCATGCAATTACAGTGCTGACTTACAGCACGGGGTATTTTGTATGATAGGGTTTGGCCTGTTTTCTCTTTGTTCCAGTTTAGTTCCCTTTGTGCTCTGCCTAATTAGACAAAGAGTGTTCCCTCCTGTACACTACATCTTGTCATCCTAATGTGACTGAGGATTAACAGAGGCCGTGGACACAGTGTGTGTGTGTGTGTGTGTGTGTGTGTGTGTGTGTGTGTGTGTGTGTGCGTGTGTGTGTGTGTGTGTGTGTGCATTTGGGTCATTCACTGCACTATAGACACAGACGTGGAGGACAGTACAACACCTGTGCCTTTATTACTGATCAAAGTTGTACATTCCTATGCTAACGAGGAGGGACCATATCTCTCTATTAGCCCTGACAAAAGGTGCCGCTGCGCAGCAACAGGTGCAGCTCTGTTCATTATCTATGGCTGAGCGTCACGACTCAGATCTGTGAAATGCCATTTGTTGAACGCTATCACACGCTCCAGCACGTTCCCCAAAGCAACTCAAACAACATGAGGGGTGAGGGCAACTGATGCTGTCACTGTATTTTTTTTTTTCAAAAAAGTATGTCTTTGCTTTTTGAATGTAATCAATTAATATTAACTGTGACGGAAACAGTCCCCATTTGTTTGAGGGGTCTGCTGGGGTCTGTTGACTCTCTGTGGACACAGCTTTATTTATTTATTTATTTGCATGGTGCAATTTAAAAACATTACATGAATAAGGTTCATGTCAGATATTTAGCGCAGCTGCTCCGACACGCTGGTGCATTTTTAACAACATGTCGATGCTTATTGGTTTTCTGTCCATTTACTAACCCACTGGGTACAAATTAACTTTCTAAATTAAACTTGCTTTCTCTGGTTTTGCATGAGAATATTTAAGTATGCTGTTGGATCTCTGTGCTGACAGGACCTGAGGAGATGAGTTCTCTATATCACCATAGGGCCAGATCTTTACTGAGAATCCTATGTAGAGGACTCGTGCTTACAGTCAAAACAGCCCCCACTACATTACAAATGAAGTAGCCACAGATATGAGTCCACTGGATGCAGATACATGTATACATATACTTGCTGCTCTCTTGTAGGGCTTGGAACTACCCTAAAGTGGTCTAATTGGTTTTCTGTAATTACTTTAAGACTGGAAAATTATGATTTGTCACTATAAACTATCGCTCAAGCAAGATCTCGAGTCCCACTTGTTAAATCCCAGAGCGTCCCCACTCAAAGGAGCATCAGCCTGTAGCTCGAGAACGCCGCGTTTCAGCTGTGGTCAGCTGTGTTTTCCATCACGCTTCTGTCTGCAGCTGCTAATAAGACTATCTCTGCCGTCTACCTGCAACTGACGGCCGAGATGCACTCCTCAATAATGCATTAGACAGGCAGGCTCGCACCCCTGGGTCCCCTCTGTTTCTCCCTCTCCCCCCGCCCGGCACATACCGTATCACCAAACACAGTGATGATGTTGCCTGTGCAGCCTGACTCAAAGGTGAGTAAGACCTATTGATTTAGGCCAGAAAGCACCACTTCTCATCTTCCCCAGGCCTGGCTGCAAAGAGGGGAGGTCGGGGGGGGGAGGGTGGGGGAGGTGAAAATAGAAAAGTTGAGGGCGAGCAGAGAAGTGGCTGTTGCCCGAAGAAGCTACTTTCATGGTCATCTTAAGCTCTTGGGCATTGTGCAACAGGGAGAAAGTTTTAACCCGTGATATCTCAGGTGTTATGTTGTTTGAGCTCGACAGTGTGCAGATTTTCACACAGCGCTCAGTGCAGTGCTGCCAAAAAAAACTACTACTATACCAGCACCCAATCAAATGAATGCGTCAGACAGATACGACGCATACGGAAACACAATCATATACCGAAATGCACATGGCAACATGTCACTGCTGGTGGAAGATATCAGATTTCACATTCAGTCTGTGTGATTTCAGATGTTGGCTGTTTAACTACAGTAACATATCCTACGTTAAATATCTATAGTGAACAGTAAAGGCAATTCTACTATTACATTTTATTTTATTATTACATTTATTTGTTTCTTTGTTTGTGGACACTGATTGAAACTGCAAACTGAGTTTTCTTGTCCAGTTCTGTTCACTATTTGCAGCATGTGTCTGCAAGTGTTGTGTTGTGTTGTGTTATGCTGTTTCTGTGTTGTTACATTGTTACGGACATGTTTTCTTTAGTTGCAGTGTGATGAGCCCTCAGGGACGCGATGTGAACAACAGACTGAAGATGATGTCATGTTGGAGATCTGTAAAACCAGTGGATTTGCCTCATGTAGGTTTGGTTTGGTTTGAATGCAATGTCACACAAACAATTATGAAGTAAACCAGATAAAGCACATTGTCTTCTACTGTG
Organism: Trinectes maculatus; assembly: GCA_016785345.1. Lineage (NCBI taxonomy): Eukaryota > Metazoa > Chordata > Actinopteri > Pleuronectiformes > Achiridae > Trinectes > Trinectes maculatus. Next base: position 76,556 of record JAFBJQ010000522.1, on the reverse strand, counting down.
TCTCTGTCCACTGTGTCTCTGTCCGCTGTGTCTCCCTACGACTGGACTCACCATTGACAACAACACAATGCTTCCCTTCCCGCGCGACAAAGACTCCCTCAACCAGATGGCAAATTAGCGCCAATTGTTCAAAAACAATGTGGACGGCTGATGACAGACGCCCAGGGTGCGCGGCGGAGACAGCAGCAGGCCGCTGTTTGGACAGAAGACTTTTCCGTTTTCCTTTCAGACTCCACTCCCACACCACGCAAGCGAGGGGCGACTGGGAATCATTATTTTGTACTCCAGGGGCCCGGCCGTTTAACACACATCCGCTAAATCCAGTCTGCTCCAATAGACACATGGACTTGTGATTTCTCTTTCAGCGTGTTAGTGGAAAACAGATGAGGTGCTGCTGATTCGCCCGCTCAGCCACCGCTTTGACAGCCAGCTATTTTTTTTTTGCGTATAATCTGTCCACGCTTTAGGTCATTAAAGTAGCACAGACTCCGGGGCAGTGCATCATTAGGCTGACAGCTGAAGGTATTAGTCAGCTCTTCGCTTCATTTTATCACAGCGTTTCACCAAGTCAAGTTTGTTTCCACGAGAAGCCGCTCACTGACTTCAACGATCGAGGGCTCCGAGTTTTTCTCTTTTTTTTTTTCCCTCACGGCTTCAATTTACCATGTGTTGTACTTACAACACTTGACTGGAATGAAACAATATGTGTTGTTTCTGGCCACTAACAGAGCGCTCCTCAGTGGTAACGACTGCAGCAATGGAACTAATGACACATGAACAACAGGCTGGTTTGTGTGCGCTGAGGAATGAGGTGGAACTGCATGATGAACTGCATCACTTGCTCAGTGGTATGTCGTTTGCAGAAATTAAAATCAGCCCGTTTCTTCTGCCCTTTAGGCGTCCCTCTCTTTGTTAAAGGTCAAACGTATCTGCTGCGTTTGGGTTCGAGCGGCACACGCAGAGCGAGATGAGGTAGTGGTGCTCACGAGTATATTTAGAGAGAAGAGAAAACAGGAGCTCGGCTGCAAAACCACAAAATGAAGAGGTCACAGCTTCTGTTCAAACAAGCAAAACAAACCGAGACTTCTTTTAGCCTCTCTGGTGAGCGGCCCCGAGGACACACACTTCTGCGTGGACAGCCACAGCATTCACCACAACCACAATCTATTACCATTAGATAATAAATCAGAAACACAAGACAATGCCAAGAATAACGGCCATAAAAGAGAGAAAGATCATGCTGTTACAACATCGCTCACTGTGAGCGTGTGCAATTAGTTTTTATTGCACATGGCTGCTCATTCACCAGAGTCAGAGGGGAGACATTTATAAAGTGAAGACGGAGACAGGCCATCAGATCAAAGAGGACGGGTGACGTTGCTCCTTTTTTTTCTTTTACTTTGCCAATGAGTCGTTCAGTGTTCGACATACACATTAATACATTCCGGGACATACACTTAAACACTCCGCATCATTGAACTCATCAGCCCCTGCTGGTTGTGAGCTGGATGACGCGGCACAGAGTAGAACGGGGCCCTCTTTGTTTTGTGTCTGATGTGGTACAGTCTGACCCTGGAGGAGAGTGAGAGAGTGGCGCTTGCAGAATTAGAGTCTACTATAACAAGATGTGTGGCGGTGGCAGCAGACGCTCAGCCCAGCAGAGTCACACACGCTTTCAACAACTGGAGGAACAGGACAACTCGCTTTTATCCAGACACCATGGTCGTCATGCGCCATTTCAAACCCTGCACTGCTAGAAAATAGCTATTTCATAATATTGTTATGACTAATTTGTCGACACCAGACCGACTGAAGTGTTATTGCGTTAGTGTTCGTATTGGATTTTATAAAGTCCAATGTATAATAAATCCCTGTCAGGTATTTTTTTTAAAAAAAGACCCGACAGGTATTTTTACCATTTTGTTATTTCTCTCCTGAGACGTTATTTATAACACATGCAGTGAATTGTACCTCACAGGAGAGTTTAAAAATGTTTTTATGTTCTTCTCTCCAGGGGGGCAGTGGACGGGGTCTCGAGGAAGAAAACATGGCCCTGTGTCGTCTGATTGGACAAGGATTGAGGATGTACAATTTAATACAAATATAACACATAACTCCAAACACCTGTTTGTGACGATGCGCAATTTCACAGACTCACTGCTGAGCTTCTTTTGAACGTTGTCCTCTCTCCATCCCCTCTGTTTGGGACACTGATTTACAGCCCGAGACGTCATATAAAATATGATGAATGGCGGCGGGGCTGTTGGTTTAGAGCGAGATAGAGAGCGCGAGCCAGCAAGAGAGCGAGAGAGAGAGAGAGAGAGAGAGAGAGAGAGAGAGGATCTTGTCTGCATCAACAGTGGGGAAAAGCTAAGATCCAGGTTAACGGAGGGGACGACGTGTTTGGGCATGTGGACCTAAAAGCAGGTCGCCGGAGCCCCTCAGCACATCCTGGCACTGCAGTTCCTGCCATTTGTTCTCTGTCTCTGGGATAAAAACCCGGCTGAAAGCACAGGATGCAGACAGGATGTAGACAGCTTTCTGCAATTTGGACACGTTTGTATGCAATTACTGTCTTTGGTTCTAGCTGCGGGAACGTGTGAAGATTTCCCTGCTTCCTCTCCTTATTCTCCAATTCCTCTGTTTCTCCGACTCCTAAAGTCCTCACAGGTTTAACCTGCCGAGAAGAGCGAGCAGAGTCATATGAGACCCCCCAAGCCACCCTCCTAACCCAGACTTTCCTTTTCTTTCTGTCATTACGCCTTGAATCATCATTTGGAAATCGACCCCGCAATTAAGTCATTTTCCAGGAATCTGGCTCTGTGGTGGTGAAACGGTAGATGAAGCTGCTCCAGTTGGACTGTGCCGAGCCAGAGCCACACAGACTCTTTCTTCTCCTCATCCTCCAAAGCAGGGGTGAAAGTAAGTCGGTACGGGCCGGTACTGCGTACCACTAAAAGACTCAGTGGTGGTACGCAGTACCAGGAAGATGGGAGAGCGGCTGCCTGCTCATTCAGAACCTGTCCCGGCCGCACTTTGGGTCAGAAAATAGATCCGCTAGCAACATGCAGTCTTAAAAACTACTTTGTCTGTTTCAAAAATCCTTTTAACTCATTCTGAATTGTCTCTGAAGTGTCCGTGCTGTGTTTTCGTCCATGCTGGACAGAGCCTTGGCCGAGCATCTCCCTCTCTTCGAACCATAGCTGACGACCGGAGAGTTCACTCAGCAGTACGTGAGTGCGCATGCGCGTCTACTTCCGAAACACAGCGGTTGCTATGGGGATCGGTGCGTTTGATTTAATGAAGGGTTTTTTTGGTAATAGTACCTGCAAGAATTTAAAACTACTTTCACCCCTGCTCCAAAGTGTCCAGACGTGTCCAGCTCTAGAGGAGAAGAGTGAAGGCCTCCTTGCAGCATCAGCAGCAGCAGCAACTGTGTAAATAAACATCTCACCTGTGCCTTTACTTCCTGGATTCCCCACTCTCGTCAATCGATCGGTTCGCCAGCGGCGCCTCATTTCCCCTGACATCTGTAACCATAACAGTAAATACCAGACATCTCGCTTGTCCTCTTTGCACGCAGATTAATTACAGCTCCGCCATGACAGACAGACATGTCGTTAAAAATCCTGCCCCCTCCACATGAGGTCACTGAGTCCAGGCTGGCATCAGGGATCTGTGTGTCTCATTGGCTGCTTCGCCACTTCCTTAAACATGTCAGACATAATCCTGTCATAGCTGGAGGGGAAATAGCCGAGGCCGGCAGGCAGGCAAGCCTGGGAGAGGGTGGAGGGGAGATGATAAAATAGTCCAGGTTATATGTCCAGGTGCGGTTGTCTCCACCACACACCTGTACCCAAGACATATTTAGAAAGAAGCAACAGTATTATTTCCAAACCCAGTGTCTGCACTTACGGAGCAAGGAGACGTGTCTTTTTAAGGACACTAAGCCGCAGTAGCAGTGGATAGTGGATGTGGGTTTGAGGTGTTCCTGTCTTTTGGCAGCGTTTCCCTCTAAGTGGAAAAACACAGATGTCAACAAGACTTTTCTGGATTCTTGCGCCCAACTTCTCCTTTCTCACTAACAGTAACAATCTCCAAACCAGACTCAGACATGATTAGTCACCAGCGTGCGCAGTTAAAGGACACATCATACCTCGGGTCTTATTATGCTAGTTTTGGACCTGACTTCTATCATTTATGATCTAATTGTTCTCATGTAGGTAACAGCGGAGATCTGTTAGTCCTCACTGTCAGCCATGTCTGCAAAGACAAGTAATATGAGCAGCTCAGTGAGTCCGACTGGAAACAAGTTACTATGTTACTGTATATAAGCTGCTTTTTAATATCAGTAATAAACCTAATGATAATATGATAAAAAACTAATGATAATAACCTGAGTCCAACATAACACTAGTTAGGACTTTGTTAATGTCAGGCAGATATATAAACAGGACCCAGGAGCAGAGACTCGTTTCACAGTCTTTATTAAATACGATCTCTTTTTCCAGAGTGACAAATGCAGAGCTATGAAACTTGACTAAACTCTCTTCTAACCTAAAGCTACTATAGAAGTACAAAACACAACATCTACAAAAAACGCTCCAAAAGGGAGGAAAAACTAACAGACTAAGGCAAAACTAAGGCTATGACAAGAAAACAAACTTTCAAAATTACAAACAAAACTCACTCTTAAAGAGATAAATTGACTTACGTACTGCGATTGCATAGACTATGGCTTGGAAACAGAATGCTCGTGATATCTGGTCAACGGACAAAGACACACTGGCACAAGACAAAGGGAAACGCAGACTATTTAATACATGAAGGTAAGGGGAACAGGTGGAAACAATCAAGGTGGGGACGACA
>JAFBJQ010000522.1:55000-71481 GCA_016785345.1 Trinectes maculatus | reverse complement strand
CTACTTCCATAAGTGTTGGACAAACATGTTTCCACCTACACTCATATCTCATATGTGGGAATCTACAGCAGCAATGCAAAGCTGCAAACGTGCGTATGGAAAACAGTATGACTGTGTGTTGTTTTGTCTGGGAGCCATCTCCTGTCACTGTGTATGCTGTAAACAGGAATCACTGCATAGCAGCAGCACAAACTAATAGGCTGCCCACCCCTCCACCCCCACCAAAACACGACGGAGGTACCTATGGAGAGTGAAGCGCCAGAGTGGCAGGAAGAGATGGAGGGTATCGCCCTTAAAATAAAGAAGTCAGTGTCTTGGCTCCATCTGACATCAACACCCACCTGTTGTCTCCTCCTTCTCCTCCATCCTCTGCCTCCCTCTGCTAACGCGAGTGAGGCTTTCTTGGCTGGCAATAAACAAATGTATATGGAGCAGATGCAGTAAGTGAGAGACATCTCCGTTGTTTTAGGCCTTTACAAACCTCAGTTCCCCTGACAGTGAGAGTACGTGCATCAGAGAGCGGGAATAAAGTCAACACTCGTATGATTTACGTGAGTGCTTCTGGTCTGTGCGGAAAATGAAACGATACCTTGTCAAAGTCTGAAGTTGCAGCTGGTTGTTTCCTGATAAACTGTTTTTCCACGAACTAACTCCAAGTTTTAAAGTTTCTTCCTCCTGACAAAACCGGAGAAACTCTACCATGCAGCTGCAGTCCAAAATTAACAGTGCCTTGTGAGATATCATATCACCCTGCTATGGAATTCTATCTTTCCCAGTGGTTCCAAAAACAAACCGTATTCCCCCACCCAGGACTCGGAGTAGCATCTGTCAATAAAGAATTGTGGAACTGAAGGGCTTGATTATACAGCTGGCTGGCCGGGAGCCATCTCTGTGCAAAGACAGGAGAGGAGGAAGAGTGAAAGATAAGAAGAAGAAAAGTAGAAGAACCTGGTTGTTTCACCTCGTCCTCGCCCATGCAGCTGTTGTAAACGCACCAGTCAAAACAAATCAGGGATGCCAGGGGCGATCCTGCTTTCTGCACACACCCCAACTGCACCTATACACACAAACACAAAGCCGCGCCGTGTTTCTTCTTCACTCCACTTCTTCACTCCCATTTGTGCACGTTGTCAATTCTCTCTCTGCGTTCGTCTGTTTCACCGCAGACTGAACTTTCCTGCGTGGACTCAAACACAAATAATCCGTTCGCGGATGGTAATGTTTGGCGTGCGAGTCGATGGATACAACAGGCGACTGTGGAATGTGAACAACCCGGGGGCTGCCTCAGCCAGATATATGTGCTCGGCCTCAAAATAAAGAAATAAATAAATGGATAAATTAAAAATTATCTGAAAGTCAGGCCAGGTCAATAACACACTTCAGTTCAGACCTGCCTGATGATGAAGTCTGAGAGCAGAACGGCGACTGGAGTTGATGCAGAAAGCAGAGGGCAGCTGTAAAATACGTCTGTGAATACAGAAATATACAGGAGCAGCTTCGGAGGAGACCAGACAGGTATGGTTTTCTGCCGAGCTGGCTCTTTTTGTCTCTCCTGGGTGCTACTTGAGGACAGTCCGTGCAGGCTGCTCGAAGGCCACGCATGTGTTTGTGTGGAGGATTCCCAGCTCCGGTGCAGGCAGTGTGACGCGCTGCGATATCCCGCCTCACAAAATAAACCGTCCGACTGAAGCACAACACACAGGCCCGGTTCCACTCAGGACCTGCACAGCTACTTTTCCCCACCGACCCCCTTTCTCCCACCTCCTCTCCGGCTCCTTTCTTCTTTTTCACATGCTTTTACAGTGAGGTACGCTGAAAGCTCTCTTTGTTGCCACGGTCTGTGGCGTTTGAATGGTACCAAACAAGCGCCCAAGTGCACCGAGCCCCCAAGACGGTCACTGAATAGAATTCCTCCCCTGACTTCTCCCTGGCCCAGTGACAATGAGTGGGACCACTCCTTTCTAGTCAAGCCCGCACTAATGGCTAAGACAATATTTGCAGGAATGAGGGGGATTTAATTTGCATTCAGGCTGTCTCCATTTCTTTTCACAGGACTCGGGCCCTGCTCAGTTCAACTGTGCCGCAGCCTCTGAAAGTCCACATTCTGCCGATTCCACTTTGATTTCCCTCTTTCACCCCCCGCCCTCCACCACTGGCTTTTTCTTTTTCTTTTTCTATTTTTTTTAGGGGGGGTGGTGGGGGGGGTGTTTTTCAAACACCACTTGCAGCCCTGTGTTCAGTCTCTCTGATTCAGAACAGGGAAGAGAAGGAACAGGTGTGGGTCAGAAAAGGAGAAGACTAGTTTTCTAGTCTTTCTTCAGTTTTTCAGTGTGTGTGTGTGTGTGTGTGTGTGTGTGTGTGTGTGTGTGTGTGTGTGTGTGTGTGTGTGTGTTTGATCAACCTCAGGTGCAATGCATCATGAAGGGCTCACTCCTAAAGTGTTGATACAACAGCCGCAAGGATTAGCCATAAAAGCTTTTTATCTTGAACTGATATTCATAAGCTGTTCAATAAGCTTATTGATACAGGTTCAGAATTAGCTGCAGGGCACAAAAATAATTTCTCGGCCGGCACCCGATTAAGTAAAGTAATTAGCCGAGTCGTTTCAAATGGACGGTGTTTTAGATTACAAAAGAAAAGAAAAATACAACAGGCAAAAAGAGCCACTAATGCTGAGTGACAGCAGAGACAGTGGTGAGATGTCGTACAACGCCAAACTGTTTTTTTCCTCCAGGCTTTCTGAAGTCCTTTAAAGCAGCTTCCACACACACACACACACAAACACACATTTAAGCGTGTTCACGCAGTGCTAATTATCACGGCCATGTTTTTACCCATTTGATGCAGGAAATGAAAATGTTCCTGAGGATTGTTACCATAGAAATCAACCCACTAAATGCCTGTCGCACCAATTGCAGCCGTATAACAGACTTTTTTTGTTTTCTTACTCGGCAAGAGGCTCAGCGTGGCATGGCAACAAAAGGACGGCGGAGCGCAAAGTCAGTTTGGGTATTAAAATAAGAGGGCCTTGAACGAAGTGGAATGCAGCCGTGCATCACCAGACAGTCAGATCATTTCCATACTTAATACTGACAGTGAAATCTATATTTATGTTTCTGGGCTGTGAAGCAGTGATCTCATGTGTGTTTGCTTTGCTCACTGGGAAGAAAGCAACAAATGCGCTATTTAAAATAAGAGTCACTTCAACTGCATCACTGTGTTTGTAGTAGACAGTATATTATGTACAGAGACAGTATGAAAAATCACCACACCCTGATGAGTTTGCAGTAAATTGCAGTATGAGCTGAAAATTCCGACTGCACTTTGTGTTCCTAAACACTTTTCTTTGACATCAAAGACACAAAGATAAGGGAATTCGTGAAAGGGAATTTAAAAAGGCAGACATAATTATATGACAGTGGATGTTATTGATGTGGTGAAACCACAATGTTTTGAAAATGCGCGACTAAACATACATACATGTGTTGCATGTTGTTTTAGGCTACATTAACACGTAGCCATAACGAAAGTGAAACTTAATTGGTGTCACGTTATGAACAGTTGCTAATGCCAATCATATTTGGATTTAATTTAATGAACTGAATTGTTATGATTGTATGGAAATGATTGTCAGGACCTGTGGCTGGATGCAGTCTCTGGAGATCCTCCTGGTGGGTGACACATGGGTATATTAGCGGGAAGAGCGGAGGCGAGAGGCCCTTGGGCATGATGAAGGCTTAGTGGTGAGGAGTCTTCTTCAAAGCCCTGGAAGTGGATCACAGCTTTGCTTGTGATATTGTTGCAGTGTGAGTATTACCACATAATATCTGCATCACTGGAGCCGAGTGAGAAAGGTGATCCGGTGGCATCATCACCAGAAAAACCTCTGCAGCGTTTGACGTTTGACAACTTTCATTTTGACAAATGAAGAAATGTCCTTCTTAAAATTTGATTTATTTTTTTTCAAGAACTTGAACAGCATGAAGAGTCGGACAGTGGTGAGAGTTTAATTTTTTAACAAGCCCAAAATAAACGGCCAAGGAATCGATCTGTTTCCAGTTATTTGGAGGAACAGTGTCCTTTGCTTCCTCCTCGCTATCTGTGCCAGGCAGCATGGAAACCTCTCCTCACAGTCACTGCACAGAGGCTTCAGACTGCCTGTGGTTTGGCAACGAGCCATTGGTGCAAAGAGCTCCTATTAGCAAGCTAATGTGCTAACATGCTCGTGTTTGTATTGTCATTTGAAGCAGGTACATATTTGTTCTGATTCCAGCTACTTTATATATTCAATGGGAAAAAATAAAAATGGTGTTTGTTTTTGCCTGCCCTCTGGAATCTTCCTGCAATTAATAATTCCATTCAGTGTGTGTGTGTGTTTTCAAATGAAGGACAGTGTGTTTCCTCTCTGTCTCCATAGTTTATTCATTATTCCTCTTCAGACTGCTCTGACTGGACACTGATCATCACTTAAGGCAGTAAAGATGGGTAAACTTCCGGCTTGAGGAGCAGCACAGCTCAGTTCCACCACCAAAACTCCAGGAAAAGAAAAGGTACTTTAGCTCCAATCCACACGCTTTCTCTGACCTTCTCCATATTCTGGTCTGCAGGGTCAGCAGAGAGGGGGGAAGAGAGAGGCTTCTGCTGTCAAATCAAATCTGGCTGTCAGAATCCTGTGTGCCACACACACACACACACACATACATATGACCTGCAAACACACACACACACACACACACACACACACCACAAGCCATCACCACTCACCTTCACAAATAATGATGAAAAAAAAGTCATGTATAACTTACAAGAAAAATACGGGGAGGCTGAGTGGGAGCCTGAGAGTTGGATTTTGTGAAGTGGGAGAGAAGAGCTGCAAGAAGGTGCTGGTGGTGGTGGTGGTGGTGGTGGTATGGGGGAGGGGGGTGACAGGGGCTGAAGTTTTAAAAAGTGCATTGGGGTGTTTGAGGGGGAGGCTGGGGTGAGAAGGAGGAGGAGGAGGAGAGGAGCTCACTCATATTGAATGAGCGCCGCGTTTGCCGTTTGCTGCTGCCAGAGGTCTCAGACTGAGGGGGACCAGCTCCACCATTTTTTTTCTTTGCCTGCGGTCATATTGACTCCAGCCAGGCTGTTGGGTCTGATATGACTGCAGGCTATGTGTGGGCCTGGCTGCCTGGCTGGTTCCCCCATGGGTGTGGAGTTGGGTGTGTGTGTGTGTGTGTGTGTGTGTGTGTGTGTAAGGTGGGAGAAAGTGTATTTAGTTTTCCACGGGGCAAATACCCACGCTCCCATCTACCAAATTAACGAGATGAAGTCCCGACCATAACGATCCTGACAGCCTGTCTGTCTGCTATCTGGCCTGCTGAAGTGAGCAGGAGCTGCTCCCGCCTATATGGCAGGAATTCCAATGAGCGCAGTCCAAGGACTGTTTGCATTGGTAATTGCATTCCCACAAGACATTTGGATAAATCTAAATTGCTAAAAACTTCTATTTCTATTCCCCTAATCACGATAAGCTGATATCTGTGCTGGGCCCTCGTTTGTTCTATATGTACATATGGCCACAGAGGAAACAGGGAAGTTAGTGATAACAATTCCCTCACTGTAAAATGCCCCAACTGTTCACATTCCTGTGCATTTTTATACCACCTATATCACCACAAGTGAAATGTTCCCGTGTTGGAGTCAGACTTAAACAGTGACAAGTGTCCAGCCTCTCGCCTGCAGACGTCTGGAGGAATGCACAGCAGCAGCAGCAGCAGCAGTGAGTCTGATTCACGGCCTGATTCTGCGCTGAGAATTTATTTGACACTTTACAGCTTCCTGTCAATATAAAGGAGACTTATGATGACAGCTCCTTAAACAGCAGATACCTAATGTTGCTCTCTTTCTCTATCACACACAGCAGCTCTGTTGAAAGGCCACATGCATTTCACTGATTTAATCCACGGAGGACTTCTCCTCTCTCTCTCTCTCTCTCTCTCACACACACACACACACACACACACACGTCAAGGGTGCAGCGAGGAAATGTAAACCAGAAAATGTTTAGAATTGCAAATGAGGTATTTCAAGGGGAGCCTGTATTTACTTGCATCACGTTCCAAACCAGGCCAGCGGCCAATCAGATAGAGGAACACCCCCATTCATTTGCTTCTTGATCGCTCTTTCACTAACACACACACACACACGCATACACACACACACACTGGGTTTACCCCAAAGAGGAAAAAGCATTAGCTGGCTCACATGTGGTACTACCGAGCATTTCCCTGGGTACCTGAGGCCACTTTCATCTGCTCCTGTGTTCTCCTGATCATAGATGTCTCCTATTGGATCATCAAAGTCAGGACAAATGATAGTACTCTATCATCTCCGCTGGGGTGGAGGTTAATAGGTGTATACTGGCATTTCAGGCAAGGACGGGAAAAAAATTAAAAAGACTTAATGAGTTGTATCATCCACAGTGCATGCATACACAATGCATTTAACACACAATCTCTGGTCACTTTAAGGACCCCTCGTCAAACTGAGCTGATTTTTTTTTTGACATAATATAGTATCAATATGCTCCTGAAGATCAAATCTGCACAGTCTGTTATCCGTGACTGCAGTTTATTCCGTGTGTAAACACACCCTCTGCACATCTGCACGTCTACACTTCGCGAGTGTCCATTTGTTTAAAGCTCAAATGGCTCCACCATTGACCCTGCGTTGGTTGATGATGTTTTTTTTACATATAAACAAAAGTCTGATGGTTTGAAATAAAAGGCACCTTGTTGGCAGAATGTCTGCCCCACCCATTCCTCAGAGTGTTGAGCAGATGCTCTCTGCTCACAGTCTAACAACGAGATGGAACTGGGTTTCTCCTCCTTCTGGTGTAAATCAGCTGAAACCATGAAACGATCTCTCAGGGTGGACACAACATCATGAGCAGCTGGAAACCCCAGTGCTGTCCAGCCCAGCAGCTGTAAATCACATGTTTTCATCTGGACCAGAAGACTCTGCCTTACACTGCTGTTGTTGCATTACATTGGATTTCACTATCATATATTTGTTTTCTTTTTCTTTTTTATGTTTGCTTATAACAGTGGACATAAGTATCTTTGAAAAAAAAGTTGTTGTCATGTTGTCATGTTAATTGTTAGCTGAAGCACCACTTCACAAATAGTTGGAGTGTTATTATTAAGATGCACATTGGCTTTTTGTGCGTCTACATTATTATTATTCTCCGTTGGATGTGTTTTAAAGTGTCAGCGATCAGTGTCCACTGTGTGAGCAAATAAGTTATTGCCGGCATGTTCTCAGCCGTCAGACAGCAGCTCCATACCCATGACATGGTCTCCAGTTCTGTAAGAAGCCTTCACTTGAATTAGCCTCTGCCACCTCTCACAGCACCATCCGTTCCATTATCTATTCATGGTGGGTCATGGAGCAATCTCATTATTACCTGACTGCAGAAGTTTGACTCACAGCCCAAACCTCAGCAAGGCAGCAGGGGGAAGGCAGCCCCCTCCCCACAGGTGTGAAGATGCAGCAGTGGCTGAGAGTCACCTCTGGAGACTTTTCTATCAGACTCCAATTAGACCTAATTGGATTGCTGGTCACCCCTTGAATTAGCTTGGCTAATAAGGTTTCCTGCTGTCACACACGGCTGTGTGTGCAAAATAATGAATAAACACAGTTTCAAGTGAGAGGCACGGTGTTACTTCACCCCCGCGGAAAAAAAACAACTCATCAGAGCGATAGAGCATCGGAGAAAACGAAAGAAAGAAAGAAAGAAAGAAAGAAAGAAAGAAAGAAAGAAAGAAAGTAGTATTTGTCTTCCTGAGTGTGAATGTATATGTTCATATTATATATAATATGAATTTTGAACCAGCTGAGCTAGGTATTGGGTGTTGTGTTCTCTCAAATCACTTTTGCATATTAAATTAGAATGCAACATGAAAGCAGGAAATTTGAAAAATTAATCACGCGTCCAAATGGACACGTCAAAGCAGCTAACGTGTGCATCATGGTGCAGCTGTTACATCACCGTGCTTATCATCAAGCAGAAGCAGTTGTTGTTTTGACTCATTTAGGCCCCTGGTCTGTGTGTGTGTGTGTGTGTGTGTGTGTGTGTGTGTGTGTGTGTGTGTGTGTGTGTGTGTGTGAGTGTGTGTGTGCGTGTGTGTGTGTGTGTGTGCATGCCAGGGAACCTGAGGTTGTATCAGTGACCTTGAGTAGCACATCGTCCCTGGTTAGATGTTTTGTTTGGGGTTTTTTTGGTACATTAGTGGTGAAGTGAAACGCCTCGAGCAGACACAGTGAGATACATCAGTGTGCCGTCACAGCAGGAAACTCAGGGACATGTGATTCAGTTGGCAGGAGAGAAATAAAAAAGCTCTGCGACACACATAAGTCAGAATTTAATATCCATTTCATTTTTCACGACACTTCTGCAGCAATCTGTGTGAATCTTTCCTTTAGAAATCGTATGCAGACGTAAAGCAGAGACGGAGAAAGTTGCCATGCGTTGAACAGCTATTGTGTATGTGTGGATGTGGAGGCTTAATGCTGGAGCTGCAGAAGCAGCAGAGTCCATGAGGAGACGTCATGTTACACAGTCTTTTCATTCAAATCAAATCTCCATGCACCACGGCAGGACACGCTGGCCTTCACCACAGGGGGGAGAATGTCTTATCCCAATAATTACACTGGGATGTAGAGATTGCACTGCCACGGGGCTAAAAATATTCCCACTGCTGAACCTTCGCAGCGCAGCAGCAGGCACAATGAGCCTGAGAAGTGGCACCGCGTTTGATCCTCGTGGAACGGGAGAACATCAAGCTCAGACATGCAGTGTTGAAAACCTCCTCAAGCTTTCATCACTCGAGAACATGTGAGCTGGATGAACGTGTGTACAGACAAATATACTGCTTGACATAAACCGATGGACCATGTAAATTCACTATAAATAATAAATAAATAAATAAATAAATTGTGGTTAAGTTGTGTTTGGTTGGACCACAGGACACAGAGCAATGAGGCAGAGCAGTGGAGTGAAGAGCAGGCTTTATAGAGCAGGAGATGAGCTGAGTGAAATCAGGTGTGTCTTGTCTGCTGCCACAGGTGGAACCTCACACACCCCCGTTACACACCTGCTCTACAGGAGAAACACAAACCCCTGCAGCAACAAAAACTAAAACTAACACAACCATCACATCACTGTTTTCAGTAGAATCAGAAACTCGCTCTCTCCGTATCAAATCAGAAAAACTGAAGAAAGTGTGTATTTTGGGAAAAGCTTCCTGTAGAAAGCAGGAACTATTATGCAAAATATGGCATCTTAACATTTGCCTCATCCACACTTCCATGTTTTAGTTTTTAAAAAGTTTACATCTGGCATCTGCATTCTTCTTACAATAAAGGCTTTTTGGAACAATGTTCATTTCCTGTTATCAGACACTGATCTTGTCACTGTCCAATCACATGAACCTGTTTGGAAAAGAGTGAGGCGAGTGAGTCTTCTACATCTTCTCCTGGCTCCTGAATGCTCCACCAGGCACCACCACTCTCCTGAATGCATTGCATTATAGACTCCAGAAAGTGTCCAGACCCCGTTCACCAGACGTTAAGTGTTACCAACACTCTCCATTAGCCACTGTTAGTCAAAACAAACGACCACGTCATCGTTTGCTAAGGTTTCCACTGCTGACAGATATAAACGTAGCAAACTGCTGCATGTCATTGTGTTGGTGTGGATGTCGCCTGTGGCCAGCACCATTAGCAAGACAACAGGTCACGTCCGCAGTGTCAGATGAGGCACTTTGTTAACTCTCTTGCTAATCATCTGTTTGCACTGGCCGTCAAACAAACACCAAGCTGTGATACAGTAATTGGGGTTATTCAGTCACTGTTAAGTTAATTAGTGAAATCAACTTATCCCGACCTTGTGATTTTTCTTTATGCTGGATACATTTTGAGAAAAGGTGTTTTCAAAATATCTATAAATCCATGTGTGCATTTGTGTATTTCTGTTTAAAAGCCACATTGATGATTTACTGACTCTTCTGTTTCAACTGTGAAGGTCTGGAAAATATAATTCCCTACACGCTCCGATTTGTTCGCGTCATCCAGCAAAAAGAGCGGCGCAAGCATGAATTCCAACGTGAATGTGTGGCCTCTCCAAAATATTTTAACTCCGACTAATATTTTTCCCCCCATAAAGTGAAGCAAAGAGTAGCGCAAGAGTATTAGCATGTGGTCAACTTTAACAGTGGACAGCATTTCCACTTGTTTCATAGCATTTTGAGGATGTTTATTACCGTAAACAAATAAAACAGAAGAATGTAGCGTATCAGGCTTTGATTGGTCAGGACAGTAGCCATCAGTGAGAAATACTCAGAACTGATTTTGGTCAGCAGCGACTTTGTTGACAGTAACATGAGCGTATGTTGTATCATTAAGCCTGTTGTTGAGCCAAGATCCCATGATGCCTGGCTTTTCCTTAGGCCACGGTGTAAACGCCGTGTCAGACAGGCCAGTGTCGGCTCAGTGGTGCTGTGGCTGCCTAATGAGGCGTGGAGGCCAGGTTGTAGGTTATGGGAACCTGGGCCATGGTCAGACACTGGAACTGTGGACAAACAGGAAGACGCATACAACACACGAGATCCGATAGTGGCACCATTCACTCTGAAAGAAGACACCGCATAGTCACTTCCTCTTCACTTCAAAGTTCAAATTACTCTCCGTTCCAGTGTAAACCTTGAGTAACTGCAGTGCAGTGATCTAACGCAAGCCATGACTTCCTACTGTCTATCTTTAGGTTTCCTTTAGGGGGGGGGTTGTCGTTTTCCTTCCTGCCGTGCCTCACTTTCCCAGATAAACACACAGGAGGAGGGAAAGAAAATATTACAGCTTAAGAGGCAGTTAATATCTACATTCACTTAAGCAAAATCCACATCTTCTGTCAGCTGATACTGCGGGCTGCTGCTGCTGCTGCTGCTGATGCCTGCCTCGGTGTCAGATTAGCAGCGACTTGTTCATGAATATACAGCTGGTTACCCTCGTTTCATAACATTAGTCCTGGTTTGGCTTGGAGCCACTACAGTTGGGGTAAATAGAGTAAATACAGACAGGTCTTGCAGATGCTAATGTACTTAGCATCGCAGTAAACAAAATGAGATTACTGGGGAGGGAAGGCAAACTCTGAATTTGATTAGCTCGGGCTTAGCGTAAACAGCTTGTCAAACTGCTGCTCCGCTGCTATGAAAAGGCTGCAAAATGTGGATTTGACTAACAAGCACAGTCAGAGTTTCTTGCTTTTCCTAAAATTACCAAGGCAATTGTCACTGTAATTGGAAGCGACTTTTTTTTATATATTTATTTTTTACTTGTTTTCTACTTTTACATTGTGGCTGTGTTTTGATTGATGGGGGGTTGTTGTTATAATAATAAAATCTGCACAACTCCCAGTGAAAACACACAAACAAGTTTAGCAAGGCGAGATCACCTAAATGTTAGTGTGTCCATGTGTCTCTGCACACATTAACATAATCCACAGTATAATCCAGAGGCAGCAGTACGACACCTCTCCTTATGGGAATAAAACCCAGTTTAATGAGATGGAACCAGGCTTAGTGCTCGTATTATGTGATAAATAGGATTTCCTAAGTTAGAATTTTCTGGCATGTTAGATTTTTTTTTTTAGTTCCAATAGCTCCAGCAGTCATATTATTTCTACTCTCTCACTGTGGGGAGAAAGTTTTCAGCTTCTCCCAGTCAAAAAAGGGGGGGCAGGCTAATTGCATGTCAATAATTCAATTCTTAATTTTAATGACCAGGAGAGTTTCATTCATTCTCCGGCTAGGCTGCCTGACGACGTGATTAATATGGATGAAAGATAAATCTGCAGGGGGGAGAGAGGGGGAGAGAGGAGAGAGAGAGGAGACAGAGAGAAAAGCGCAGGGATAGATAATGTTAGGATCTTCAATTCTCTTCCTAACTCCGCCCTTCCCAGATGGCAGGAAGGTCTCGCAGACTCCTGAGTCGACAGTTTGGTGGAGCACGTGGGCTGCAGGGGCACATACCCATCAGGAGGAGGCATGGAGGGTGGGGGGTGGAGAAGGAGTGGCGGGGGAGGAAGTGTCTCTGTGTGCACTTGACATCCACGAGAGCAGCCAATCAGGAGGGACTGTCGATCTGTCTGATGACCTCCACAAACAGATAAACAGACCAACAAATGGTTTAAAGTGCAGTGCAGTGTTACAGGGGGTGAAACCACTGATGATGGTGCATCATCTGAAGCAGGCTGCAGCCTTTGTTTGTGTCGAAAGCTGAAGGCATCACAGGAAGATTATTATGATCTAAGAAGAGCAAAGGTTTGGAAGTGGCAGAACCCCTCCTTAAGGTCCCCTACCCCCAACCCCCGCGTTGGATGAAGATGAAGGCATCGCGGACCACTCCTTACAATGGAGGCACTTCCTCCAGGCCTAATGGCCTCTGAGCCGCAGCTTTTGTCCCCTGATTAGCCAGCCTATTCAGGGCTCAGCCCCCTAATTGCGAAGCCTGTTTAGCTAGCCGGCATTACAGTAAGAATTAATGAGACACAATTACTGCACCCAGGAAATCTCCTGTTCCAGCGACCACTCCAATCTGCCGAGGAACCCCGACGAATAAAACCTCCTTCAGTCTCCAATTCAACCTACTGTCAAAAAAAAGTGGAGCATGGGGTTTTTTTTTCCCCCCATTCGCAGACGAGAGAAAAAAATACATGTATTTATTCGAAGCTATCTCATAATTAGGCCCTAGAGTGAATGAGTGAGTGAGGGAAGGCGGGGGGGAGACGGGAGAATGAGAGAGAGAGAGGGGAGAAGGAAAGTGGGAGAGAAAGCGGCATTCAATAGCAAAAAGGCCCACAGATACAAAAGGCAGAAGAATGACAGGCAGAAGAGTGAAACCTGCTCAGAGAGACGAGGAGGAGGGGGAGGGGGAGGAGGAGGAAGGCAGGAGAGGTGGGTGGGTTGGTGGGTGGGTGAATGGGTGGGGGGAGGGGAGAGTCAGGTGCTGATCCAGACCTACAGTTAAGTTAAAGATAACATCTCATCAGGCTGGTGGAGTGAGCAGATGTGGAAGCAGCTCAGATGGCAGCTGAGATGAGATGTGTGGTTTACACTGGATTACCTTTAACTAACCATTACTTCACCCTTAACCAACCCTCATGCAAAGGACTGGTGTTGTGTGGCATTTTAGTTTGAGCAGATACACATATTAATTCAACCTGAGACACAACATGTTGATAAGTGAAGTTTTAACACACATTTTAGTACTTTTCTTGTTTTTTATATATATATGTTAGTTTCTTATTTACTAGAAATAGCTGTTTAGCAGTCTGGTCATCTAATGCATGGTAATAAAGTAAATCTGTATCATCCCACACTGAGGAGCTGTTTTTATTTTTAATTCTTTTAATTGTTGTTTTATCAACTTATTTTCCAAGATGGAATAAAAATACAATTTAAAATGAAGTTGTTAATAATGTATAAAATAACTAAAGGCTACTGTAATCATTAACTAGTCTCTAGGGGGAAAGTGGAACATTACATTTGATCCATCATAAGAAGGACCAGCTCCTGCTCTGACGACTTGAAGAGCAATAACACGAGTCCTCTGTAAACTTGACTCTCTTGACATTTAGGAAAAAAGTAGAAAATTCCGTGAAAGAAAAAACACAAATACAACAAGTGAGTACTAAATGAAGAGCTGTCTATTAAGAGACAGTATTAGTAATTGCCTTGTTGAGTCATCAGCGCTTCACTTGAAAGCACATTTGTTATATTGGCTGTTGCTATTCAGCCTCCCGACATGAGTGGACCCGTTAGGTAGACGAGATAAGACTGAAAGGTTGAAATGTTCCAGTGGTAATTACGGCGGACGTCTCAGTCACTCAGCAGCCGTCTGTCTGCAGCGCCGCGCTGAAGAGCCACCAATCAAACACAAAGCCCATTGCTTCTTAGCAATGACTCGTGTGGTCCACAAATGCCGTTTGGAGCGAGAGGGCTTTTCGAGTCCTCTTATGTGGTTTGTAAGTTCAGAATTTGGCTGAGATTAGTCTCCATAAAGAGGATTACTACTTTTGTATGTATTTTCAACACTGGCGTAGTCATCTCAGGAATGTGCGGCGGGGCTCTCGGAGCATTGTGTTTACTCACCTGTCTGTCTGTTTTTCTTTTGCATTTGCTGATTGAAACAACCTACACATACGCAAACACACCTTTACCCACCCTGAGCACCGGCTGCAGCCGGGTCCGGTGGCGCTGACTGTGCAATCGCCCCAACATTAGCCTGTCTGTCTCGGCCCAGCTCAGAGCGGTCTACCTGAATGGCCTTTGTTTTGCCGTGACCCCCCTTAGAGGAGGTCGCAGCCTGGAGCCATTCCATCCCGGATCTGGCCCTCCTCAAGTTTCCCGCTCTCTCCCGGAAAAATAGACAGAGAGAATGGAGGGAGGGAAGGGAAGAGAGGAGCTGGGCAGATGTAAAAAGGGAGGTCAGGGGCTCAGGTGAGCTTAGAGTGTAGCCTGTCAATCAGACATCATACAGCGTAGCTCTGGGGGGGGGGGCTCGCTTCAGTGCCCCCGCTCCTCGACCTCTGGTGCTCAGTTCACCTTTATCTTCATCTTTCACAGCACGCTGAAACACACTGAGACTCCGACACAATTATCTTCTCATATCTTCCCCATGCAATCACACGGAGTTTGATCTATTCCAGTTTTCACGCGGCTGTTATTTTGTATCCATGGTGAAACTAACTGTAACACACAAGAGTCTTGGAACGCGCCGCCTTCAGTGCTTCACTTCATGACTTCACAGTGGCAACAGACTGCTCATAGAATCTTATAAGAAAAATGACTTGGATGAACAGAAACGAGCATTTCCTGCTGTTTTAGCTCACTAACAGGTTTCACAAACCACAAAGTGTAAAAGCTGAATAAGAATGCGGTCACAACCCTCATGTTTATCCTGCTTGATTGCACAATTAGCTTAGCAGCCCTGTAAGCACACTTTGCATTGTTGGGAGATGCCGATCTTAATGGTGTCAGTGGCTGATAGAGACGTCCTGAGTCTACATGAGGTGAGATAACATCATCAGCCGCAGAGTCACATCGTTATTGGCTGTTCCTCACTTACCTGATGCAATCAACAAGGTGGCCTCACATGAGCTCAGTCTGGCCTGCTAACCTCATTCCAGCAGTGCCGTCATCTCAATTGATCCAATTACCAGCTGTCGGAGTGGAGACCCTCATACTGTTGGAGGTGGACGAGAGTGTCAGGTGTGAGCTTTCATCACTGTGTGTGGTTGCTCATTGCACAGCTGGATCTGAAGTGAGAGGATGAAATGAAAACAATTGATTGTGTGGGTGCATTTCCTCTGAGGAACAGGAAACCAAATGTCATTGCCCTTAGTTACAGTAAAGGGCAAGTCCACCCAAAACGTGAAGACTGATGCTAAGTTTACATTAGATGCTACTGAAAACAGCTAATTACTATCATACATGTTTATACACTGTTTACATAAATGGACATTTCTCAGTCAGACTGTTAATGAGTGTGATGTAGAATGCTCTGATGTGAACAGTCTGAGCATGGGGGGGGGGGCTTAATGGGAGCCTGACCCAAACAGCACAAGGTCATTTGTGTTTTACACATCTGCTACCTCCCTGCTTCTCGGTCTCTCAACCCCTGCATCTGGTTTACCACTTCCCTACCTTGTCCTTTTCTGCCTCTCGCGCTCCCTCCTTCCTGCAGCCTGGCACTCGTCCTGGCCCTCGCCATCTGTTTCACGCCATGCCACACACACAGATATTCCTGTGCTGCATTCACAGAGCTAACACAGCTACACGTCATAAAGACATCAAAATGTATCTGCAGCAAAGCTGTTTTATTCTTGACTTTTTTACAACCATTTTGGACTAATTTGACCCATTGCATGGTCAGACTGATATAGCTACATGATGTATATGTGTGCATGTCTGTGTGTGTGTGTGTGTGTGTGTGTGTGTGTGTGTGTGTGTGTGTGTGTGTGTGTGTGTTATTATGTCATTGGAGATCCTGTGCAAACACCGTACAGGTGAAGTTTGATCTGAACGACAGTGCAGGTGATGTTGCATGGCGTCTGTATTTGCATCACAGCATCACCAGCTGTGTCTGAATCACAGACACACACAGGCTGCAGCATCAGGCTGAAGCTCAGACCAGACGAGGAGAAGATCTCCCGACAGAAAACGTCAGTTGTCTGTGAAACCTGCAGATTATGAGTTCAGAGAAGACATGCATGCTAATGTTTTAAAGGGAGTCTTTCTGGGTAATTGGGTTGGAGAGATATCCCAGGAGTCCCAGCTGACAGTACAAGCTCTAAACAAGGGCTTCTTAGCTTATAGCACTTTACGCTAAGAGACATTATTACATGGAGAGGAGGTCAGAGGAGCACAGGTAGAGGATGTGTT
>JAFBJQ010000522.1:0-52500 GCA_016785345.1 Trinectes maculatus | reverse complement strand
GACGAGCCGACTGAATGTAGTCGTTGTGTTATTGTAGAGAGAGAGAGAGAGAGAGAGAGAGAGAGAGAGAGAGAGAGAGAGTAGGCCCACGCTCCCCTCTGGCGTGGACAGGACAGCGGCACCGTGGCGTTTCTCGCTGCCGGAGGAACCTGGATCCTTCTCTCAGCCATCTTGCCTGCTGCCCGCCGCTCACAGGCTGGTTCCCCTCTCCTCCTCCTCCTCCTTCTCCTCCACCTCCACCTCCCCCTCAGCAGAGAGTCAACACGGCTCGCACGTTGCTGGCCACTCGGTGCCACATCCAGGGAGCAGAGAGCGCGCGGAGATGGGCGCGCTGCGCAGCGTCTAACGGCCGCCGGCTGAGAGGATCTACCGCTGTTTGTTCCGGAGCTGCAGAGCCGGAGCGATGGACCTGCTCGGGGTGTACCTGCTCCTCTCCCTCGCCCTCCTGCCCCGCTCCAGCTGCACCACGGCCAAGGAGATCACCTGCCAGGAGATCGCCGTGCCCCTGTGTAAGGGCATCGGCTACAACTACACCTACATGCCCAACCAGTTCAACCACGACACGCAGGACGAGGCGGGGCTGGAGGTGCACCAGTTCTGGCCCCTGGTGGAGATCCAGTGTTCGCCGGACCTGAAGTTCTTCCTGTGCAGCATGTACACGCCGATCTGCCTGGAGGACTACAAGAAGCCGCTGCCGCCCTGCCGCAGCGTGTGCGAGCGGGCGCGCGCCGGCTGCGCTCCGCTCATGAGGCAGTACGGCTTCCCCTGGCCGGACCGGATGAAGTGTGACCTGCTGCCGGTGCAGGGCAACCCCGACACCCTGTGCATGGACTACAACCGCACCGACTCCACCACGGCGTCCCCGGTCCTCTCCAAGCCCACCAACCACCCGGGTAAGGGTCCCGCTCCGCCCAAGACCAAGCCTGGCAGACCCGGGGCGCCTGGGAAGTACAAGCCGCCCGCCGCGCCGTGCGAGCCGGGCTGCAAGTGTCTGGAGCCCATGGTGCCGGTGAACACGGACCGACACCCGCTCTACAACCGGGTCAAGACGGGGCAGGTCACCAACTGCGCCATGCCGTGCCACAACCCCTACTTTACGCACGACGAGCGGGCTTTCACCGCCTTCTGGATCGGACTCTGGTCCGTGCTGTGCTTCGTCTCCACCTTCGCCACAGTCGCCACGTTCCTCATCGACATGGAGAGGTTCAAGTACCCGGAGAGACCCATCATCTTCCTCTCGGCCTGCTACATGTTCGTGTCGGTGGGCTACATCGTCAGACTCATCGCCGGGCACGAGAAGGTCGCGTGCAACCGGGAGTTCGACGTGGAGCACATCCACTACGAGACCACCGGACCCGCGCTCTGCACCGTGGTCTTCCTGCTCATCTACTTCTTCGGCATGGCCAGCTCCATCTGGTGGGTCATCCTGTCCCTCACCTGGTTCCTGGCGGCGGGGATGAAGTGGGGCAACGAGGCCATCGCCAGCTACTCGCAGTACTTCCACCTGGCCGCCTGGCTCATCCCCAGCATGAAGTCCATCGCGGTGCTGGCGCTGAGCTCAGTGGACGGGGACTCGGTGGCTGGCATCTGCTACGTGGGGAACCAGAACCTGGACAACCTGCGGGGCTTCGTCCTGGCCCCGCTGGTGATTTATTTATTCATAGGCTCTATGTTCCTTCTGGCCGGATTCGTGTCGCTCTTCAGGATCCGCAGCGTCATCAAGCAGGGCGGCACCAAGACGGACAAGCTGGAGAAGCTGATGATCCGGATCGGCATCTTCACGGTGCTCTACACGGTGCCGGCCACCATCATCGTGGCCTGCTACTTCTACGAGCAGCACAACAGGCAGACGTGGGAGATGACGCACACCTGCTCCAGCTGTCTGCTGGAGCGGGACCGCAGGAGTCCGGACTACGCGGTCTTTATGTTGAAGTACTTCATGTGCCTTCTGGTGGGCATCACGTCCGGGGTGTGGATCTGGTCCGGGAAGACCCTGGACTCGTGGAGGACTTTCTGCACCAGGTGCTGCTGGGGCAGCAAAGGCACCAGCGGCTCCATGTACAGCGACGTGAGCACGGGCCTGACGTGGAGGTCCGGCACGGCCAGCTCCGTGTCCTGCCCCAAGCAGATGCCCCTGTCCCAGGTCTGAACGAGGACACAACAGCAGCTGACGAGGACTGCTAATTGTTTGGGAGATAACCCATCAGTCCCTGTCTGAACACATTTACATAGTAATGAACTGCTGCTGAGGTGCCCCCCCCCACCCTAACACACACACACACACACACACACACACACACACACCTCTGTGGGGAGATCTGGTTGAGACAATGTACCTGGCTTTCTCTGTTCATATGTATTAGGGAGGTCCACAGAGGCAAACTGGGCATTAACTCGTTATCAGCTGAGCAACAGTTTGGTTCCTGTCACACAAAGAGCGATTATTGGCGTTTGGTTCCATTGTGATCTCCACAGTGCCAGATATGACAGTGTGTCATTCAATCACAGTCGACGAATGAGTACGTTTAAATTAAGCCTTAATAGTGCCCAAGTATTTTACGGGTCATTCATTTTTTGTAATTTTTCAAATGTATTTATATAAAAGTTATGTAAAAAAAAAAAGAAACCCCTGTAAATTTGTGTACAAAAAGAAAACTTTATAAGCTATTGTAAATTTGTACAAAGTGTAGATGTCTCTCTTTCTTTTTTTTGTCAGAAAGCAAATATGACCTCTATTTTGACAATAAAACATGTGATAAAGCTGAGGACCTGTGTAACGTCATCATGCCTCTCCACAGTCCATGCAGGCGGCGGTTTGTGGTTCTGTCCTTGTGGTCACTGTATTGAGCTTTTGAGGGTCCTGGCTAAAAGGGAAGCCCTTTTAACCACGGCAGACTGGTAATTAGAGGCAGGGGTTGAGTTGGAGCATCTCCATAATTGTTAAAGTCCTCTTCACATGCCTGCCCGAGCCCGCTTTCTTAATTTAGCAAAAGAGGGAGTGGGTGAATGAGGGAATAAATGCAGGGAGCGGAGCCTTTTCATCTGCACAAACTTTGATCTTTCTTTTTTAACAGCCCAGAATAAAGGTGGTGTGTATGAGGAGTGACTGTCTGATGTGCCAAGGTTCCCCCTAAATGTCCCCATTTGGATGCTTTGATGGACGCCCTACAATTGAAAGTGCGCTCTGGAGCCCCTCTCTCTCCCTCTCTCTCTCTTTCGGGCGTTTGTCAGAGCTGAAACCTGCCAGAGCCCCTGCGTCTTGTGTTTGGGTTTTTTTTTTCGCAGGGCCTGAATTGAAACATCTTCCCCCCTCAGCTCAAGCTGTGTCAGCGAGTGCAGGGGCCTTGACGTGATGGATATTGAAATAGCGGTGAAAGCCCCACAGGTGGTCTGTTCACATGATGTCACATCTTCTGAGCCTCCAATCGCCGCATTTTTTGGCTACAAATGTATCTGCTTTGGTCCCAATTAACCCGACACACTGGTATAAGATGATACTGCATAGAAATGTCTTTGATTTCCTGCTCAATGGTAACAGAGGCCTTTGTGCTGTGTCCTGCTTTGTTCCTTCACACGCTGCAGATGTGAAACCTCAGGTCCTCGTTTTGTGTTGACAAGCTACATTGTTTTTATTGCAATGTAAATCAGCCACTGATCCTGTACTGCTCCCATCAGCGCTGGGACATGAAGATGCTGGGACATGAAGATGCTGGGACATGAAGATGTGCTCCACCTGAAGACAGACACGCAGCAGCTTCTTCTTCATGATTTCATTTCCATCTTTTTGCACACACAGCACTTCCTGTGCAGCTGGACGCACTGAAAGTTGTCGTCATGCTGGTAAGTTTGAAATGTTGCTCAGCTCTTGGCGGAAACAAACATTCGCTGTCGTACTTCATTCACACTGTCACATCTGCAGGTTTGCAGTGTTGTTTGGTGTTTTTGCTGTTTACTCCAGTGTGCAGCCTCTGTCCTGACTGCCAACCTCACAGCAGTCACGTGACGTGCAGCCTCTGTCCTGACTGCCAACCTCACAGCAGTCACGTGACGTGCAGCCCCATCTAGTGGTCAAAGCAGCACTGTACACACTCAACGCGTCTGTCTTCAGCACTGGTTTAGGCTGTAAATTCTACAATGCATTCAACAGTTGTTCCTTTTTTCCTGGTCCCAACGTCCTCAGCTTAACTAAGTGAGCTGTAAAAAGTATACACACGTTTTCCCAGATACTCAGTGTGTGTGTGTTTTTTTTTTCAACTACTCTCACGGTGGTCTCGAAGGCGTTGTTGTTTAGCAACAGGAAACCTATGATGGGATGAGAAGCAGGTCAGGCTCATGTTAAGTGTAATGTTTAAAGAAACAAAAAAAATAAAAGAATGTAAATCTGATTTCATTGTTGCCAAGTGGGACAGATAATAACAAGACTGCACACACATGATCACAACAGCAACAACAAAACAGAAATATGATGTAGAACAAGTTTGATAAATCATGGAAGGGAAATTTAACAACAAGACAACATATTGACACTCATGTGTATGTGTTGTTTCATTTTCTGTACATGTCAAGTTAACTGAATGAATGAACAACAACTATGTAAATGGCATTTTATGAAGATGTGACGTGTGTTGTCAAACTGCTGGCTGATTGAACTGAAGACAGCAGAGGTGTAATCTGGGCAGCGTCCCACAGTGTCTGCTCCCACACCCCCAAACCAACTGTCCAGGAACATAAAGCAACATGTCCCGACTCAGCTCTGGAACAAAAACACTGTCATTAACCGCTAACAGCCTGTTTCCCCCATTAAGATGCACTTTACAGGGGAAAGTATGAGAGAACCGAGTGCTTCACACAGACAGGGCAGCGCTGTCACAACTGGTGGGTGTGAACTGGTAACAGTCCAGGTCAGGGCCTGACTTTATGCTTTATTTTATGGGGGGTAGTTTGTGGATGCGGCTCATGTTGTTGGGGTTGTTTATGACTGCCAGCTGTGGCCGGCTGCAAACCGTGCATGATGTTATCACTGGGCTACACGAGCGCTGAACTGACACAGCGCTCCACACGCAGCCTGTCTTTGACTGAAACGTCTCCTGACCTCTGTGTCTGGCTGTTAAAGCTGCACTTGTGGGGCCACGAGGAGCATCCTGATATCACTGCCCATCAAATATTAATGCAGGAGTGATGGATGAGAGGCAAGCACAGACACAAGTGGAGGAACGATGGGAAGGTTGTGCATTTGACACTAGTCGTCCCTCAGATACACTTTGGTGAATTGTATGTGATGTCATAACAAAACACTTCATTTAACCTCCTGGGACTCGGCTCATTGACTTTTGTCCTCTGTGGTGGATCGTATTTTAAGTCTCTTAAAAAACTCAATTAAACCCTGCTGCCATCTAACGAGGACATGCTGGGCTCTCTGATAGACAGAAGATATGTCATGTGACAGGCTGGCATGCTGGGAGCTCCCTTTGTTAAATAAATAAATAAATAACAAAATAGTAACAGACAATTAAAAGGAAAAAAAACTTAAAAGTCTAAAATTTGAGATGTTTCTTTGACTCGAAGGAGGCTGGAAATTAGAAGAAGAAAAAGAAATGTAATGACAGTTATTAGGGTATAGAGAATTTTCTGTGTTTTCCCTTTCTATGTATGAAAATCCTAATATTGGCGCGATATTATTTTCTGTGGCTTTGGATTGGAACCCCAGGATGTATATTTAATAGTTTAGGTTAAAAAGCAAATACATGTGGTTACGTTTGTGTGTCGTTAACATGAGGTTGGTTCGTAAAGTCTCTCTTCCTTTGCCAGACTGCTTCTGACAGTGGGAGATGAACTGTAGCATGAAACCTCCAGACTTTCCACAGTCCTATTGTCCCAGGCATGAAGCATAACAGTGACCTTTGGGTCCAGTGAACCGTTTAGATTAATGGTGACGCTCCTGACCCTCAGCTCAGGCACTTTATTCCCAGCAGGCTATTTGAAACACCAGATGTTGAAAAGAATAGAAAAATATACGCCATGCCACATGTTTATAGTTTCTCAGGGATGTGGACATTAGTGAGGCTGTTGCAGTTTGGTTTGCACATTTAAAAGATGAGTTAAATAGATTCTGTAACTGAATACATTTTTATTTTGTGACTTTTGCAAGAATGAACATTTTTTAAAATGAGATACCAAACGGTTACCACTTGGGGGCAGTATTACCTGAATACTGTCTGTTACAGATTTTATTTCTTGTCTTTTTTTTTTTCTTTTTTTTTGCACATCACCCCAAGTGGAGGAGGTGGCACAGAACAGCCCTCTGTCTGTATGTCAGTTGTTAAATGACTGGCAGACAGTCTGTTGTGTGTCCCTGCGTTGGACGTTCATACAGTACGGCTTAGGAGACAGAGTGACGCCATAAACTGGCCTGTAGTCTGGCTCTCCAGCATCTTCAGGCCAGACGAAGGTGAACTTCCTCAGCAGAGTCACCATGATGAGGAAGAGCTCCATACGAGCCAGGCCCTCCCCCAGACACACACGAGGACCTGAGAGATACAGTACATATATATATATATATATATATATATATATATATATATATATATATTTCAACTCATGGGCTGTTCTTTAAACAAAGTGAACAGGACACAAAGACGGAGGCTCGTGGTCTCGTACCTGCAGAGAAAGGCATGAAGGCCTCTGGTTTAACAAACGCTCCCTGCTCATTCAGGAAGTTCTCAGGGTTGAATTCACTGGGACATTTCCACTGGCCCTCCTCCCTCAGCACTGAGTTCAGGTTCTGGATTATCAATGTTCCCTGTTGGAAAAAAACGTGTGGAACACAGGTTCAGTCAGAGGCACAGGCAGAGGAAACCCGACCTGACACTGTTTCAGGATTTGTGTAGTTGCTTCGTACCCTGGGTAGAGAATATCCCATGAGCTCCGTGTCTGTTGTGGTACAGTGAAAAACACTTAGAGGGACGGTGTTGGCTATTCTCTGGACTTCATGGATCACAGCCTGGATTCAGAGAGATTATAGACAACATATCATACAGTAGTAATTCAGTAATGTGATGGAGCATAAGACAGAAATCTACCATGAAGATGCAGAATGTTTACATTTCTCAATGTATCTTTGACTGTGTCTCTAATAAATCTGCCACAATTTTTGTGTTATAACAAAACACAACAGAAATCTGTGCAGCAACGTACCAGCATGTACGGCATGTTGTGTCTGTCGTCATAAGTGACGTGATCCTTCTTTCCCAGCGCATGGTCTATCTCCTGCTGACATCTCTCTGATGGAGACAGATACACACAGCGTATCACAATGTGACATTTCACAAGACAACATACCACAGCAACACAAACGAATGACGAGCCCAGAGGAGATGCATCAGTCACTGACAGACCAGAGGTGGTGCAGGTCCACACCTTGTATGTGTGGACAGGTCATGAGGTAGAGGAAGCCAGTGAGCAGGGTGTTGGAGGTCGTGTCAGTTCCAGCAAACTGAAGATCCAGAATTAACATAATGAGTCGCTCTTCGCTGAAAGAGGAGCCGTCATCACCTCTCTGGAAGGAGAAAACACTTTTCAGTGTGTGATTCTCTTGTTCTTTCTCTGTCATTCAAAGACCTTGTTTGCAGGACACTCGACACCTGATCGAGCTCATCCAGGTAGCAGTCAACAAAGTCTCGTGGCTGCCCGGCGACCCTGGTCTCCTTATGCTCAGCAATCAGATGAGTTACAAGCTTCTGACACGTCTGAGAAAAATCCACATTGAGAGATATTTTAGCCTTTTCATTAAAGCTCCAGGAGATTAGAACATTGAGAATGATGGAGGCCCAGTGAAGATACTAGCCTCAATGTTCTTGAAGGCCTTCATGAACGGCAGCGGCAGCTTTCGAATCATGGGGATGAAGTCATACAGCTGGAAGGAAAGAAACGTGATGTTTCTGTCGCAGGTGCATTTCAAATCAATTTAACAGTGAAACAGAAAGAGGTACAACTTTTATGTGCTACAACGAGTCCGTTTATTTTCTATATTTATATGTATATTGTATCTCTATATTTCCATTTCTCAGCCTTTCTGTCATAAAGATTCTTTTTCCCTTTCAGAGCAGAAAGAGCATCTGGACGTTCCACTCTTCAGATAATGACTCTGAGCTTCTGACACTGATTCTGACGTGACGTGACTCACCATAGCCCACGGGCCGTTCGCTATCTTGGAGTTTTCTTTAAAGCACTGAACAACCACTTTAATGAAGTCATCGTCATAGTCATAACGTGTCCCGAACAGGACCTGGCAGATGATGTTGGAGGCCACGTTGTGAAACAGAACTCGAGGACTCAGGTTTGTGCCTGCGACACAGTCCAACAGTTTTTCATGTTACAGTGTGAACGTGATAATTAAATAATGAAAGGACACCATGGGAGCAACCACAGATGTCGTACCAATGCTCTTCTCCAGAGCGTCCACCGTGAACTGTAACTCCCCCAGAATCCTCTGCTCCATCGACTGTTTCCCCAAACCAAAGTTCCTCAGGGTCATCAGAGCAAAGCGCCGATGCTCCTTCCAACTCGGTCCATAGTCGGCCAGAACCATTCCTGTAACAGGAGATGAGCGTGTGAGACTGGGACCAGGAGATCGTGAAGGATCTGCCACTCTTCTCTCGCCGCCTTACCGCTCTTAGTGAGGTCGCTGACAAAAATGTTTTGGGGTCGTCCAGCGAACTCGGCAGCCTTAGCCACCATAGCGTCCTTCATGGCCTGCAGCCCGTTAATGACTACAGCAGGTTTGGGACCAATGAACAGGCTGTAGACGTTTCCATAGCAACTCCTCAACTAAGAGCAAGCCCATAATACAATGTTAAGATCATTGTGATCACTGGAAAACACTGGATTCTTTTAATTCGCTCCATTTTACTTTTTTTATCTTCAAAAATAAACTTTGACTACATAGTGGGGAATAGTTTGTGTCTCAGCCTCCTCTGCTGGATCACTCACACATATATTACAGTTGTCACGTGTCACCTGTAGCCACCTGCACAATACACAGTGATAAAATATTTATTTTATTATTTACAGATATTTAATAATAAAAACTTTATAAACCTTTCCCACGCTGTTATTAAACACTTCATATGCTCTTATACACTTTCTACAAACTCAATTCAAACTTTTATGAAACTTTCACAAAAACACAACACCACAGAGCAACACTACACACAGCGACCAGCCGTCACAGCTGTTACAGGACACAGCGCTGTGGTTGGTCGCCTTCCATTCCATCAGCCAATAGTGGGCCGTGTACGATGTCACGTTGGTAAACTTGCGGAAGCAGTACTGGCGCATCGTACTGCGTTTGCATTGTTTATAGTGTGGGAAACTCCGCGACACAGAATTAAATAATTAAAAAAAAAACACGAAACAGCGACCCGCGATAAGTGAACCTCGATATAGAGATCAGTGTAAAGCGTTAAGACATTGCGCTGCAGGCTGTTGCCATGGATACCGCCAGTCGTGGCTGGTGATCAGTACTGTCCAGGGCCCTGTTTCAGAAAGCAGGTCTGGGTTTGTCTTACCCGCTCAAAGTCGGCCGTGGGGTCGTCCAGGCTGAGGTCCAGCAGGTTGCCCAGGAGTGGCAGTGGCCGAGGTCCTGGTGGAAAGTTCTCGGGTCTGTGACATTTGAGACGGAGAATGAAGAAGACAACACAGAGCCAGAGGAGGACAAGAGAAACAAACATGGTGGCGTGGTCTGAGGCTCGCTGCTCAGCTGGCTTCAGGAGGAGTGGAGTCTCTGACTCTGACTCTGACACATGTGGAAAGACTCTGCAGAGCCAGCTCTTTACAGCCCCCCCAGGTTTCTCTGTGTGACATGTTACATAGAAGAACCTGCACAACCACACAACACAGGTCAGACCTGTTTCAGCATTTAGACGTGAAATGGAAAAGGAAACGATCTAAAGTAAAATATCATAGAATCTTAAAATATCTCATTCTTTTCATGTCACATCCTCACAATTTTATGAGAAAAACAAATGTTCACATGTCAAAAGTCATTCGCCTCAACACAAGAGGCACATTTCAAGTTTTAGATTCGACATGGCAGCAATTCACATTTTCAGTCACTAGAGGGCAGCATGACTCAACACTGACATGCTGATGTAGTAACTGGAATGGTAGTAATAGTGGTGTATACAATCTGAATAACACTGATAGGCAGTCATAGCTATTACAAACATGACATTTGAGAGTCGACAACTGAAACACATGGAAACAAAAAACATTCATCTTCTAAAAAAATCCTTATTTTTTTAGAAGATTGATGTATAGTTACATTAGGTACCTATTCTATTTCTAATGACTTCTGTATAAAAAAAAGGCATTGTTTATACAATTTTATTTTTGTTTAAGTTTATACAAAATTGTTATACAAATTTCAACTTTTTATTAAGGCTCATCTCCAGAATATCAGTCGACCCTGTGAAGCACACAATACCAACGATCACCAAGTGAGTCAAGCTCAGGTCAAAGTGGTAAGAGTTGTTTTTCATCTCTTCCCAGGTTCATTCTGTCGACACTAAACACTGGGCGTGTGAGATGCTGTGGTCTGATGAAACCCCCCTGTGTGGGGCCCGGACGGTGACCAGGGAGCAGCGCTGTACGGATAGATGAGATATATGACGCCAGGAGCTTTGTCAGCTTCAAAGATATCCCATAAGAGGAGAAAGATCAAAAGCTATCCACTTACACAAAGCCTGGGCCCTCAGCTACAGAGTGACAGGCCCACGGTGAGGCCATTCATTTACTGTGGGAGTGGCACAGGCCTGGGATCAGCCAGGGATGCTCAGAAACCAGGTTACACACTCTCTCACCTGCTGGTAGAAGGCATGATAGGTTTGACCACAGGGATTATTGTCATCACTGACGTCTGATTGCAGAGCTCTATTTCAGGTCTCGTTGTGTATGTTGAGGCTTGTGTTCCTCCTAAGCTGCATGAGGCCCTGTGACAAGCTGTACATATAAATACACACACAGCCTATAGGGGACCATAATGGCTTTGTGTGTCCGTGTCGGCTTCAGGGGACCTCATAGTGTCCTTCACTTCTGACAGCGCCCTCCCCTTTCTTATTCCCAAAGGTCAAGCAGACATCCAGCCACAGGGCCTAGGGAATACCTCCGTCCACTTTGACCCCGTGACCGACACCTACACGCCTTCAGTTCTAACATATAGAATGACAATGGTGTGTGTGTGTGTGTGTGTGTAGGGGGGTGTTTGTATTTGTGGAACAGGCCAAGGCCTGCCTTTGCCTTTGTTTATGTTCATTCTATCATTGGAGGTAGGGGGTAGAGGGGAAGAAACAGGTGGACTGCTCAGGGACACTTAAGGCTAGAGTTTCCCATCATTCCTGACACGTTCTCTTTTTCCTTTTTTCTTTTTGGAGAGTGTATTCCTGTCACTTTGCAGCATGACTGGTGAGTGAATAACAGGAATCAGTCACAGAAAGTGTGACTATGCTATCAAGTTGTCCAGTGAGCGCACTGCAGCCCTGCACTCGCCTCAGTGTTGGAGCCTGGAGGTCTCCCCTCTCATTATTCACTCCCATGTGTCCAAATGAGCTGGAAGCAAAGCAGTCCAACTCTCCTCACTCAAACCCACTCAGATCTTTTCTCCTGTCCGTCATCGCTGGTCTGCAGCTCTGTGCCGCTGCCCAGCTCCACCAGCGTATACTGACCCACCCGTCTGGTAAAAGTCGTCGC
This sequence comes from Trinectes maculatus, assembly GCA_016785345.1. NCBI lineage: Eukaryota > Metazoa > Chordata > Actinopteri > Pleuronectiformes > Achiridae > Trinectes > Trinectes maculatus. Next base: position 40,755 of record JAFBJQ010000522.1, on the reverse strand, counting down.
TGCTGTGGTGACATTCCCAGCTGGTCCTGCTGACGCCCCGCGGGGCAGCCCCAGATCCCGTCTGGGGGGAGGCGGAGGTCTGAGGCGATTGCGCTTGCTAACACGAATGGATCTGGGCGTCCCAACTGGCTCTGGGGGACAGAGAGCCACATCACTGCCGTTCCTCTCTGGAGGCTCCTCGGGGGAAACAGAGTAGCCGTTGTTCCCATTTGTGTTGTAACCTGGAGGCCCTGAAGAGTGAGGAAGAGAGGGGCGCTCCAGGCAAGGTGGTTCTGGACCCACAGGAAGAACTCCCCCGCCGCTGGCTCGCTTCTTTCGGAAACCCACCGACTGAGCGGCTTCCCCCTCTAAATCCTGCTGAGCCACGCAGGGATTTAGGTCTGTTCCCTTTGAAGCTTCCCCACCTGAGAGGAAACACTGCTCCTCCTCCTCCACATCTGTCTTCTCAGCCGTCGTCCTCTTCTTGCTCTTCTGCCTCGCTGAGCACCTGATTGCACTGACCAAATCTAAAATATTCAGGAGCAGGGAGAGAGCAGCTACGCCGAGCATGAAGTTGTGCATCACAGTCTTCTCCGTGGGCCTGGAGATGTAGCAGTCCACCTGGGTCGTGCATGGTGAATGCTGGCACAGGAACCTCCTGGGGACGTAGAAACCAAAGAGGTAGTAGTGAGCCGCTCCAAACCCTGCCTCCAGCAGCGTTCTGAGCATCAGGTGGAGGATGTATGCTGCTGTGAATCGGCGGGCCCAACCTCTCTCAGCTACCAGAGGCATCTCGTTTCCAGTCGTCTTGTTGAAGGGCTCCTGATGCGTCTTGAACAGCGGCACGGCTTTGATTGGACCAGAGGAGTTCAGGTCCACCGTGAGGCCATTCGACACCTTATGGACCACGTAGATGATAAATATGACGTAGGGGAGACACAAGGTGATCAGCTGCACCAGCCAGAAGCGGAAGAGCGAGATGGGAGAGAACAGGTCGTAGCACACGTTGGCACAACCGGGCTGGATGGTGTTACACACAAACCTCTCCTGCTCGTCCTGGTACAGAGGGTAACCAGCCACGAGGAGCATCAGGACGCGGAGGAAGACCATCACCACGAGCCACACCTTCCCTGGAAGTGAAGCACATTTGAGTTGACTGATTCTGTGATGAAGTCCTGAAACCATTTGCAAAATGTATCACTGTTATACTGTGTATCTACAGAAACAGCTGAGATGTTTCTGTGAACATTTAATGCGAGTGTTCTTCATTGGAATAAATCAAAAACCAGCTGATCTCCGTCTGTGAGGTCAACTCACCCATCAAAGTGATGCTGTGATTGACAGAGATAAAGATGATCTCGGAGGCACTCGGCCGCGACATGTTCACTGTCCCTCCGTCTCGTCCGTCTGGCCCAGGCCACAGCGCAGAACTAAGAAGCCAGCACCTCGCTCCCTTTCCAGATATATCTCCTCTCCTCTCTCCACATCCACCCTGTCCTGTCAACCAGGGGGCACAGCAGATTCCAGCAGCGCTACAAACAAACCTCCAGGTGACCGGACACAACGTTTCCTGTTTCAGCCTGACACAGATTTCCCCCCAGATTCACTTCTGCCCAGTGTCCTGCTCGGAAAACCCAGTCGGAACCACTCTGTTCTCCAAACCTTGGAGATACTCCTTCGTCTGTCTCCTTCCTCTGTCCCCTGCAGACAACTGTCTGTTCTCAGACAACAGAAGACAGGAGCGAGCCCCATTGTGGGTCTATTCTTAACACACGGCGTCCTGGCATTGCAGGGATATTTTGGTGCTGGTTGTCCTTACAGGAGAGGAGCGAGCCTCCGGGTTTGCTCCCTGTAAACTGCAGGATTAAGTTCTCGAGCACAGTTGCAGGTCCGTTCAAACTGTCTGCTGCATAAAAACACTCAATGGCAAATCAAGACAACACGTAGATATGCAGACGGTGGTGGTAAACTTTATTTAGCGCAGCTGATGCCAGTTTATGGGCCATAAGGACCTGCTGTAGTTGTCACTCAATACAAGGAATAGAGCCTTGTTTAATCATTAATCTGAAGTATAACATAAATTGTGATTATTATTCAGGCAACCACATTAAAACTGGTTTAATCATATGATAGAAAGTCGTGTTCTCCTGTGCTTTATCATACTGCACATTTCACTGTGGACGTGTCTGCAGGGCATAAATCTGATTGTGTCTCACATGCTGCACAGACAGGGTCTCTGTTGGGACACAGGGTTGAGGCAGTTGCTGCGACTCGTAATCGCTGCAGATCAGTGGTCATTAGCACTTGCAAACCGGATACACAGCAGAAACTCAACAGGCGCATCATGTGTGGATGGCAGGGCTCAAATGGGGGAATGTAACTGACGCTGTTTAAAATTCATACAGCAGCTCAGGTTTATAAAATGCTCCCGCTGCATTTAGTTTAAACGGGTCATGTAAAGCTGATGCTCCACGTAGACGTCAGAATGTGTGGCGTGATGCCTGGAACCGGAAAACGATTTATTCTCAGAGGAACAACACAAAAAAAAACAACAACACAAAAACAAAAAAAACACACACACCAGATCTGAGGCAAAGTTTAACCACAAGTGAAAAGAAATCCCCACACATACACATACACCCACTACAACCCCTTCAGAGCACTGACTGACGAGGTGAGGGGTGAGGGCTCCCCTTTCTTAATCTGGAACATACCAACTGGCTAATGAAGCATGGGGTGAAACAGGTGAGACCATTCCATTCAGGATTCTCAGGAACAAATAAAATACTCGTTATAGATCATTTGACAGTACTGACGCGTAAAGTGGCCTTATGGATCATGTATGTCCACACACACACACAGGTTCACAAACACAGTAACGTCATCTACTGCAGAGCGCTTTGACCTTTCCCCCTCGGCTACGTGAGCCCGTCTGACACTGAATGAGCCACAGCTGTTTACATTTTGATTCTGATTGAGAATACATGGACTTCACACCCCAGCCTTTATATTTACACACTCATCTGCATATCATATATGAAGTCTATGCATACTAACCATCCTCTTATTTCAGACTGTTATTCCCCACATGTCCAGCAGCTGCTGCCGGGAACATTTCCTGCCTCAGCCATTACTGGGCCATTAACCTGCTGCAGCTGTTCCTCGTCCCCCCCATTAGCTATGTGGAGGTGTTTCACATTAGAGATAACGACAAACGAAATGTATATAAAAAGCTTTTAGATATAAAAGTAGAGAGTGAAAAATAACATAATAAATTCAAGAGTTAAAGTAGAAGAACGGTGTTGGAGCAGACCATTTGTTTTCCACGTGTGGCACATGGAAACTGAATGATCCTCTCCATGTTTGTCTGGTTGAGCTGCAGAGACTGGGATTTCTCACTGAAACAACCTCAAGACGCAAATGACACTAAAATAAGCATGGCAATAAAAAATGATTTGACATTTCTATCAAAGGTTTTGTGTTTCTGTGCAGCACCGACTTTTGCCTGTTTGAAGATAACATACACGGGAGATAATTGGAAAAGTGTTTTCACTGAAGCGCAACACACTTCTCCATCGCACCAAATTGACTTGTGTGGCACTTTGCTGGAGTGGTGATTGAAATGCAAATCTAGGCTAATATAGAGGATAAGATGTGTCCCCAGGTGACAATAAGACAGAGTACAATGTCTTTATTACTCATTCCGAGCCATTTCAATGGTTCTCTCCGGAAGACGACACCCTGCTGAGTCATTGTATTATGTGGTTGTATAATACAGATATAATGACAGCAGTCGTGATAACATCATAAATAAGGGTCTGACATCTCCGCGTATGTGTTGTGATACTCGGTCTTCCTTCATTTACACTAAACAAGAGACGTACAGTGGGTTTATTGCAAGGCTGTAACGTTTAATTCTTGCACATGTTTTTCTAAACATTGCTTCAGAGGGGAAGAATCGAGAGAAGTTCTCTGAGTCATAACAGAAAACAGACAGAGAAGAAGAGAGAGAGAGAGAGAGAGATGTAAGTTTGGCAAACCGAGAAGAGGAACAAAGGAGTGACTCACTAAAAGGGAAGTGATGCACTGACAGTAACAACACAATACATTACAAATTGTTGGAAATATCATTAAAAAAAGAAAAACAAAGGGTCACGGCTGCAGCAGGTGACTGACGTTAGCACAGGAAATCGTCATGATCACAGCTGAACCAGTGAAATCAAACACAGTCAGCGAGGAGAAGACGAAGAACCGAGAGAAAAGTCAAACTCTATGCAGAGGTAGAGTTCAGCGCACAGGGCTATGACACATGACAAGTAACCAGCCAATGGGACGTCACAAACCCAACGTCTTTCCATGCGTGGACTCACTATAATTCACCACAGAAAACATCGCCTAAACTCAGCTGTATGCACACCCACAGTACACACAATAAATAGGATACACAATCTTTAATATCTCTAACAGTTTGACCTCACAACATCAACTTCAGTAAGTTGACATATTCTGAACTCTGTTTTCCACTTATTCAAAGCACTGTGCAAAATGACAGCTCTCCTTCCAGGTCCCGACTCCGTTCATGCTCTCTCCTGTATGTGCAAGCCAGCTGGTTCAAAGCAACACACTGAACAGGATCCTCCATCATTCCTCCTTGACTTTGGTACAGTTCTGTCCCACATCATACCAGCTGGTCCGGCGGAAATCTCACACATCTGACTGACTGAACAAAACATCACTTAAATCACACATATGGAATGAACATAATAACACAAATGCTTGAATAAGGCTACTAATCACATTTAACCTTTATGTTTTATAAAGAAAAATCAATTTAAAATGTTATAATTCTATGTCACGGTATTTTTAAGGATACAGTGATGTAGTGCGGAATCATGCGTGTCCAGCCAAACATAAGGCATACAACCATGATGATAAAGTTCATTTATTAATTAAGCACATGACTAGTGACTTAAATTGACCCAATACCTTATAAAACAAAATAAACCAAATAAACTCAGGGATTGTGTGTGTTTTCTATTTCTGACTTAAGAAATGTCACTAACAAAACAAAACGAGTTAATTCCAGTAAAAAAAAAACCGAGAGAGCCTGAAAACTGACAAACTGCTGTAAAAGGTTATAAAACAAATTAGAATGAATTCATCTGTAGGACATTGTCAAATGATTACCCTAAATGTTAGTTAAAGCTCCTTTACTCAACTTTAACTTCCAATCAGTTAGTAAAAGAAACATTTTTTAACTTAAAACTTGGAAGTTCCTCCAACCAGCTGATTAGGTCTTGTCTATGTTATATTTAAAGAAATACATTTTCTTCGATTCTTTTCACTTTTTTATTTAACTAACGATACTGATGTCCTTACATCTTTGACCTTTCTGAGAACCTGATAAAACATTTTGTAAGTTTCAGGACTCAAGTATTATTACTTCACTTAAAAACACAGTGGGGCTAAAAACTATTTTTTGGAAAATGACAACAAATTGTAAAATGAACCTGAATTGTATTATTTCGTTATCATATACACTGTGCAGGACATAAAATGGCATTTCCTGCAGTGTGAAAACATCAAAAATGAGAAACAGATAAAAACAAGTCTTCAGTGGTGTCTCCCATTTAAATCTTAATACTTCTCCTATTTACTGTGCCCAGCATGTACAGTAAAAACCGATCCAATATAAATACTCTAACATCACTCTGTTGTTTTTTTCCTTTGGGGGATGTTCTTACAGTACGACTTCAGTCTACAGATTTGCACACTGGCGCAGTATTTACACTGTACAGAGACAATTTAGCAAAATTTGTACAATCTATCTTTTTGTAAGCAGTGTATGAATTGTCACTTAATGAAGGTTCATTCGTTTAGGTCCTTTCCAGGACAACATCAACAAAACAACCCTGAAGAATAATGCTTTTAGTGGCTTCTAAGTGTCAATAGGTTTCATTTGTGCTGTTGGTTTGCAAGCTGGAAGAACCATACAAAATGTTAAAGAAAATACTTCAGCTATTTGTTCTTCTCCTCCATTAGAAAGGGTGTTCAACTAGCTTATTACAGGCACCACAGGTCAGGACAATGGCAGTGAATAAAGTACAACAGAAGCTCTACAGTATGTCTCACATCTGTCTCAGAGGAGCGGGCCCCTCTCTTCCACTCGGTTTTCTCCCAAGTACACATGCTTTATTGTATACGTAAGTATCGTAACAATATAGTCATGCATGAATATTGCTTTAAGGTGTATCTGAATGGCGGCCTTGAGGAAAAACATTCTGTAAATTGGTTTGTACAAGCTGAATTCCCAGGTCCTGGCAAAGCGCTTTTAAGCTTAACACTGAATTGCTTTCACTGTTGGCTCTCTGCATGACAGCCTCAGTTTAATGGCTGCAGTGGAAATGGGATATTATATCAAGGAAGGCTGATGATATGTAGTCCGGTCAGATTTATTAACAGCATTTGAAAGTTAAGAGCGGAAAAGACATGTCTCTCTTCTGTATATGTTTGAGGCTGCGGCTGGATGGGAATGCAGTGAAACTAATAAAAAACACCACAAAAAGGGGGATTACGCATTTAAGAAGTTTAAGATGTGCCCAATGCAATTCTTCAAGAAACAGAACAGAGACAGAGACAAAACAATTCTAAATAAAAGGAATGTACATGTAAGTTGAGCCTCAAAGGGGATTAAGGAAAGCTGACGCTGCTGTCATGAGCTGTGTTTCACATTAAACTCGTTCCTATTTTCTCTTCACGACTTCACACACTCACTTGTATTGTCAGCTGTATTTCCATTTGGCCCCTTGTCCATTCCTGCATTGCAACAACTTTCAAACACACACTTGAGTTTGTTTCGGCTCAGCGCTGTTAGGTTCAGTGCAGGCAGACAGTGGGACTTGTTTTATGTACAACAACCCATGAAGGGTGCAATCACACTTGTAAAAGTGCCAGGTTGTGTGTGTGTGTGTGTGTATTTTTCAGACAGAGCCACTGATTCACAGGACTGCTGCCCCCCTGGGTAACCTTCTTGCCAGGCAGCGATAGAGTTTGTCTGACAGGTCTATGTGTTCCTCTGCATCAAGCTGTGGCCAGCCAGTGTTAGGAAATGATGGCTGGACACCACCGCACCACCATCAGGTTGTCTGCACTCACTGACCGCTTCTTCACAAGTTTCCTCAAGTCTTTGTATTTGTCGTCACATAACCGTGAGATGGCCTAAAGGTAAAAACAAAACATAGATTAAACTGAGACTGTAATTAGTATTAGTTTGCCCAATATCAGAATCAGCATTCTGAATCAAACACAGGAAACATTTGGTCCAGATTTCTGATTGGTTCAGGGAAAAAGTACAGTGACATCATTCTGTAGGGTAAATGTCAATTGTCAAACAGCAGAGAAATGTTACAGTGATTATGGGTGTGTTTTGGGTGTTACATGCAGTTAGACCACCAGAGAGCCATCTCCCATTTGGTCAACTGATATTTGTCAGAGCAGATTTTCTAGACAATAAGACAATAACACTTCGGTTGAGAGGTGACAGCTTAGGTTTGGACACCATCACGAGTATCATCTGTGCATGTGACAAGCATGTTGTGCCACTGCCTTAAAGTATGTAGGAGCATACAGCCATTCGTATAGTGCCCATTACAAATACCACTGACTTCAAACACGGTTTGTTTTTGTCAAAAGCAAAATCACTTGGCACTTATCTTCAACCTGGCTAAACAAACATATCTGTGAGGGTGTGCAGGACCTGTGGCACATGTTCAGCAAATATTTACCCCTTTCACAGCAGACGTTTTAATGAGCTCGTAACACGAAACCAATGCTTCTATTGTACTGAAGCATAAAAAGCCATGGACAACATCCACAGTTCAATGGCTCCGGAAACGAGAAAAACAGGGGGGAGTACAGCCATTATTAATGTTACTAATGAGACCCGTTGCTGTTGGGAAATGTCCAATTGTCTGCTGCGGTCTATTTTAGTAGAGAACTAGCGCAGAAAGAGCAGGAAGACACATGCACCAACACCATCATTTGTTTGAAATGTGCAAGACAGAGAGCTGGATGCTGAGGCAGCGCAGTTAATTACACAGCAACATGGCCTTACATCCTTCACCCATTAGAGGATCTGCACTCACTGCAGCTGAGGCTCTTCAAAATACCAATTACTTAAGTAGCCTTGGATTACTGAATAGCACACAGTAACAAAATATATATTTTGCTTTTGTCTGTTTTTCTGCAGCGCTGAACTCATGTGCATGTGCTCTACTCACCTCCAGTTTCTGGGCCTTGTCCCTGCTGAGGGGCTCCAGCGGGAAACTGAGGTTGTTGGCTTCAGCCATCGAACGCAGGTCAAAATAATACTTGGCGTAGACGCTAGACGGCACGTTGATGTTGAACTGCAGCAGTTCCAGGAACTGGCGCTCCAGCTCGTTCCTTTAACAGAGGGACAGGACACAGGAGTTGACATGTGAGCCCTGTGACAAGCTTTCAAAAGGCTGCTGTTTAGCCTGTAAACGGTTCAGGGTTACGATTCAAACAGTTATATAGACCATTACAACAGAATAATTCTGTATATAGAGACTGAAGAGATGAGGGAGGCTCATGGGACCTTCCTGGCAGACCCATCGCCTCATACAGACAGTGGGTGTTATCTTCACATACACAGCACCAAAGCAGAAGCACAGCGTAAATCCCTAATACACCCACCACATATAAGCCTCTCCTGATAATGAAAGGGAATGATATCAAAGCAAAGGAGGCCCTCGGCATTATGTGCAAGAAAGAATATTAATCCCACATCATGAAAATGCTGTTGTCATGCGTTCCCTCATGCCTCAGAGCTCTGTGATCCTCTCAACAATTTGATGACAGCCACTTTTATCTGTTTCTCCTCAGTCGTGACCGATTCATATTTCATTGTAACCCGCAAAAAGAGCCAAACCATCCCCTCTTTCGAGCCCATTCTCCCACCCATGCACACTTAACAGGCATGCAGCAACAGACAGGCTATATTTAGACTCCACTGTATCCAAACTCTGCCTAATAACGCTGCTTTCTTTTTATCTCACTGCGGCATTCATTCAGCTATTTGCACCATTTTCTTTATGTGTCTCCCTGTAACTTTTCCTCAACTTACTTGCAGTAATTTTACAGCCAAACGATAGAAATGGGAATTTTGCAGGGCTATGTTTCAGAGGAGGGGTTTACGAAACAAAAACATGACACTGATCTCCAGAGGAATGGTCCCTGGTCAAATATGAGTCACAGTCAAGTAAAGTGCCATGTGCACGGCAGAGGCACATGCTGAGCTCCTCTCACTGCAAAGCATTTCACACAGGTGGATTACTGTCAGTCAGCTGTGCCCAGGGACAAGAATATATAGGCACTGGCTGAGAGGAGAGTGAATGTGGCAGAGGTCATAGGTTGACACAGTGGCAACATGTCTGCAGCATTGTGTTCCCCCTAAGATGAATCCAGCCATTCCTGTGGGTGTAAGATGGATGCAGTGAAAAGGACACAGAGATGTGTCCTTATGCTAAAATTGCGTTATTTAACAAACATCTAAGGTTAAAGACAGACTTCATACACAAGTAAGACAATAAATAACAACACAATTCTAAGCATAATCTACAAAAGGAGGCTCACTGCTGAATGAACCAGATTGTTGTCTGTACACAGTTATATCCACTAGAGGACAGGCCCCTGCTGACTGCCACCATTACCAGCTTGTTCTCTTAGAGACTGTTTCTGACAATGTAAGAAAATAATAACTACATTTTTACATTTTGTGTGCCTGTGCAAACTTTTTTTCTTTCCTAACGGAGCTGTTGTGATGGAATCACTCCAGACGACTTTCAAAAGCACAAGATCACTGCGGCACTGTGGTGTTGTAGACTGCTTCCAAAGGCAAATCTGCAGTCATTATTTTTCATGATTACGTTCAGCTCATTTCTTATTTCTTACCAACTGATTTGTTTCCAGTTTCCAACAAGGCAAACACTGTACAGCAAGCTTTGCGTTTCCTTTTTCAGTGCTAGCATTTTGTCTTGGCTTCAAGACAAAAGCCGAATCAGGAGGTTCATAAAGACAACCTTCTCCCACTGCCACTGCCATAACACAGATACACAGATTTATCAAATCAATCATTGTGTTTGACGTAGCTCATCTGAATCCATTGGCCATTCTCTTATGTAAATGTTTGCATCTTCCGTGTTTGGTTTGTTTGTCTGTATGTTTTTTACAGCAACTCACATGTCCTCCACAGTGATATCCTTAAGAATTTGGCAGTAGTCAACGTTCCAGACGGCCTGGTCATCCCACACCTTGGAAGCAAGGAGGATGGCTCCTAACACGATACGCTTCCAGTTGGCAGGACAAATGTCAATCTCAGCGTAGGTCAAGAGCCTCTCCAGGTATACCTAAGATGGAGAGTAGTGTCACACATGTATTGATTCAATTTGTTGATAATAACAACACACAACTGAGAAACCTGTGTATTCTGTGTTATCTCACCAGAAACTGAAAAAAAGTATCAGAGCAACAATCAAAAAAGGATATTGCAGTGAAATGAGACAACATCATGCTGTGAACGTCCAACAGGCAGGGTCAATACAATGTTTTTCACATGTGTGGTTGATTTACATACATACGCAAAAGATCAGTGGGTAAATGACAGAAAAAAATCACATTAACATAATTAGCATATTCTCATGTTCTTTTTGTGCTCAACTACGCTCTGCTCTTTTTCTCTTTTTCTTTTTGCACTTTTCTTTGTAGAGTCAGCTTGCTTTTTTCCCCTGTCTACTTCTCCTCAAGCTAAAAACCAAAATAACAAGCTGTCGCAGGATGATGAAATCTTCCCAAAAGCTACTTATGAAATAAATAATATTAAATTATAAAATAAATCCTGGTTGATCTTCAGTAAGTCATCCATCCCTCAACTTTCCTCCCAATTCCGCCTCTCAATTTCTCTCTGTCTCAGGAGCCAGAATTCCTACTGCGTTCAGATCACAAAGCACATTCAACCCACAGGTACATGATCTTTACAGGTCAGAACGCAGACCGATCCTTCTGATCCACTGATCATCATTTTGTTACAATTTATGAGATATACTCTACAGACAGTACTCCATCACATTTTAGAGCTGTTGCCAGTTGAAGCTGTCTTGATCTGAGGCATGTGATAACATCATGTGCAGTGTGCTAATTAAGGCTGTGCACCAGTTTACTGTTTTCAGTGTTATCAATCATTTTAGGATTATAATTTCAGTGCACATTATGTGACAATGTAAGCTTTTTTTTATTAATATCCACATCACATATTCGTTTCTTGCCATTGTGGTTCTTTGTGTATTACACCAGGTATAAACCTGCACGATTAGGAACCTTACATTTACATCCTATTACAGTAATTTCTGAGATTCATTTTTTTAATTAAGGAGTTCTGCTTTAATTTCTCATGAATGTTCTATATGCTAAACAGTAATCTGATTTCAGACTACTCACAGTAGCCTAAATATTTTAAGTCTGATGTCTCAGTTGGTTTGCAGAAACACTGTATCTTTTATGACAGAGCTGAATATGCTGTTCATTCTGCTTGTTAGAATTCAGAATCTGCACAGTGGCAGAGCTGTCAGTATTATGTGACAAAAACTTTAACTGAAATCTAGATGACGGTTAAAAAGTAGGAGCTCCTGCGCTGGAGGATCATTAACATGAACTTACTGGACATACAATGGTACCGTGGGGTTTGGACAAAAAGCGACGCAAAGAGAAAGGAATGGTGTGGTGAAACAGAAATGAAAACACTTTGATCTGTTGCAGTCTGGTTTGACTGGCCCACTGGCACAGCTCCAGTGGCTAATTGGACGGGTCATGCTGGGCTGGGCTTCGTGCCCGCAGGGCGACGCTCAGCTATCTCTGCTGCAGCCCACAGACTGCCAACAGACACACACTCATCTGACAGCACAGAGGAAAGCTTGCATGAAATGAGAAGCCGCCCACATGCTGAGTGATGTGAATGAAACTGCTCAACTACACACAAGCACAATAAAAAAGGACAGAGGCGCTGCAGTTGGCAACCAGACCACACCCAAGTGATTTCAGAGCAAATATCACTGATGAAGTTAATAAAAGGCAGCCACTTTCACACTTGTTATTAGAGCACCAATTGACTGATATAGGAGGATTACATATTACAAACATATGTAATAAGACTGATAATGACTGTAATGTCGCAGATGGAAGGCATCCACCTGTGCATAGATAAAGACACTGCGGGTGTCATAAATTAAGTTGGTCTGTGCAGTTGCTTTTCAGTCAGTATGCATAACTATTCACACCCACCCAAACACCCACATATGCAGCTGACACATTTTTTGTATGTGTCCGGAAGCAGAGCAACCCAATACTAGGTCACCCATCACAAGCCTGCACTTCTCACTGACCAGGGACATGTGATAGCCATGGAGAGAAGATGAAAAAAGAGGTTTCTGGGCAGATGAAACTTGACATAGTAACATTTTTTTTAATGAACACAGTAATATTTTACTCGAAACATCTCATTGTATCATTAAGTAAAAGTATGCTTCAATATATTAAGAATTAGACAGTGCATAAAGTGTGGTTCCTTTTACATTTTTAAAAGAGGTGAACTTGGCAGGATGTCATAGTGAGATAACTTTTAAAACCAAGAATACTGGGCATTTCATATTGTTCCATAGGAAGACACAGGGTCCAAAAATATATGGAAGAAAACAGTCGAGGGAGGCAACAGAAACAAGACAGTGTAGTGTCCCCAGAGAGGAAGCAACATTCCCTCCTAGCGTGAGCATTGAAACACACACACATACAAAAACACACACATATGCACACATTCATACACTCACCAATGTGACAATTGCACACTCGGCGGTGAGCTGTGCAGCGCTGAACAGCGTCCTGACGAAGCGGTAGATCTGTTTCTGCTCAGGGTCGTGTTTGTCATAATCAGCAGGAACCTCAGATTTCTAGGATGAATTTAAGATAACCGCTAATTAAGCGAAGCATAATGAAACATACCAAAGTACAATATTAACTCATCTGTCTATTTACAGCAATGAAATTTGCAGCTAGAGTCTTCTGATAATAAAGAACTGTTCGTTTTTAATGTGGTTTGGAATGTAGAGCATGAGGCAGAGTGGGTCAGTGAAAGAAAAACCCAGCAAGAATTCAAATTTCAAATACATGTCAATGATCCAGATGGCTCCAGAGATTGCCAGATGGATTCCCCCTATTATTTGATCTATGTGTGCTGTATATCTGTTTGTCTATCTCATTCATTTTGTCAACTCTATATCATGTGTGTTATAGAGAAGGTATATTCAATCTAGGCCTCACAGAGAGTGGATGCAGTTTCTCATCGAATATGTCTAACACCATTCTTCCGTCGATGTCTCTGAAATGACAAACAGAGAGGAAGAAAAAAGTCTGAGAGAAATAAAAACAGATGGTGAAACACTTCACTTGTGTACAACCATTTGATCTCTACCACTGAATAAACTGAATACAGGCTACAGAACAGAGCTACATTCAAAACTGCTTTGTGCTCTCATCCTAAACCCTTCTCACCTTTTCCTGTTTGTTTGGTTTTCAAGTGCGAGTGATTTGCCCCCAATTCCCAACTGACCATGAAGAGATGTGTGTGTATTAGATCTGATCATTAGCAGAATGAGCCAATTACTTCACAAAGCTATGTATGAGTCAGTTTAAAGATAAGATATTAAAGATATTTACAAAAATGTTACCCAAAAAGTATTTAACACAACAATTATTGATGAACGCCACAAATTATCAATGGTTCATATATGGCGTTCTTGAATGAGGTAGATTGTCAAGACAATTTTCTTTGCGTTGGTTTAGCTTTGTCTGCTCATCTAAACATAAAAGATTAAATCACATTCCATACCTGTTCTTTATGTGGTAGTATATTGCGAGGGCTACACTGTAAAAAGACAAAAAAGAAACAGGGCAGTGCATTTTAAAATAAACCCAGGAGGAGAGAGCAATCAGCTTAACTTTTAACTTCTCATCATGTCAGAGTAAAATTAAAAAGCAGAAGTGAATCTGTATCAAAATAGGTCATTGCTCATTAAATAATGGATACATTAAAAAACAGTAATGAAGTTACCATTTGATGGTGTATTTGAGGTTGGGTTGACTGACAGTGCTGTCATCAAGGAATATGGTGGAACATGAGCTGTATTTTCGTCTCACTGGGCCTGGATGATGCTGAAATTCACATACAAACATACCGTTGGCGCACACACATGGGCAGACACACACAGACACACACACAACCAAAGACGCAGATGTCTATTAATTTCGATTTCTTTCATACTCAAAACTGCAAGAACACATGCAAGCAGCTAAACTAATTGTCTTGTGTCTGACAGCACATCACATGCATGTGAGAATGGCATTAATGGTGGAGGGCATCTTTAGAGGAAGCCATAATGTGCTTCCATTGGCCATGTTGTTCTATTATATCTCACTGTTTTATCAGAACAAAGTATTTATGCATTGTTTATAATACAAGTCAGAGAAACCTTTTTTTCCCCCATCTGATGCACTATTCATACGAAAAGTAATTTTCTGATACTTGTGAGTATTTCTTATGCATGCGAGTAATTCTCTTTTTTTAAAATTAACATTTAAAATTATATTAAAACTGAAAAACAGTAAAACGAACAACAAGCCTTTTCCTTTCAACATGAAAACACTATTGACTACATATTTTGAGGATGAATGGGGAAGATTTTTAAAAAAAACACCATTATGCGATGAAATGATTTGCATTTTACTGTATGTAAATCATGACATTTATCTACATCTAAGCACTGCATTCAGCATGACTAAACCTGGAGATGGAATCTGTGGGTGTTGAAGAGGACAGCACAGCTATTTTGAAGGCTTTACCTTGTTTTCCGAAATATGTGTGAACTTGCAAAAAAGTACAAGATGTTAAAATTACCATCGGCATACTCATAATAGTTACAGTTTTGTTACTTGAGTAAATTATTTCTCACAGTCTTTAAACAGTGAAATTAGCTCCATTCATTTTCAGCATATATTTAGTCTACTTACATGGTTGATGTAAAGGCTCTTCCGTTTTTCTCGTACTGAAAAAAAGGGGGAGGGACAGGTGTCAGTATTAATGCAGTACTGAGCCCTGACAGACAGGGAGCAGCATTTATCCAGGGTTCTTAGGTTCCTGATCAGTTTTTAAAAGAAGACTGGGTAAACAGTATTCTCTAATTAGTCTATGGTACATTAGTTAAACACTTCAGGAAAATAGCACTCTTTAAAAAGGTCGTCTCCCCTGATAAACTGGAATTTGTGTTTTAATTTGTAGGAATTTATAAGTCAAGATGGCGCCGACAGCGGCGGCCTCAGCATGTGTAGGTGGACTCTCTTTTTCGTGTTGCCACTAAACTGTTCTTCTGTATGTTCCTCCGTATTTATGTTCCAAAGTGCACTATCTGCTGCTGCTCATCCAGTGCAGACACTAAACAATCCATGTACATAGACCTTTTATAGGATTTATTTATTACTTGTTTATAGCCTGTATTTTGTGTTCTACCTTGTTTATTTGTGTCCATGAGAGAAAGTCAAAGTCCTAGTATGTTGTCACATACATGGCCAATAAAACTGATTCTGAATCTGATTCTGAATGATAGTGGATATAATTAATTAACCTGTTCTTTATTTTGGCCAAGCATGGTGACTGTGTTAATACAAGTGCACCTTGTTAATTGTGCTCGCGTATTTTCATTTCTTTCTGTTCGCACCAATCTGGTCATTTGCAATGATAATTATGTTTAATGGATGTGATGATTATTTTGCATTTTGGCACTCCCAGTGCCGTGTCATTCTGAATAGGGCACAACACACACATACACAGAGGTGGCAGTTTTGTGTACGTGTATGTGTATGTACACCGATATAGGAAAACACACAAGAGGAAAAGGAAGGCAAAGCAAACCGCAGCAATGACGTAGTAAGCTGTCTGGCACCTCATCCTGGTCTCTCTCACACCTTTCTGACACAAACACGCGCGCACACACACACACACACACAGAAGAATGCACGTTTTGCCTCTGGGAAGCAGCGATCACGTGTGTTGCTTTCTAGCAAAGAGCAACGAGCTCTTGCATCATAAATAGGGCTGCATGTTTTACTGAAAACAAAGGTCTAAACTGAATCACAGCTCTGAATACAGTGAGTTCAGACTGGTTAAAAAAAAAAGCTGTATTTACACAACAAGACACCCTTCTACACAATCTACCAAGAAATCCGTTTCATACTCTGAACTTATTTCATTCAAGTTTTTGTCAGCACTGTTTAGAGAGAATAAACTGTTGAAACGTGACATTTCATGCAGCCCTATTCATAATGGTGTAAATCATGGACCGACACATACACAGACACACATTAAATGATACCAGCAGCTCAGCACTGAAAGCACATGTCCTGCTTATAGGCAACAATACAAATCGAGTACAATAATACAGTAAAGCTTGAGTCTACGTAAAATGTCAGGCTTAAACATAAAGTAAGCGTTTGGCTACCTGCCTACAGACGACAAACACAGTCAGTCTTACCTCTTCTGTTGGGCACAGCAACTGAAACACAAAAGTCCAAGTTGTCTCTATGTTTGCATATGACACAGATGCACAATGGCCTTCAGCGTAATAAAGTTTGCAGTGTACAAAATAAACCACTGTGTGTGATCCTGTAATAGTACATCTGTGCAATACGTTGAGAAAATAGGCCAAGAGACATTCACACAAGAGCCAAATCAGCCCAGAGCATTCGGTATAAGGCCCTAATATCAGATCAATACATCAGCCTTCAGGCTACTAACACTTCAGCTGAACCGTTTGTTCTGTGTGTATATGGAACAGTGTTAATCCTTTAATTACAGCAGTAAAGAAAATAAACCTCATTGTATTTATATCAATGAATGATGTTCCTGTGTGAGGGGTCCAAACAGTTTCTCTGGCTGAGAGCAGAAACACAAAATGATGAAATCTCCAAATCAGCGCTCCTCATTAAAATCTGATCAAGCCTTTATACTAATTTTGTATCACACCACATCTGAAGTCTCTGCAGTGAAACAACCTTGCTTTCCCACAAGGTCGACTTGACTTGAATGAGCATGAACACATTTCTAAAACAGTTTTTTTTTATGATCAAAGCACACAGTCTTTCAGGGCCAAAAGTGAAAGACGGTGAAAGACTTTGCTAATATTAAATCCTACATTAAAAGCTTAGTGGAACTGTCCTCCATAGTCCATAATTCTACTTGTGCACTCTATAACAGATTGGTTCCTTTTTGCCATTTCATTAAGGTAATAACATTAAATAAAACATGAATAATTTCACTAAGCTTTAAAAGTGACCATTTAGCAGTATGACACATACTGCTAAGACTCACTTAATCATCAAATTCAAAGACATGTTGAAATCAGTGCAGATCTCACCATCAGTTTGTGACTTGCTGAGGAAGATAGTGCTGGCCCGGGGATGATCTGAGGGGTTATACTCCATAGGCAGATCTGTAAAAAGACCAAAGAAACGTTAATTGGCGCAGGCACTTCTCAAACTAAAAACAGTTTTCAAGCTCATTTGTTCTCAGCATTCCGTGTATACCTGGACAATCAGGATACACGCACCCGCGATTTCCCATATGTGTGTTGTGCAGCAGAAGACTGTGGTGCTGCGAATTGAAACTTTAACACATTGAGAACTGGGGCTAAAAACATGGGATCGGCTTTAGGGGTTAACCACTTCTCTTTTAATGGACTGAGCTGAGTGGAAAACAGTCTGTCAGCCAACAGATTGCTGCAGCAGTACTGTGTAAATGGCTGTGAATCGATGCAGTAAACAAACACAGCTGAAAGGAATAGATTTGTTTTAGATCACTATCTGCACACAGAGAGGCTTCAACCTGGGGCTCAAACGTCTGCAACTAAAAAATCACATCCAATCACATATACAGAAGGTTGTACTGATAGATAATTTCCTCTGACAGCAAGGTTTGTTCAGCATCACCTGTATGTTCTGACTGTGACACTGACTGCTGCGGGTACAACTATGTGTCACCTATGCCAATCTTTGAAATTAGAAGGATGAATAACCTGTTGACAACTTATGCGTTCACTATTGCTATGAAAGTAAGGAGTTGTTGACACCTTGTTTCTCCTATGCGCCACACACAGTGAAGCACAAAGCAGGAGCGAACACAAAAAATGACAGAAAATTAAAACTAGAGACTGTCAACTATGCTGTAAGATGGGGACCATATGAAAACTATAATTAAGATCAAGCCAGTGGAAAGGGAAACACAGACTAACGTTGCAAGATGTAACACTGCAGGCAAAATTTCTGAGGAAAACTTAATAAAATACATGTACAAACAGTTTGATGTTTGGTGGTTACCCCATCAGCAGCTTCTTGGTATCTTGGATTATTTAAGTGATAGTGCAAGGGTCAGAAAGGACCAACACACAAACACACTAACAGAGAGAGGGAGAGTGACAAAAATAGACAATCTGATGAGAAAGAGACGAGGCAGAGAGGCCAAGGGAGCAGAAAATCAAGTGATGAACATGACAGCTCTGAAAAGGTGACTGACAGGGGAAGAAAGAAGAAACAAGCATAGATGACAAAAGAAAACTAAGATGGGGGAAATGAGAGTCTCTCTGTACACGGCAGGTTATGAACACAAGCCACCGCTATTGTGTCCAGACTCTTTTGAACTCCTGTGTTTTTGTGTTGGAGAGCCACTTGAAGAGCCTCAAAGGACACTAACACACACACACACATACAAACACGAGGTGGGAGGAAGTGACACACGCGGCTGAATAAATGATTTTTGTGTGGGAACAAGCAGGGGAGAACAGAAGGTGGGTTAATGATGCTGCACACACTGCTCCACTCAAAATGCTGGATACACACTCAATTCAATGTGCTCACACATTCAACTGCAACACATCGGTCCCTAATAACTGCTGAAACCTGAACTTGTGTTTTGCACAAAATAATTATTAGTATCGCAGCTTTCCTAATTCCTGATGATGTAATGTGATGGTAAAGGCAGGAAGCAGACTATCCACAGACCCAGGGTGTGTCCCTCTCGATGGCCGGTGTCAGTGACCTCTGCAGCTGGTCCAGCCTAACAAGTTCTGTCCCTTGTGCAACCTGGGGTATATGCAAGCACCCAACTTCCTGCGTTTCAGGAAGCAAAAAGGAAATGAAGTAAGGGGTGGCGGTACAGGGAAGTATGTGCTAAACAAAGAGTGGAGGAAATAGGTCAGTGTGTGGATTTAAGACAACTGTGCTTCAGACAAATGGTGTTAGGGTCAATCTCAGCTGCACACACACACACACACACACACACACACACACACACACACACACCTCATCTGAGCTTACGTGACTGATTTCAGATTGGTGCTGATCCCTGTCCAAAGATGCACACGGAGCTTTTATCAACATAACTAACACAAAGTTTTCACCAGAACTCCATGGGAATATTCCTATTTTAATTACTTCACTGAAACTCACCACACAGACATGCTCATTATTGAATGTTGACAAACCTCGATTTTTATCATCACACCAAACCCTCTATCAATAACACAAATCACTATTACGAGTTCTCTCTGTGTATTTCTATTTAGTTTATTTAAGTTTACACCATACTTTATCCAGTAAAACAAATTCACTTCAAATTCACTGAGTTTTACAAAAATAACCTGTGATCTTATAAATATTATAAATAACCTGTGATCTTAATGACAGTGAGTTCGAGTTTCAAGAAATCTTTCACCGTGAAATGGGAGGTCAAAGTTGAAAGTACACACAACCAAAAAACAAACACACCTCCTGTCTGCATGCACATTTACATCCTGTCTGAGAGAGGAAGACATCCTGGACCCACACAAGGAAAGAAGTTGTAATGAATAAACACAGAAGTACAGCCTTACATGTCCTGCAAGGAATATGTTACAGCATCCACCCAGTAATAAATTCCAACAATCCATCATCCACCATTAAGTTACAGTGACATTTAGTCATACCAACACAATTATGTTATTATAAATGTCTTAATACTGACATTTAAATGATACTATGCTGACAAAAGTCTGAACATCAAAACAGACAAAACAGACAGCAGTCAATGATATATATGAGAAACAAAAGTATGCCGCAAAGGTAAGGACGGCATGGTTACAAACTAGTTAGAAAACAACAGTGATATACAGATACATAATGAAAACTCTGAGGAAAAGATCCAATATTCGTATTCCAAATATGTTTGCTGTCGAATCGCATATAGAACATGAGTTTTAGAAATGTACTTTAGAGAGAGAGCAGTAGTGAGGCAGAGAAGTGAGTTGGGGAGTTCGAGGGCTCTGAAGAGTTCATGGACAGAGAAAGGACTCATTTATTGTGCGCACTGACGAGAACCATGAACACACCCTCGCTATTTCTCTCTCCTCCCATCCCTGTATCCTCTGCTCACTGTAACTAGGCAACGCTGGCTTAAAACGATTCAGAGGGTAGAGGAAAGTCCATCAAAGGCAAAGACAGACAGCAGCTAGCTGTTTTTCTCTCTCTTTCTATTGCTCCATCACCCTGAGCCTCTCGCACCTGCCTCTACACTAAAATACGCTATACTGATTGTTGTAGAAAGTTTTATTGTGTTTGATGATGCACTGACACTGTACTCTTTGTAACGATTTTGCACATCTCGTAAACACTTTCACACACCTCCCTACTGACAGGGCGGAGGTTGGAAGACAGAGCAAAGAGACGTGCCTCGGTGCATCCACTCGAACCTGATGGAAATGAACACAATAAAAAAAAAGCTGATTTTCGGTTTAATCTTTGAACTTCTCTGGTTTAAGCGCTTGTGGAAATGAAATAAATAAAATAGAAATAAATAATAAATAGTAAATAAAATAGAGACTCCCAGTCATGGGCTTTCACTCTCTTTTCCCTATTTATAAAAAAACACTGTTGACAAAGTGGATTTGCGGAGCACACACCTAACAAGGTAAAGCAAATCTTGGGTTTTCTTTGCTCAAGTAGCATCAACATGCTCTGACCAAACTATCTGTTACAAGCACAATGGCAAACCCCTTTAAAAAGTCAAACCTATCTTCTGTATCTAACTATTACTAGCACAGTGTGGTCACACCTGCAAATCATTTACCAAAACTGCTAATAAGCCCTCATACTGTTGACATGCCACATACACACCTAGCATTTACTTCTGTTATAATGTACTACCCATCACCACTGTGTTAATGTTCAGTTAAATAGAGGGAAAATGCCCTTGTGACATTGTGAAGGGATTTGCTGGGCCATGAGAAGTCAGGCTGGAAGTGTAACTGCACTGACTGCAACATCAACAGCAAAACATTTTCCATTTTATCTGTGGTACACATTCTGATTAAAATGTAAAACACAACTTTCAATGCCAACATTTGGTACACTGGGGAACTGGCCTGTTTTCCTGGTGGGTATGATTAAGTTATCTCTTACATTTTAAACCAGTAAAGGCACTGAGGTCTTTTTACCTGTGCCAAGAAGGTTACTGTATGTTCTCCCCCTTATCTGTTTATTTAACCAACACGATTACACAAACATTACAGGCACCATTTGCACTGGAGTTGGGGGAGAAATGAGCCATGGACCAGGAAAAGATCCAGTGATTTTTAAAGGAGATTTCAATTGTAAAATATTGATTCATTTTATCACTTTTCCTTAGAATTTCAGGGCATAGGTACCTGCATGTACTTTCTTACTTAATCCAGACCTGACCTTTTCAGCATAGATGGGTCTTACCTAACAATGCTTATACCTTTAAAAGGCTAACAAAATCTGCCGATGCCAAACATGTGAAATTGGCTGCCCAGGTTTTAGACAGGTCATTAAACTGTAATCATGTAATCATGATGAGCTGCCTCACCTGGCGTAGTTCAGTAAAAAACTACATTTACTGCTAGGGTATGTGCACAAATCACCATCCACCAGCACTTACTTACTGTATGAATGAATGTAGCATTTAAAACAGTGTCCAAATTATAGTCTGCATTGGATGATTCTATTTTAAAGCCATTAGCAGTGCAACAAAATATGTTTACTTAATAATGAAAGAAAATATTTTGCAAACTTCTATGGGAATTGGTATTATGGAGAATGTGGCTCTTTGGCTCAAATTGGAAAGGGAAAAACCATGACTGTGATTTTGAATGTACACATCTCTAGAATATCAAGACTCTAAAGAGAATAATGAGCATCTTCTTGTGATACAACATCATAGTATCACACACCCAACATCTAGGTCAACTCGTCTGGAATTCATAGTTAGGAGACTCCCCAGGCTCATCAGCCAGGCATGAATAATCCATGTCCAGATTTCAATTAGCCTGCAAGCCACACTCATCATTGTGTGTGTGTGTGTGTGTTCCACTAGCTTTAACAGTGTTGAGACTGGGACAAACACTGGGCCTGGAGCCACTGCTCATTTACAGATGTCTACGTTAAGTAAAACCCAAACAGATTGAGAGATCCATCTGTTTTGTCTTTCATGTCTTTATTCGCTTTTCTCCAGTTTCTGAGATGTCACCTTTCCTTAGAGCTGCTGTGCAAAAACGGTCTCTAATCATTCTCTAGTCACATTCCTCCAAAAATAGCTCAGCTGTTTAGACGGCCAAAAAAAATAATGTCCCTCTTTCTTCTCTGAGCTGCAGCTGAACTCAGACTAGTTTTATTGAGCCAGATAAGAAAAGACTAAACTTATCAATCTGCTGCAGTAAAAAGTGTTTGTGATCAAGAAATGTAGCAACTATTTCCATTTCTTTCTATTGTATTACAGATTTGTTAACTAACACGGTTAATTTACATTTTAACATAAAGTTTTATCACCAAAAATATGTCAGGAAATATTGTTATTGTTATGAGTATGTTTTTTACATCCTAATGTACTAAATTTCACAGGTGATTTCCTCCCTTTAGCACTCACTTACTTAACCTTTACATTGATAGCAACCATAAAAGTGAACTACCCTTTAGGTCTGTATCTCTGTAGCAGTAGACATGTCGTTATGGCAGACAAAGATAAAAAGAACCTGTACTCTGCTACAAGCATTCTCATACATGCAGTGAAGTGCAACCTATATGATATGGGAGTCTGAACATAAAATAGACAGAAGCAGAGGCAGAAAAGCCGTAAGAGGAGGCACCAGCCACTATCACTGATGGATGCATATAGTATTACTATCAGAACACAGGGGGATTTATGAAGAGTGAGCAATCACCCTGGCCAATCAGATTATACTGCTGATCTGTGAAAGGGCCCACTTGAAAGACCATTCAATGAGCCCTCTCTCTGTGATGTGTGTGTGTGTGTGTGTGTGGGTGTGTGTGTGTGTGTATGTGTGTGTGTGTGTTTGTGTGTGTGTGTGTGCAAGACTGTGCACGTGTCATCACCTCCAGCAGTTCTCATGGCTGTTTTTTTTGTCATCCCATGCTCAACATGTGCACATGTAATTACTCAAGACAAGCAGCAGCACTCGTGCACAGTAGACAAACACAACCACACTATTTGTTCAGGTAAAACCAAATCAAACACTCAAGCTCAATTGCCAGCAAGGCGCCCATCTCTAAGTGAGTCAAACTGCCGAGATACAGTCAACACTTGCACAAAGATATCAAATCTCCTTGAATCACATGATCTCTTTTCACATTTCCATATTTACTGTTCACTGCGTACTCAAGAGCACAACCACTTCCTTAAATTCCTAGGCTTGGGTGTGATGACCTTCACAACGACTTAGCCTTGTGACGACTTAGCCACATGTTCATTTACTGGGACAAATCTGTGCTACTCTATAGGATATGTGCAGGGGTCTTCAGGCTGTGGAATGTCATTAGAGGTCCAGTGGCAGGGTCAAGGGGTCATTAACTAAAGACTTGAGTAAACAGCTATATTGGATAAACTCAAAAAACAGCCTGAAACCTGTTTTTGCTCTCCCTGTTTTTGCACAAACATTTGTTCTAAAAGACACAATCCCTAACTGTCTGGATGGGTCATGTTGAAGTCTTGGCTTTTCATGGGACAAAGAAAAGCAAATACCCCTGACAAGACAGTGGAAATTGATTTTCTTTCACAAAGTGTCCTGGCATAACTGCTGCTTCTTCCACATGGAGAAGAGCTGTTCCAGGCTACGTCCACACTAGTTCACATCATGGTATCGAAATTAAAACGATCCACTAACCATACACATCAGCAAGCAAAGCCTTCCTCGTCTACACAGAAACGGAAAACTGCCTGAGACGCTGGTAACACGGGACTGTTCATGCATATGGGGCATGCACGAGTCGATATAAACAAGGAAGTGGACATGACCGACATCACACGATACACGGTTTTGGACCAGACCGGCCCATCAGGCTGGTGGTTAGGAGGTGGTTAGGAAACTCTTTTGCTGACTTTTTTTGCCGAATGCATTACACAGGCAGGACCAAAGTGAAAAAGGGTTGGTGTTTAACAATGTGACTGGGCCAGCACAGTGTCAATCGGGCCACTGATCTACTGGTTTCATGGGCCGGTCCAACCAATATAGAAATTTCAAAAAAGCGTTGAGACAGTTGTCACCAAATCTTTCCCACCTTGAGAACGCGAAAGCGGCTGATTAGTGTGGATGAACAGTGTTTCCCCAACAGAACTGTTTCAGTTTCATTTGAAACTGCACTAGTGTTAGGTAGCTTAGACAAAATCCCACTTGCCGCCTCCCTGTGGGGGTTCTCCTGACATGTCCAACTCAGGGGACAGGACTGGGTGGATTCATATCATACTGAGAGGGAATATACAGCACACACCATCTGCCCTGGGAGTGTCTTGGCCAAACAGAAGGTTTCTCACTCTTATACTACTTATGACAGCAAATGGATGGATGACCTATCAGCAAAAAACTCTTTTGTAAGCCTCAGTCCAAATTTATGATTGCACATATCCAACTGGTCAATATGAGGCATGCTGGTTATTCCACATGTGATTTAAGACAGCCCAGTTTAGACCCTGAGGGTTTCCTGATTACTTCATCCAGGGAGCCCACTCCTCACAGGAGGGGATACACTGAGGGTGACTGGGCCTTTTAGCACCACATCATTTAGACTGAGCAATAAAGCTTTGGGAAGAAAGCTGCCATGCCACAGACATATGTCCGAGCAGCATTCTGACTTGCAGCCATTCTGGGGCTGGAGATGATCTCTGCATCCACTACATTGTGCACTGTGTGACAAGAGTCATGATCTTGACTCATTTTGAGTACTGAGACAACGCGATACCAAGTGGGCCGGTGTGACACAGAATTTGTACTGACTGGTTCCTGTCATAAAGTCATGTTTTCTACTAACTGCACATGCATTCCTGGTCATTTCCTGTTCGTGCTGTGACAATATTCCCTCCTCCTTCCCATTTCCTTACCAATCACTGTGTTTCCTGCATTTTTTGTCAATGATACACAATTACACACACTCAGGACCTCACTCAGGACTGTTGTTTATTAAAACTATACAGAATATCTGTTTGAGAGGATCACAGATTCTCATTTTACTGAGGCAACCGCCTCGGTCTTTAACTAAACTGTGCAGTTAAAGTCACAGTGTGAGTGTAAGCTGGTGGTGATACGGGTTCAAATGTGTCGCTGGGTGTTTCTCATTTACTTCGCTGAAGAAACCGAGTGGACAGCGCGCCACCAACACTATCCATCATTATCACCTCCCACTGGAAAACAAATTTACAGTCACTCTTCAATATGCTGTCCCAACCTTACAGCCCCTGTCACACATCGCCAAGATGACGCAAGCGTGTGGTCGAGCCATCAAGTCTTGTTTCCATCTGCGGGCTCATTCAAACTGCCTTCTGGACAGCATCCAGACACACAGCATCCGATAGATGTTCCTTTTTTTTTTTTAAACAAACAACCCAATCAGAAGTAGAGTTCACCGCAAAGGTCTGACCAAGGATTCAGTTCAACATGAACCAACTCGTTATCACAGGTGGAAGGTACAGGTCAGATCACCAAGGGCAGACCTGCATCAGATGGTTCAGACCAGCAGGGATGTTTCACTGGGGAAACCCTGATCACATCAAACACAGGAAACACGGGAAACCACTGCTGAATTCCAAAATGATGGAAGTCCAACATGAAGCCTCCACTACAGTAGTACTGTTGTTGGTGTCATGGATGGGTGGGTCCTCAGCACAGATGTTGCAAGTTCCCATGATCTGCTAATGCTGCAGCCTGAAGCGCTAACACACTACACACCTTTTGCACCACAATGACTGCAACGACAATAACAACCCGGAGTTTATTACGATGTGAAAACGTTATTATTGTTGTTACCGTCTAGGTTTTCTCTGTCGCTGATGTGCTGGAGGTTGCAGCCCGTGTCCTCGCGACTCAGCTCCGGCTCCGGCCGGTAAGTCTCCAGCCTGGAGTGGGTGTTCCTCCGGTGTTTGGGGCTCGACGACACGCAGCAGGAGGTCGTGTTCCCCATGGTGATAGCAGGCGGCTGCGGGGAGCAGTCCCAACCCGGCGGTGTACCTTCAGCCCTGTGACGGCGCTGACAGCGCTGACAGCGGGCAGAAAAAACGGGGCGGTGACGCGGAGAGACAAACTACAACGTGTCCCCGGTGTCCGTTAGCGTCAACATGCCCGTGTGTCAGTCATCTTCATGCGGCTGATACAAGCGGTATGCTAATAACCGAGGGGCAGCAGTAATGTCCAGCAGAGGGCAGGCTCCGCCTCCGTGTGACAGGCTGCGCTCTCACTCTCGACTCCCTTCGCCTCGTTATGCCCGTCCACGACTCCTCTTACACGCAGAGACACATGTTGACACACGCTCACCTCACGGAGACATGGGTGACCCGGAGGACGTGTTGTTTCTGTTGGTCCGGAGGAGATATCGTCGCTCTCGGCGCTACATGGTTGCCATGTACCGTAGACTGCTGCTGCTACATCCGCTGCCGTGTGGCGTTCAGGGGCATCGCGTAAAGCCAGGGTTTTCTACAATGAGCGTCGCAATTGGCTCTGAACTGTGAAATGATAGGATCATATCTTTGTTTTTTACCCACGAAATACAGACAGTAATAATCAATGTGAAGATTTATTATAGAAAAAAGAAAAATAATATATATATTTTTTAAACATGTCTGTTTTTTGTAGCACTGGTTGACTATATGTTGGTTCACTTTAACAACAACTGGCAGATAAAAACGTACAGTGTTTCTTATTTAATATTTTTTCACTAACTAACTTTTCTTTTTAATATTACTTAAAAGAAAGAAGGGGCGCGCGCGGATACGGCCAATATTCCAATATTTCTGGCAGCACTTAAACACATCTTGAAACCCTGAAGCGCTGGGGCTCTAATGGAAACGGTTCCGGTTCATGTGGGTGGTTACGTCTGTGTAAGAACCGGCCAGTTGTGACAGTCACTCTCTCAGGGGATATTCATCAGTCAAAAGAAATATCACGTACAATGGAATCGACTTGACTTTAGTTACATCAAAATCAAATGTATAAAAAATGAAAATCTCCTTTTTGCTTGAACAAATATCCCTTGTTTATGTTTATTTCCTGTTTCTAACTCACATGTGATCGTGGCCAGTTAATAATTTGATCACGAGTGATTCCTGACAAACCCATAAAGGGCTTTGCTTTGCTTGTGTCAGAGTCAAATGGCTGCTCGGTCTAAATCTCTCTGCAGTATTATGTAGGATTAGTTGAGGTCAACGTAAACAAATGCCTGAATGGCCTAATCCATTCAGGCATTTCCTTGACACGCGAGACAACAACAACACACCGATGGCTCAGTCTGACACGGGTTGTGATCAGGTGTAGTGCAATAGTGCAGCCTAGTGGCACTGCGATACATTGCATTCAGTGATGAAAAAATAAAAGGCATCCACTTCACGTTTCTGTCTTCAAAGCTTCTTCTTTAAAACTTCAGACACTGAACAGTGTTTGTAAAGTCAGACTGTGATTCACTGCAGTGAAACAAAACAAAACAAATAAGGCAAGAGCTTTACTGAGGCTTATACATTTTTGAAAACTATTTAACACCTAAAATATAATGTGATGACAAGTAGACACAGAGAAATGCACATCGAAGTAAAGATTGAGCATCGAATTCCCCATAATTAAAAGACGCATTACACAAATTACTTCTACTACTTCTAAATTGACCAGATAAAGAGAATTTAGTTAAAAAACACTGACTTATCAAAGTTACAAAAAACATATTTTAAACTCAAACGCTGATTTACTCATATTACACAAACATGTCTGAGATGATATTATAAATGCAACATTCAAT
Source organism: Trinectes maculatus (assembly GCA_016785345.1). NCBI lineage: Eukaryota > Metazoa > Chordata > Actinopteri > Pleuronectiformes > Achiridae > Trinectes > Trinectes maculatus. Next base: position 12,327 of record JAFBJQ010000522.1, on the reverse strand, counting down.
TGCCCAAACAATAATAACGCCACAGGTTAGAAGCAGTAAAGTTTATATACAGAGGCACAACAGACCCTTGGAGGTGGATGGGTGGTGCGTGATAAACACAGTCCGTTTTTATTCTGGAATTTGAATTGTTGTAAAATAACACTCAACCACTGCTGTGTGAAACCCTGATAATCAAATCCCCTGAACATTTGGTTTACGAGTGTGTTTCCATGCAAAAATGTCCTTAACAAAATAGGGCATCACAAAAACAATTACCAGATAAAATTTGTTATAATTTTTTGAGGTCATTTGAAACAACTTGTCATATGTGGAACACAGAGCAGTTTAGGTGATGACAGCACAACCGTTACTGACAGATCAAGGCTGGGCTTTGACCAGAGACAAGGTTCCTGTTGTTGCTGGTAGCAGCACTCGGACCATTCAGAGCCAGAACCACTGACATCATCATGAAAGCACATTGAAAAGCAAGGACAAGGGGTGTTTTTGTGAGAGTGTGTCCATGTGAGTGTTTGTGGATGAGTCCTCAGGACATCCCACAGCAGCAGTCAACCAAGCTACACAATCATGGTTCCTCCTCTCGTTGGAGGCGTTATTCCACTTTGTGTCGATAGATGTCTTTTAAGGATCTGAGCTCCTCAATCAGAGTCTGGTTTTGTTTTTCCAGCACAGCCACACGATTTTCAAGGCATTTCACATATTCCTTCTTCTTTCGGCGACACTCGCGGGCAGCTTCCCTGGAAACAACAACAACAACAACAACAACGTACAATGACATAGAAGCCTTAAGATATGACATAGAAATGATTCTGTCCATTAATAACTTTAAAGCAGTACAATATATATATATATATATATATATATATATATATATATAAACAGGGGGCAGGGGGCAGAGAACCAGCAAAGAAAAAAGTAGGAGGCGGGTGCAGCAGTGACATAATGTTAAACAACGTGACGCAAACTTCAATCTGAAAAGTCCCAGTTACTCATCATGTCCCAAAACTCACTGTTCACTCCAAAACATATAATGAGCAGTTAACTGCAGGGCAGATAATGACCAGGTAACATAAGAATTAGCAGGCTGAGGCTCAGGATGGAGTAGTATCATGCAGCTTAGTGATAACAGGCTTGTGGATCTTATTACAACATATTATCAACCACTGGTTGTACTACATGGTAAACACAGCAGAAATGATCCTTCTCACCTGTTCTTCATCAAGCGGAGCTCTCTCTTTTGTAAGACATCATCAATGGTCACAGCCTGAGGGAGTTTGGAGATGGGCTTAGGCAGCTGGTAGGCAGTGGGATCACCTGCGAAACCTGAGGAAACACAAAACAACAAGTCAGAGTTAACAAATGTCTCTAAATCCATGACAAAGCACATGTTATTGAACTAGATAGTCGCAAACAATACATTTACTAAAGCTGGTTGCACTCGTCAAATTTGAATAGTAACGAATTGTAAACTACTTGTAAAAGATAACGAACGCTTGCTCGTTGAAAGTTGTATATTGTATAAATTGTATAAACATATGATTATGTTCCAGTCTGAAAAGAGGCTGTGTCAAAAGAGTGAATTCTAAATGTATTTCCCTCTTCTTTTATCTCCCCAGATCACAAACAGTTCTTTTCTTTTAAACTAAGTCAATAACATACTTTGGAATGACAGTGTGTGTCTCCACTGTACCACACAGTCAAGATGGTGTAGTTCTTATCTACTTCTCCTTCTGTTCCCAGTTACACCCCCACCCCCAGCATGATATGCTGGAATCACATAAAGGAATTGCGTATTATCACAGCGTGTCAAGCTACTGACGTCAGTGTACTACATATTTGCTGGTTCGCATTTCCATGTCATTGCTGGGGGCCTGTTCCAGGAAACGGAGTGACGTCAGCTGCTATGTGCTGCTGTGAGTGGGCAGATCACTGAAGCATCTCACAGAGAGGGAGAGAGCGAGACAGAGAGAGAAGGAGGGGGCGCAGAATGTAATGCCTTGTATTGTATTGTAATGTAATGTAATGTAATGTAATGTAATGTTTTATGATTTGGTGGTAATGCACCTGGTTGTTTACCTACTGCCATTAAATAACATAAGACAAAGTCAATGTTTCTTGTTGTAAGCTTGTTTTAGGAAGCTTGCCTTCCCCTACTAGAAAATATACTACATTTAAAGGATATTTTATTGGAAGAATTTGAATCCAAATAGTGGTTTGAGACAATTTTACTGACAGTAAAACAGTGCACATATTTTTATATCTGAAAAGCTGGAAAGATCACACTGTAGTAGTTTATTACTAGTCAAATACTCTTGAACTTCAAGGATTCTCCCATTCTAACTATACAGAGAAAGTCAACTGAAAAAGGTAGTTTCAAAAGTTAAAGAGATGAAAGTAAACATACCTGTGTCCGTCTCATCCCCAGTCACAGCCATACTATATGTACTCCCAGCGTTTCCAAGTGAAACTGTCTGATTGAGTCTCTCTGACTGAAATGTTCCCACAGCCAACAGGCAGGATATGTGTGCAATTTACAATTAGAGGCACTGACATCAGCATGACATCACTGCCCCCCTGATGTCAACAGTATGATTTGCTCTGCTCAACACGACGCTATGAGTCAGGGGCTCTGATGTTTGTCTTTGGGGAGGAATTTCCGTCAGCTATTTTCTTCAGTAACACTCAAGTGCAACACTGAAGAATGTGGTTTGTTGAAAATTAACAGTCAGGAGCTCTTTAGGTATTTGGAATTCAACAAACATATCAACATTTTTATGTAATTGAATATTTGTTCTGTGAACCAGTTACAATGTCTAATAATACAGTACCGTTTCATGGCTAAGCATAACTGTACTCTAGTAACAGAGTGTGGGAATACTGCATGTGTATACAGTGTCAAAGCAAAACACATACGCCACGTGATCCAATTGATATTTAAATCCTTAGAATGTGGTGCCCTCCGCAGGCAGTATGGAGGAAAAAGAAAACCTGACTTATATTTAAGTCAAATCATGATATTATGAGTTTAGTCCGATGTAATGTCTCAGCCGTTTGAGGAGATAGAGAGACAATACCACACTGCAATACATTAATACAATACATTACAATACAATAATGCAATGCAATAAAATACAACAAGAAGTACTGTAACACAACCTTTGTGTGTTAAAATTTGACATTCAATTTCAATATTGAACTAAACTGCTTTTGATACTACAACATTATATCACTTACATACAACATATCGCATTCCATTACCTTACCATATAGCATCACAATACATCACATTGCATCAATATACAATGGATTATGATATACCACATCACATTACATCATATTACATTATGTCATATCACATTCCGCACCATTTGTCATGGAATGATCAGACATACTTGACCCGAACTTGACCCCAACTTTACCTTGATGATCTTACAATCATCATATTGCCCCCTTGATGAGCCTATCATCAAGGAGGGTACTGGGCGCCTGTTCTATTCGGGTCAACCAGGGGTCTTCTCGGTGGAGACCTGCAGTAGAATAGGTCCCTGGCGTGAATGTAATGTCATGTGATTTGGTGGTAAGGCACCTAAAAGTTGTTTGCCAAAAACATTTAACATCGGACAAAAAGAAAGCATGCATAAATGCACCATATTTTATGAAGTCATCATATGTTCATCATCATATGTTCATCATTATATGTTCATCATCATATGTTCATCATCATATGTTCCGTGAGCTGAAGGTATTCCATAACCCCACAGTAACTATAAGTGTAAAGTAGCATGAAGTGGATATACAACACCTCAAATTTGTACAACACTTGAGCAGATGTACTTAGAACCAGTTTATCTGAAGTGATTTCTGTTTGACAGTTGCGGAGTGGCACTCTTTGTACCTAATTTGCTGCCTTGGGTCAAACGTTTTTTCATGTTTCATCTCTACACATGCACCATACGCTGATTTACCCCAGAGCTACAATATTCAACAATAGCAGCCGATGTAGCAATCCGATAGCAGCTGGGATTGGCTCCAGCACTGGTGGCAGTTGACAAACACTGAGCGTTTATGAACAAAATATACACTGGCTCACATTAACAAAAATATAAAAAATTGAATTTATTATTTCTATTATTTCAAAGGCAATAATAGAGCAGCATGATTGTCAAAGTCAACACAAATGTAACAGGTTGGGAGCAGTAAAAGTAGCCATAAAGTAGAGATCCTGGTAGGTGGACGGGTGGTGGGTGATAAGTGCAGGCACTTTTCATTCCTTTTGCGATGCTTGCATGTGAATTTCAGAAGTGGAATAAAATAACCAGCATCCACTTCTGTGTAAACCCTGATGATCAGATCCCCTTAAAAAACAAATAATGGACCATGGAACATCCTTAAAATAGGGCATTTGTGGATGAGGATCAGACAACCAATTAGCACAATCATGGTTCCTCCTCTTGTTGGAGGAGTTATTCCACTTTGTGTTTATTGGTGTCTTTTAAGTTTCTAAGCTCCTCCAACAAAGTCTTGTTTTGTTTTTCCAGCATGGCAACACGATTTTCCAGGCTTTTCACATATTCCTTCTTCTTTCGACGACACTCACGGGAAGCTTCCCTGAAAGCAACAACAACATACCATGAAACAGAAGCCTTAAGATACATTTATAGCAAAAAAACAAGCACAGGGAATCCGTAGTACAGTGGTGGTGCAAAGGAGACATGTAGGAGAACATAACAATGTTGTCCAAAGTGAACTTCAGTCTGTAAAATCCCAGTTGCTCATCATGTCAGCAAACTCACTCCTCACTCCAAACATATGACACAGAACAGATAATGAGCAGGTAACATAAAAATTAGCAGTTTAATGATCAGTTTGTGGATCTTTTTATAACATATTATTAACCACTGTCATTTGTTATTTGCCGCGGGTTTAAAGTACTACATGGACACTTCACCTGTTCTTCATCAAGCGGAGCTCTCTCTTTTGTAAGACATCATCGATGTTTGGTTTGGAGCTATGGGTGCTGGTCGCAGTCCCCCTCTTAGAGAGGCTGTACAGGGGTTTAGGGAGCTGGCAGGCAGTGGGGTCACTTGTGTAACCTGGGGGGAAAAAAACAACAAGTCAGTTTCATCAGCACTCTACATCCAATACAAGGCTCATATGGGAAGGCCTCTGCAAGTCATTAGACAACTATCTAGTGACTAGATAGTTAAATAATTACTTAGAAAGGACAAGATTCAACAACTGATTTACTATACTCGGTTACACACACACACACACACACACACACACACACACACACACACACACACACACACACACATCAAGCATTACCTGATACCGTTGGACTTCTCAACATCTGTTGGCCAACCAGCACTGCCCTGTTGTACCCAGAGGGCATCTGCATTGGCTGTAGTGTTTGCGGAACAAGGTGCCGTGCCCCAACATGCACTATCCTCATAGGACCTGCTGGAATGTAAAAACGTAAAGGTGAGCACATAATCATAGGACAGACTCAAATGTTCCTGTCCTGGAAAGGTTTGTCCCTGGTGGGAAGTTCATTTGAGCACAGAGAGGTCAAATATCTAAAGCAAGTATAATCTTTAACCATTAAGCACAATAATGAGACTATATTTTGTGTAAAACTATAATATACACACATATGGAAATAATATGTTACCTGGCAGTGGGTTAGCATTAGGGTTAGTGTTTGAGTTGGGGTTGGGGTTAGGGTTAGCATTAGCATTCGGGTTAGAGTTGGGGCTATGTTAGCGTTAGGTGTTAAACAGGGCTGTACGCCACTCAGAGTCCCACTATAGTGCTGAAGACCACCTGGTGGAGGCTGTGTCGTGTTTGTGCTGGTCATAGTCATAGATGGCAGGTTCTGTGTCCCGTCAGTCAGGAATTGAACAGGTCCATCTGGAAGGGTAAAAATATTAAACGGAAATAAGGAAAGATATTAATAGATCTGACTACGAGTTGCAAAGTTAGAGCTCAGTACTAGGGCTGTCAGACATACTTACAGGACTGGTTACGACTGGTTTGCTGGTGACCAGGTATATGATAGTTAGGGACAAGTGCACCTGACTGACATTGTTCGTCTTGATTCACTGGATTCATTCCGACAGACATTGAACAGAGGTTTTGTTCATTCTGATTTAACCTGGGGGCTCAAACAGTCAGAATTAGGGTTCAATGTTATTCACCTCTGATCACCTTGGTCACATAACATTGGCTATTTCATCCACTCCGCTTAACCGTATATGTTACGCATCTAAGAAAGCCCCCTCTGTCAATTAATATGTGTTATGTTAGGGATGTCTTAATGGGCCCCTTCATTATATCACTGGCTATCTTAAATGTAGTCACCTTCCTAAAGGCTCCTATGTGTTAGTGTAAGGCCTCAACTGGGAGATCCTGTGACATTCCTTAAGGGGCAAATTACAAATACATTGAATAATGCGCAAAGTCTCACCTTTGGCATACATCAGTCTCTAAGTTGTCACCAATATAAAAAGGATCCCCTTGTTTGCAATGTGGCTTGCTCATTCTAGTCCAAAGCTCTGTGCCAGTTCAGTTGCTGACGGTTAAATGGTTGTTCAAACTGTTTAAAAGAATAAAGCAAAACACGAAATGCAACATTCCTTTGACCTCATAAGAATTGCCTTTGATCGATACACACAAAATGTGATGTCATTAAGTGGGTCCTTCCCTCTTCTTGTTTGGCAGTTGGCACACTAATTATAGTTGCATTACCATTGTGTACGCAACACTACGCTACACTACAACATCATCATTCATCATAGGCTTACATCATAACACATCATGTAACATCATATTACATTCCCACATGTCACATTCCACCCCAATTGTCACCTTTTAGCACGCCATTTGAGATTGTAAGAGGTATTACATGTCCATGAATGTCATGTGTTGTAATGTTATGCAATGTGATTTGGCTGTAATGCACCAAGTGTTTGTCAGCTGCCTTTAAACAACAGGAAGCTGAACAAATGTGCAGGTCAGAACAGTGCAATGTAATGCGTAGGTGCACGCTGGGACTCAAAATAAATAACATGAGAACTGGAACTGAAAAAGTGTGTTTGTTTATTGAAACAAGGTCAGTACACTGGTCAGTAGTGAGCCAGGTAAAACTGACAGTTAAGGGCAAAACCTGGCATGGTCAGAAAAGGTAAGGCAAACAGACAGAACAATTCAAGATTCAAGATTCAAGAGTTTTATTTGTCACATACACAATCATACACAGTACAATGTGAAGTGAAATGTTCTTTTTTTCCTGCTACCACAAATAACCATCTAAAGTTAAATATTAGGAAAATAGTAATAAAAAAAATAGTGCAGTAATAACAACAGTAGAACACTCAAGTATCAGGGTAAAAAAATAAGAACAATATATATAAAATATATGAAATATGAGTTTAAAGTGTATGGAGTGTGCCATGAGGTGATGAATGTTTTGACCAGCTTCTCAAAACACTTCATCACCACGGATGTGAGGGCTATGGGGCGATAGTCATTGGAGTTACTGGGCTTGGCTGTCTTTGGGACGGGGACCACAACAGACTTCTTGAAGCAGGTGGGAATCACACATTGTAAGAGGGAGAGGTTGAATATCATTGTGAACACCGGTGCAAGCTGTTCAGCGCAGGCTTTGAGGACACGCCCGCTGATGCCGTCGGGCCCTGCTGCCTTCCTGGTGTTCACCCCTTTAAACATCCTCCTCACCTCCAGCTTCGTCACGGTGAGCGTCTCCTCTCCTCCGGCTGGGAGAGCAACTTCTTGCCTGGTGTTCGACTCGAAGCGTGCGAAGAAGCTGTTGAGCTCATCAGCCAGCGAAGCGTCGGCTCTCAGCGTGCGTGGGTGTGTCGCTTTGTAGTCCGTTATGGTGCGTAGGCCCTGCCACAGCGCCCTGGGGTTGCTCTCCTCCATCTTCAGCTCCAGTCTCTCGGCGTAGCGGCGTTTGGCCTCCTTCACCGTCCTCCGGACGATGTAGGTGGCTGCTCTGTACGGTGACATGTCTCCGGTGACGAGTACAGAGTTGTATGCAGCGGTGCGGGCCCTCAGCGCATCGCGGACGGTTTTATCCACCCACGGCTTCTGATTGGGAAAAAGTCCTGGTGGTGGTTGTTGGTGTTGTGTCTTCCACCATTTTCCCAATAAATCCCACAACCGCCTCCGTGAACTCGTTGATGTCGCCATCCGAGCTGCTCCGGAACATGTCCCAGTCTGCTGAATCCATCACTTTCCTCAGGTTAGCCCGGTTAAAGTCCCCAGCCACGATGAGGCTGCATCAGGCTGGTTAGCCTGATAGGTGGAGATAGCCTCATGTAGCTCGGTGAGGGCAGTGTCCGTGTTCGCCTGAGGAGGGGTGTAAACGGCGCTGATGATGACCGAAGTAAACTCACGGGGCAGATAGAAGGGACGGCACTGGATGGTCAGGAGCTCCAGGGCGGGGGAACAGTGGCGTGTGAGGGTCTGGACGTTCCCATTGTCACACCAGTTGTTATTAACCATCAAACACACACCACCTCCCTTTGTTTTGCCGGACTCGCTCGTTCTGTCGCTGCGGTGGACGGTGAAGAACTCCGCTGGTTGAACGGCGTGGTCCGGTGTCTGGGGGGTCAGCCATGTCTCGGTGAGGCAGATGATGTTGCTGTCCCATATATCCCTCTGGAACTTTATTCTGGCCCTGAGTTCGTCCAGCTTGTTTTCCAGCGACTGGACATTGGCGAGTAGGATGCTGGGCAGAGGTGGATGGTGTGCTCTGCGTCTCAGCCTGTTCCTAACGCCGGCTCGCTTCCCTCGGGGCCTCCGTCGTGATCTGCGGTCCGTGTAGCCATTGTTATTGTTATTGTTGCTGTCCCGCAGGATGTCCGCGGGCCAGGTCGGATCCGGGTTTAAGTTGTTGGGAGCAATGTTAGAGTACTTTGTTCCGAGATTAATTAGAGTCTGTCTGTCGTATGTGTTACGACCTAACGCTGGAGCGTTCAACAGGTTAAAAATCACAATAAAAACAATTAAATACGAACAAACACCGGCGTAAGACCGCAGCCGACCTCACCGGCGCCATCTTGCAATGCTTGATACCGCAATGCTTGATACAAAAATAACAAGATGGTCTGGCAACAAAAAAAATTCGATTGAGGAAAAACGTGCACAGGCATCAGTTAATGAGCAGACTTCATTTCATAAAGTCCTAACCAATTAATAATTGATAGAAGGACGACTCTGATTGGACAACACGTTTCCAGGACAGTAACCCTTTCATCGCTGATGTGAACTTGACAGTAAACCTAACTTTATTCTTTTTTTATTTAATACGTCTTTTTTAGTCCACAATTTCCAAATCCATGGAAGTGGCTGATTTGAGCACAGTACATGCACTCTCTGTCCTGGAAGCAGCGCTGCCCCTCTTCCTCAGAACCTTGTACTACCCAGGTGCATGGGTTCATCCGTGTGACGATTGTACAAAGAGTACCCAAATGCAGCAACTCAGGCTGAACAGACTCTCTAATGGAATAGACAGTCTCTTGGTCAAAAAATAGGCAAAAGGTCAAATCCAGAGGTACGGAGAGGACTAAGCAAATGCAGGGTCAGATAACAGGCAGGGTTCGGTAACGAGATAGCAGAGTCCAGGCAAAATATAGACTAGGATTAAGCCAGCTCGGAGTAAAGAGTACAGGAGGTCAGTAACACACGAGATAATCACAAGAAACACAAAAACACTGGAACACTGAATGAGACAGAACAGACAAACTGGTGGCGAAAACTGGTGACGAGACAAGGGAACACAGAGACCTTTATACACAGGGGAGGGGAAGAAGCTTTTGGGACACAGATGAAACACATTAGGGAAGGCAGGTAACCACACTGGCAGGAAACACAGGAGGGTAGGAAGTGGCAAGACCTGAAACAGAGACAAGGCAGTGAGTACAAAATAAAACAGGAAATGGAACAATGACAGACAGATTGTGAAAGTACCCCCCTCTTGAGGTGGGGGTCTGGAGGCGGGAACTAAGCTGTTCTCTTTAACAGGTTTGATCTGGCTGACATGTAAGGTGGGATGAACCTTCAGAGATCAGGGAAGTTTGAGGCAGCTGCGGGGTTGATTACTTTAGAGATGGGGAATGGACCAATGAACCATGGAGCGAGCTTACAGCAGGTACCCTGAAGTCTGAGGTCACGTGTGGAGAGCCAAACCAAGTGACCTGCTTGGTAATCTGGTGCAGGGGCTCTGCGGCGAGCCGCTGCTCTCTTGTAGGTAGACACAGATCTCAAAAGGGTTTGTCTGGCCTTGGGCCATACTCTACGGCAGCTCTACGGCTCCAAGCAGTCAACAACTGTAAGGATTGTAGTATTACCTTCTGATGCAGGCAATCTGGTGACAAAGTCCAGGGATATGTGTGACCAGGGACAAACAGGAACAGGGAGTGGTGGCAATTTCCCGGTTGACTGGGCCTGAGATGGTTTGCATGTGGAACAGATGGCGCATGCAAGCACACAGTCTCTTAAATCTTTCATCATGCCTGGCCACCAGAAATGCTGCCTGATGACAATAGCAGTGCGGTTGACTCCAGGGTGAAAGGTAAGGTTTGAGGTAACAGACCAGTGAATGACCTGGGACCGGAGAGAGACGGGAACATAAAGCTTTTTGGGAGGACAGCAAGATGGAATTTCTGTACCTTTTAAGACTTAATTGATCTTGTCCTCAATTTCCCAGGTGATGGCCCCCACTAGACATGATCTAGGAAGGATGAGCTCAGGTGTACGATCAGTATCAGTAAGGTAAAAGATCCGAGAAAGCCTTTAGATTTCTCGAACCAGGTCTGCAAGTGACAAGGAAGTCAAAATGGTTAAAAAACAGGCTCCATCTGGCCTGTCTGGGATTTAGTCTTTGAGCACAACGCAAGAACTCCAGATTTTGGTGGTCAGTCCAGCGCTGATGCTACTTGCGGTTGGTGGGAGGCGGCCACCCTGTCACTGCGCTGACCTTTTCTGGGTTCCTGGAGATGGAGAGGCACAGAGGTCCGGGAGGAGCAGAGGCGGCAAGGGCGACCAGAGGTGCGGCTGGTGATGCTGCAGTCGGCGTGGAAGGATTCTGCAGATGGCTGGAGAGAGAGGTGAGTTGCTCACCGAACAAATGGAACAGTTGTGTTTAGCATTCCGCCATCACCTCCATCAGCGGGCTAAGGAGTCTCAGGTGTTCTTCTTGTCTGAACAGACGAGCCTCCTGCTCCTTTAGAGTGGTAGTGAGTCTGGCTGAGTCGGCTGGGTCCATTGTTGGCTAGTTCGTACTGTGACGATTGTACAAAGAGTACCCAAATGCAGCAACTCAGGTTGAACAGACTCTCTAATGGAATAGGCAGTCTCTTGGTCAAAAAACAGGCAAAAGGTCAAATCCAGGAAGATGGCCGAGAGGCAGAGGTACAGAGAGGACTAAGCAAACGCAGGATCAGATAACAGGGGTCAGTAACAAGATAGCTGCGCCCAGGCAAAAGTACAGACTAGGGTTAGGCAAGCTCGGAGTAAACGGTACAGGAAGTCAGTAACACAGGAGATAATCACAAGGAACACAAAACGATGGAATGCTGACTGAGACAGAACAGATGAACTGGTGACGAGACAAGGGAACACAGAGACCTTCATATACAGGGGAGGGGATGTAGCTGATTGAACACATATGAAACACATAGGGAAGGCAGGTAACCACACTGGCGGGAAACACAGGAGGGTAGGAAGTGACGAGACCTGAAACAGAGACAAGACACTGAGTACAAAAATAAGGAGGAGGAGATGGAACAATGACAGACAGATTGTGATAATCCAAGACTAGTGGGGAGCTGGACTGACCTGAACCTGGTCCCTGGATGGGGCAGGGAGCTAAATTGGGCCTGAGTCTAGCTGGACTCTGTGCGGTAGGGTGAGTTGATGACGTATGAAGTCCATTTGTGGCAAGACTGTACTGTCAGGGCTCACAAGACTAGACTCAAGAAACAGGTCGATGGTTGGTCTTTGAGAACCACAAGGCACAAAGTCAGGAAGCCAAGGTACAAAGCAGGCTTGGATCTGAACACAAGATACAACACACAGGACTAACAAGGACAATGGAAAGCTTGACGCTAGGGAACAATTTGCACAACAACTGGAAAGGAGGGAGCTTAAATACACGGGGAAGGGGAGACAATTAGACACAAGTGCAGCACATTAGGGTGGGGCAGGCAATCAAGAGTGGGGGGAAAATGCAGGAGGGCAGGAAGCGAATGTAAATACCAAAAGGAAAGAAAGATGATGCTTTGCGCCTACTAATAGCACTAA
>JAFBJQ010000521.1:61374-158063 GCA_016785345.1 Trinectes maculatus | reverse complement strand
TCCCCTTCATATTACACAACTCAAAGACAAGAGGAAGCAGGTTAGGCTGACATCAAAGTCTTACTTTTTCCAAATAACGTGATATTAAAGTTTGTAAAATTCTATCAGGAATGAGGATGAACATTGTTCCGGAAAATGTTATATATGAGTCATCTCAAGGAGATTGAATCGAACGAACGATAAATATGACCTGGATGAATGAGAATATTCACAGGCTATATATGAGTCAACATTTGCGTTCAGTATTCGAAAATACCCATTCACACACACACACACACACACACACACACACACACACAGCTTTGACATAGTCACATGGTTTGGTTCAAATTCAAGCTGCTTTATGTCAGGATCCTGTGTCATGGAAAATTGAAAGGGAAGAAGAGGCAGATGGCAAAGAGGGAATAGTTATGTCCCGAGACATTAATTTCTTGGGTTGTTTATAAGATGCTGATCAAGGACGACAGGTGTGAGAGGTGGTTCTATAGGGAAAAGGTGCGATTGGTGGATGTGGGAAAAGGACAGATGGAAAAAGAAAGGGGCGGTTGTTGATGGAAAATATTATTAGTCTTGCTGTTAATGTTAATAATCAAGTGCTGCCATAAACAAGAGATGGAAAAAGACTGACAGAGCAACAGAATGGGGAAATAACATGTTGTATATTATTGTTTTGAGGATGTTGATTAAGAAGTGATAGGTTTAGCAGCCGAGGCGAATGGCAACAGGGAGAAATAAATGATGGAACAGAGGGCTGCTAAATATGGAAAGTGTGAGTAAGATAATGAGGCTGGATGGAGGGATGCTAAATGAGGGGAAAATGAGTGAATATGATAAGCGAGGAAAACGAGTGCTAATTAAGAAAAACATCAGAGAATAAGAGCACAAAGTTTGGTAAATGGGGAATAATATTTCTATAGATCTTAATTAAGGATACAGATTGAGGAGAGGAGTGGTGATATGTGGCACTGCGCTCACAGATACAGTCTCGTAATGAGAACAGGGTGGAAGCCAGTTTGTAAAACTGGCAACGGCTGACAGCTGTGAAGAAGAAGTCATGAGCAATTTAACAACATTAAGAATAAAATAATTTAATTTTGAAACTTCTTGGATGCTATACACAACAATTTTCTACAACTCTTGATGATACAAATACAACATTTGTTGCAATAACACATTGTCAGTGTAACATTAGGAGCACATTTTTAAATACCACGTTAGCCAACATCAAGTCTACTGGCCAAGTAGGGAAAAAATAAAGTCCAAGAGGATGCACTGGTCTACACACATTTATTTATTTGCTGTTTGGGGGTGTTAATTAAGGAGAAGTGGTGCAAGGCGTTTTCATGGGTGACCGTCTACCACAGTATGAAACAGTGTGGTGAGGTAATTAGCTGGTTAAATGGTGAGTCGTTTTCTAGAGGGGATGTGGGTTTCCTGTGGAATTGTGACCTACCTCTGTTGTTTTTAAATCGACAACTTAACATCACGAACAATAGACAAAAAAATGCTAATTTCAACTTTTAGCTGCGTCTTCCCCTTTGACAACAATCGGATCACAAATTGGATAATTGCATGAACGAACAGGCATAAATGGACCTGAGAAACACGGCGGACAGATTTGGATATGAATAACCCAACCACCTCCAGCGGTGGTCGGGGACGCGTTGTGCGAATGTGTGAATTGTGATGACAGTCGACATGTAACAGTAATGTGGGCTGCAGTGGTAATTGTTTGAGACTGCTCCAAACTAGTAAGGTAGCAGCTGTGCAGGGAACGGCCATTAGCAAGTAACCATATCAAATAGTCCTGATGTGGCACATTTGGCACCAATCAGGTGCATTTGTAGATAAACACAAACACACACCACAATCTGACAATGAGAATAAGATGCTTTTGAATATCTGATGCAGACCAGTAGTGCTTCTCTCTCATCTCCCCCTCTCTCTCTCTCTCGCTCTCTCTCTTTCTTTACCCATTCTGCCTTTCTCTGTCTCTGTCTGTGCAATATTGGGTTATGGTGGACCTCTGTAGCTCACAGTGGAGATCGATGAAGCTTCTGAGACTCTAGCAGGGCTTTAATGTGATATTCTGAGTGGACAGCTTTTCTTCAAATGCACCTCTTAATCACATCACAGATAAATCTCAGATGGTCTTGTCCTGTCTCGCTGCCTCCTGCCCCTTTCTCTCTCTCTCTCTCTCTCTGTGTGTGCGTGTGTGCATGCGTGCACACATGCATGTTACAGAAACACGTAACTTTGTGTCTCATAACGCGTTTCCTCGCATCCAGACTGTTGCACATCGGGCTCACAGACACAAAGATGGGGTTTAGTGAGGGCACGATGCTGTTAATCATTTGAGAATACAACCTCATGTCATCACCATAGTGGGATGCCAAATTTTCCAAAAATCAGCTGGCATGAAGTCACGAGTTACTTAGCAACAGCGAGCAGGTTTGTCGACTCTGATCCCACTGTGGGTGAGTAGAAGGCAGCAAGAGATTACGTACATGGAGCGGGAAAACATTTTTTCGGCAATGACATTACATTAAAAAATTCAAATTAACAGTAGTTAATATAATATAATATAATATAATATAATATAATATAATATAAACTAATATAATATAAACTAATATAATATAAACTAATATAATATAATATAATATAATATAATATAATATAATATAGCAATACACCGATGTGTGGGCTGTATTATCAAGCATTAGCAAATCTACAATATAATATTTTCGCGTTGTTCAATTGTTATGCTACTGTCCTCTGAATGTGATGTCCAGTGATTGAAAATAAACGGCATTTTCTTTTTGTCTCCCCTTGTTCAACAGTCGTCCAACATATTAAGAGGCACAACATTGTGCTGAAGAGGGAGCTGGGAGAAGGAGCTTTTGGAAAAGTCTTTCTGGCTGAGTGCTACAACCTCTCACCCGACCAGGAGAAGATACTGGTGGCAGTCAAGGTAACATGGACGTCTGTTTGTTTTGATTTCACTTTTCCTTTGCCAGTTTGCCAGAATCAAAACGCAGTGCAACGCATTTGCCTAACTTCCTGTTTATATCAAAAATCACAACGTGATGTAGATTCGAAATTGGATCCGACACTCACACACATTGAGTCTTAATCTATAAACCTTTTATTTTAGATTTAGTTGTCAGAGGAAAGAGAGTCCCTGACTCCCAGTGTTTATCTAAATTGTTGCCTTATTGTCCTTGAAGTTTGAGATTACTCTGTGATTTACTGTGGGGATTGTGGGGGAAGGAAAAACACTGTACCTTTCATCGGCTGACTAAACAAAACCCAAGCTTTTGTTTTTGTTGTATTAAAAGCGAAGGCCACCCATAGGAGGACAGGATGTTTTTGTAACATGAAATACAATACCGTCCAGTCTGCTTCACAAAGATACAAACATATTCCAATTTATGAGGAGTCAAGTTTCAAAATAAGATATTTTGAAAAGCCCTGCAGATTAATGGCAGCACCAGAATACAACACGTCATGACAGCGAAGGTGAAGTTATTGCCATTTACTGTATCTGCATCCCAAAATATCTGTGTGAAGAATTGATATAAATATTACAGCCGATAATGCTGCGATCCTGTAATGCACAGTGTCAAACCACTGACTTCCGGAGTCAGATTGTGCAGTTTCCTGAGGAGCATCTTCCCCTCACAACGACCCATCCATCTCCCCATCAACCATGACTTTTCTGCTGCTCTGCGGTGAAACCGGATCTGATTGGCGAAGAACTTCTCATTAACAATACATGAACCTGCGAGAGACCCCCCACCCCTACTCTCCGTCCTCCTTTACCCCCCGACCCCCCACTTCCTCTGTCTTCCATGCCTCATCTCTCTTTCTCCCACCTGGCTTTTTCCTCTCTTCCCCGTTTCCCCCTCTCAAATCCTCGTCTCATTTCTGTCTCCCTACACTTCCTGTTTCCTTTCCAGCTTAGCGCTAAACCCCGTGTTGGCGCGGTGATGTTCAGCGCCAGCTTAGCTCCACTCTGTTCAAATATGCACCTGAAAATCCAGCAAAGCCAAGTTCATGGTTTTACAACAAGCAGCTGACTGTTGCTGACTGTTGGTGTCAGTCCCGATTAAAAGTTGGACAATCAGTTCAATGGCTTTAAATAGAAATGATGTGGATAAATTATCTTATCATTAGTCATGATTAGTATCATGTTATTGATTTTTTTTTTCTCCGACTGGCTGATGCACTACCTTCTTAGCGAGGTTTACCACACACCCATCCTGCTGTTTTGGTCCTCGTCTGTGTGATGAACACATCTCGACCAAGCTCCCAAATACAAAACCAGCTTTAATATATATATATATATATATATATACTCCGGTTTAAAAGAGTGTTTTCAGTGATAAAAGTCAAGTGTCTGGATTATCCAAAAATATTTTGAAATATTTAAGAAGCTACTTTTGTAGGATTTAAAATAAACTAAGCCTTTTCTGATAGGTGCACAGTCTTAGCACCACACTCTGCTGATGCCTACTGACAGTATGGACAGTGCACACAAATTTATTTACTACATATTTGCTCTGTTACAGGAGGAAGTATATATGCTTTGAGGTACCAGATTCACAAAGGAGATACTCTTTCGATTGTGTAATCTTGTTGAACAATGATTTGGTTTTGATTTGGTAGGGCTAAGATTTTTTTTTATTTTTAGAAACAGCCTCTAGAGGCATTTTCTCTGCTCTTAAGTATGAAGAGACACGTTGAAGAAATTATACTGACTTGAATTTTGAGGTGGTTTTTCAGTTTATCCCATTGTTCTTTATGTACAGTACATAGTGGACCTCATGTACATACACTGGGTTGTACACGCTACATTGTTCTCCTTTCCACAACACATTACTATAACCTACACTCACTAATAGAGCTTAATGGGCCTTGTTTCAGAGTCGGCTATCAATCAGCCAGTCATCCATAATACAGGAGCAAGTTTTACTATTACCGTATATTATACACTGAGTCACCATCCGTCACATGCACACTTTAACATGTGCCGATACGCGTCGAAGCATGCACATGCACACACGTCCGCACACTTACACACTTACACGCCATCAATCCTGAACACTTTCCACTTTCAATAATGTTCCCTTTCACACATGCAAATGCAAAACACGACATTCCCAAGCTAGAGGTTGTTGATTGCTTTTATCTGCCCAGGGACCTGAAGCACTAACGCAGCAAAACATGGCTTTTAGCCTGGGAATTAATGCAACAGTGATTTCAGAGACTGGGAGCATGACAGCTCTGTTTCTGGCTCATGGGAAAGTTTCTGCCGTATCAGTCCTGAAACGAACCAATAAGAAGTTTTGCTCAACAGAGGGGTGAATGTAATTTTTTTTTTTTCAGTAAGCTGATCTAGCTCAGTGGTGCAGTGCACGTCTTTGTGCAAGCTTTTCTTTTTTCCCCATTCCCACATTACATGCAGATAATGAAAAATGCTGTCACATTCCGTGTCCTATAAACACGTTAGGGCCACTTTTACTTCGCTGACCCTTTGTAAAGGATTATATTTTGTAAACAGCTTCATTATCGGTTGGGAAATCATTTACTAATGCTTTACAGATACGCTCAGTGTTGTAACAGGAAGGAAATTTGGATTGCCAAGTTGAGCTTGGTGTTTTTTATACTACTTTTTTCACCCTTTCACTAAGAGGAACCAGATACGTGTGTTTGTACACAGTTACTGGTGAGCTTAAAAGGTCCGGTTGCTAATGCTGAATATTATTACCTGTTATGTTAGCATGGTGTGTTGATGTTGTGCCATAAAGCGATCAACTGCCAGAAACTGATTTCTTGGAGCAGGAGAAAACCCTTTAGGCTATATCAACTGGTTTATACAACTACGTCTCATTTATCTGGACTGAAAAAGTCATTTTCACACATATTTGCATTTACGTCCATGGTAATAGTCAAGGTCTTTGTGAACTTAATTGCGTCGTGTAACTGAGTAATCGCATTAAGGTCGAAGAAATGTTTACAGATTAGAAAAGGAAAGCTCTTACCAAAAAAAAAAACCATCAGTGAAAAGTCAAACCAGATTTCCCATAGACATCTGATATCACGTTTCAAAGTGGGATCAGAGCATCGCCTATATACAGTATCTATACTGTAATAATCCATTGTCATTATCATGCGGTATCCTATTACAGCCTGTAATGTACATCAGCAAGCTTTTACATTGTGATCCATGTTTGGCTGAAAATATTCGAGTGGAGTCTCATTTTCTAGCTTCTCAGCATTCTGGATAAAAGGTCACAGGTCATTTCCTTCACGGAGAGCTTTCACAGTGACTTCTCCTTGTCCTTTCGACTTATGTTTGTAATAGGAGCTTCTGTCTGCATTGTCAGTGCACAGACAAGCAGACACACTCGCATGCGCAAGGTGAAAAGTGAACATATATCCATGTCATGCACTGTAGGAAGACAATCAATTATTCATGAGTAGGACAACGGGAATTTTCTATATTTCTCTTCTTTAGATATGAAATGACAACAGACCCCATATCACTTTCATTTCCTGCAAGCCTCCCTCTCTCGCACACACACAAACAAACACACACACACACATGTACACAGTTTTTCCTGTCTTTGTCACAGATGCTTGTGTTACACAACTTGCCTGACAGATTTCCTGATTTGTGGAATGATGAAGATTAGTGTCAGGGGGAACCAGGGAAGAGAATGAATGTAGTGTTGTACAACAGTGTTGTACTTTGTAATGGGGTACATTAATATGAAATCTCGATTTTTCCAGCTGTGTCCCTGAATCAGTCTTCCCCTCAGTGCCAGTAATTTCTCAATGTGTGTGCCGAGTTCCTGTAAATCACTTTTACAAGGCGGGACACGTACGGGGTTTTTGTTTTTTGTTTTTCATAGAGGACATCGGGCCAGATAAAGTTGAGCAAACTGTGTCCGCTGTGAAAATGACTAATTGGCAATAGTGTATGTGGCATAATGTGAGAGCTTTTGATTTGGCAGTTTATTAAAATGTCACTTTCTCTTCCTCTGTGTGTGTGTGTGTGTGTGTGTGTGTGTCTGCGCAGACACTTAAAGAGGCCAGTGAAAATGCCAGGAAGGATTTCCACCGCGAGGCTGAGCTCCTCACCAACCTTCAACATGAACACATCGTCACTTTCTATGGCGTCTGCGTGGAGAGCGACCCTCTCATCATGGTGTTTGAGTACATGAAACATGGAGATCTCAACAAGTTCCTCAGGCATGGCTCCTCTCTTCAGTATCGAAAATGTCACTTAAATGGCAGCAGTTCCAGTGAAAAATATACATTCCTCCAGAATGTCACCATAAAAACAGAGGGAGTTAGTTGTTTCTCCTTAATTGAATTTAATAAAACTAACTTGGCTTCCAGGGCTCATGGTCCGGATGCAGTTCTAATGGCAGAGGGCCAGACCACCAGACCTGTAGAGCTGACCCAGTCTCAGATGCTCCACATCGCCCAGCAGATAGCATCTGGCATGGTCTACCTGGCATCACAGCACTTTGTGCATCGTGACCTGGCCACCAGGTTTGTCATGGACTCCATTACTGCAGTACACTACATTTGTTTATTTCTCTGGCTTTGAAGAGCACACCATGACGCAGGGAGAGTTATTAAGACCGTTCTTTAGTCTCAGACTGTTCCGGACACTGAAAACATATTTGACATACTGATCATGATTTGTGTTTTAACATATAATCATGTGGTGTCAGAGGCATGCCGCTGCCTGTGAACAACAAATTAAAAGTTCCGCTGCTTCACTGATCTCAGTTGCATCTTGTTTGTAAATTGGCAAAGCCACTGCAGACTCTCATCAGAACTGGGTGTGATAAATACACACGCTAATAGAGAGCAACTATGTGAAATAACTTAATAAGTCGCCACATGTTTTTCACAGATGGTTTTGTTCTGTGTCTGTAACAGGAACTGCCTGGTGGGGGAGAACCTGCTGGTAAAGATTGGGGACTTTGGCATGTCCAGGGATGTCTACAGCACTGACTACTACAGGGTAGGTGTACGTGTCGATATATTTTCTGGCCCTTCTTATAGCTTTCCTCCTCCCTGCTGCATGGGTCCCTCTCCGCTCCCCCCCTGCATGGGCACAGCTAACGGTCTCCAGGAGACTTATAGTAAGATGATTGCTCTCGTGGCTCAGCTGAACAGTCACATGACTGTATATACAAGAGCACTTTAATGTCTAATATATGCTACTGAGATGCTTGGTTGGGAAATGTTACTTCACATCAAGGGTAAAATAAAAGCTGTTTATTACTGCAGCTGTTTCTGCCACAGAAGGCCAATGAGAACCAGTTGTTGATTTTTTTTTGTTGTTTTTTTTTTCCTCCACAGTATAATTTATTCACAGTTGTTTTGTTCAGCAGGCGTTCATTTTAAATTTAGGAGGCTAATGAGACAGCTGCTCTGATGCTCCTCTGATGGAAACATTGTATTAACACAGATAAACTGATGAATGAATGAATAAATCAAAATCAAGATCAATTCTAATTCTAATTTAGCAGTAGTAGTAGTAGCAATAATAATATTATAATATGACAACAACAACAACAACAATTATAATAATAATACTAATAATAATTTACAATAATAAAAAATGCAAAAAATACACACACACACACACACTTTGGAAAGGGCTATTCTACAAAAAAGAATAAGATGGAATATGGCAACATTTAAGAAGTGTGTGTGTGCAGGGACATTTAGCAGCTCTTTAGCAAGAGCTCTTTAGAGTGTCAAGATAACTCAGGGGTACAAGAGACAGCTGAGTGTGTTTTTTTCTCTCGCACAACAATCTGTCACCTTTCCAAAAGGGCAAAATCTTATAAATCGTACGGATTGATTGATAGCGACTGTCCATTTTTCCTGCCCTTTCTCCCATCCACTGTGACAAACTGACATGAGTGACAGTGACAGATCACCCAGAGGAGGAGGAGAGAAACAAGGAAAGAAAAGCCAGTTATTGACAAGACAATCTTTATTTTGAACAAATAACTTTTTGTTTTTGAACAATAATTCAGAAACAGTCTATGGGGCACTTAATAGATGTACAACAGAAAAACTGATCTAGATAATTGTTTGTTTTCTTATTAATTTTTTGACACAAAGTCAGACTTAGTTAAAGAGCTTTTTTTGTTGTGAGAATAAATAATTGTAGCATTAATTGAAACTGTGTGGGGATAAATTAGACTATGGTGAGCTGCCATGCTGCTGTTTTCATCTATCCAGATTTTTTAGACACAAATAATTGGGAAATATTTTAAAAATATGAATAATGCATATAGAGTACTATGCCAACATGGTACTGTAGTAAGAGATATTTTTGATTGCTGTTTTGTGAGTAATATATTTTGGAAAGTTTTTTATGACCCTGAGATAAGTTTTTTAAAAGATCTTTTCAATAGCTACATGTTCGTCATGAGAAACGTCACAAGACGTGAAATGTGGAATTTCTATTTTAATGTGGCTTCAAATTGAACATGCAAAAATAAACCTCCCTCCTCTGTGCCTTTCTTTTGTACTATCACTGTGTGACGACACACAGCAATCTCCCTCCTCCTCCTCCTCCTCCTCCTCTGCCTCCTTCCTTTCACCTCTCCTCAACAAAGCTAAGCGCTGAGGCTGTCGTCATAGAAACGGCTGAAGGCAGTGGCGGTGAGCCTCGTGGTTGTATCCAACGTTTCTCAGGAAGAAAAGTAATCAGTGAACGCCTATTTAGTATTCTGAGGCTGTTTGAGAAAAAGAGAGCGGGAGAAGGAGGCAGGAAGGTGGCAAAGATGAAGGGAGAGTGAGGGAGATGGAGGGGGGGGGTTAAAACGAGAGGAAGGCCAGGGAGGGCGAAAACAAGACATGAATAAAAATACAAAAGGAGAGAAGGCAGTAATCGAATGATAAAGGAATCTACACATGCTGAGGTCAGGGGAGAGGTTATGAGGCAAGGAAGCCAGCAGAGAGGACATCACACAGGATAGTCAGACAAAGACAAACACACACACACACACACACACACATTGTGGCTGCAGCTATACACAACCACAAAACAGGACATCAGAAACACACAGACAAAGGCAGGCGGCAGGAAAACAGAGATGCAGAGGATAGGTACAGAAAGATGGGAGGTAAAACACAATAATGCACTCATGTTCCACCATCCAGGAAAGACAGGTGTGTGTGTGTGTGTGTGTGTGTGTGTGCGTGTGTGTGTGTGTGTGTGTGTGTGGGAGACTGCAGGGAGGGTATGCAAACCCAGTCATGCTTTTGCGTCAGACAGGAGCAAAGATGAGTCATAGAGGAATCGGAGCCCCCCCCCACCCCACCTCCCCCGCCGCGTATATGTGTGTGTGTTGGTGTAAGAAAATAGAAGCAGAGGCGTAGGACTGGGGGGGCAGAGATGACGTCATTGAATCCCCTGTTACACAAGGAGCCTGACATATGCTTCAGAAGACAGTGAAAGATGACTTGGTTTGAGGTGTGTGTGTGTGGGCACGCTGGTGGGACTGGATTCACAGGAGGGTGAATACACATTTACACCACATATAATATTTTCCCCATTCCTGCGTAAATGTGTAGGATTAAAGGAAATTAAATGCCTGAATACGTATTAACATTCAAGCCTGGCTGCTGCTGCTGCCGACGACACAGACTGTAGAGAAAGGCTGGCAATAAAGCAGAGTTAAGCAGTCTCTGCAGAGTAATATAGCTGCTGTGTGTGTGTGTGCGTGTGTGTGTGTGTGTGTGTGTGTGTGTGTGTGTGTGTGTGTGTGTGTGTGTGTGTGTGTGTGTGTGTGTGTGAAAAAAACAACGGATTTCTTGGTCCCAACCAATACAGACAAACTCAATCCTTATGGAGCACCTGGAGATACCAGAGCGAAGCAGTCACATGAGCTAAGATGTGTTCATGTCATATATAGACACACAAGATACACATCACATACACACAGGATACACATCAATACACACAGGATACACATCAATACACAATCTATAGCTGGCTAAGCTTATAGATGCACCACTGTGCAGCCGTCACACACAAAGATAGACGTGGAGATAGTTTTACAGGATTTTGCTGTATGACTGTACCAGCATGTCATAAACAGGAAACATTATCTTTCATGTATTATGATTCAACATTTACACTGGGATGACCAGAAAGAAGGAATACCTGTCTCTCCTTTGAGAAAAACACTGAAACCAACACACACACACATACTACACCGAGACAGTAGAATTCTTGGAAAGAGTTTTTGTTTCCATAGCAACACAGAGGGCAATTAAGGTGGAGATCCTGTGTTGGGGTAACAGTAGAGTAAGTGGAGTTAATCACACAAGCCCCTCCCACACCGCATCCCATAATGCTATCTTTTTAAAACTAGTCCAGTTGCTATGGATACGCCAGTCTCTAGGAGGTCACTACAGGGAGCCTACAGCCCTCATCGTCTTCATTTTTCCTATTTTCCTTCAAACACTCAGCCAGTGGTCTCAGGCAGAGACGCTGGATATTTGTTCTGGAGGGAGCCAGTGTGCAGAGGGAGGTGAGAACAGCAGAGGAGACAAAGACTGAAGCCTTTTTGTAGACACTGCCCTTTTATTTCCTCTCTAGACACACACTGACACACACACACACACACACACACACACACACACACATAAAGAGGGCAGAGGCAACAATCGTAACAAAGTGTAGCTACCACAGAAGTTCAAGAGCCTCGTATTAATATTTCAGACCATCAAGGGAAATGATGAATAAAACAAAGACTAATGATACAAGCAGGTTTCAGACACACCAGTGAATAAATATAACCAGAAACCTTAGAGGAGAATAAAATAGAGAAGATCATCTAGCTATATATCCGTCTATCCATCCATCGGTCCGTCCGTCACTCAACTTTAACCTTAACCTTGACTATACGTTTGTCTTTTTATTGTATTCTGTATCTACTGTAGCCATGCCAATAAAGCGAATTTGAATAGGAACAAAGAGAGAAATGCAAATTGAGAAAGGGACACACAAAAGGGAGACACGTGGTGGTGGTGGTGGTGGTGTAGAGAGAAAAGCCTGGTTCCTGGTTATGAAGAGCGCGTGCTGCAGAGATGAAGGCAGATATGTTTCTTCGGACGTAACAGAGAACCTGATGGCTATCTGACGGTGTGCATTTTATTACTCCATTAAATAAAATGACTGACTAACACAGAAACAGGCCAAGCGTGGGTACCGAGCCATTAATAACAGGCATAAAGCTCCGAAAATGGATTGTGCTGTCTGTGTGAAGCAACAGAGCAGATCGGTCTGTAGATTCATGTGAAAAGAGGAGAGCAGAGCGGAGGGTTCGGCACAGACAACACAGCATCGCCACAAGAGGATGGGATTCATTCAGCTTTACTGTGAACATATTAGGATTAAAAGTTCATGCGCTTTACGTTTAGCTCCACAAACTTCACAAACTCTCAGGAGGTCCATCATAACAAAGTCTAAAAACTGTGTTTTTAACCCTTGTGAAGGAAATTCTCCTCAAAACAATGTAACGTGTGAAACTTGTTGCTAACCCTAACCCTAACCTTAACCCTATAACCCATTCATTTGAAATGCACGATTGAAATGAATGAACTCAAAACAGCATGGGAATTTAGTGAAGCACATTTGATCTAAATTCACTGACTCCACTCTAACTTTACGCTCTCCGTTGTCCCGTGTTGTGTGTTTGTGTGTGCAAAAAAAGGTCGGAGGTCACACCATGCTACCAATCCGCTGGATGCCCCCCGAAAGCATCATGTACAGAAAGTTCACCACGGAAAGTGACGTTTGGAGTCTAGGAGTGGTGCTCTGGGAGATCTTCACCTATGGAAAACAGCCCTGGTACCAGCTCTCCAATAATGAGGTACAGAATTCCGTAAGGCACGACAGAGCTGGAGAACCAGGTTTTGTTGGTTTTGTTCTGCCCACCATTAGCAGCGTAGCCGCAGTGAAAGCACCCGCTTCCTGGCATCACTGTCAGGCTGGTGCAGGAGCAGATGCTTCTTTTGTCGTGAGCGCAGAGGAGTCTGAAACACTGTTACTCAGTGGGGCCCGTAAAACCTCCCACTTCTTCACCGTGGATCAAAATGAATTCTGCGGCATGGTGGCGCCGCTGCAGATCAACGTCTCTTCTTCTTTTGTTTTAGTGTTTTGCTGCAGACAGCATAACATGATATAGCCAGTGGATCCACTATAAATAAGGATCTGCGGTAAGAATAAAAATCCATCATCAGGAGAGCTGGCACACGCTGCCAGAGAATAGAGAGCGTGTGACGCTGTTCGGCACAGTGAAATAAAATGACTGTAACTTATTTCAATCTATAAAAGAGGGAAACGGAGAAAATATCTTAATTTTCTGTTGGTTGACTAAATGATGAACTAATCCTTTAATCTCTATTTAAACTATGTAACGCACTCAGATTACAGCAGATTAGTGACATATCACGACACAAAATCCCGAGGTCTCAAATCCCTCACGATTTGACAAATATGTAAACAGCTGACTCCTACTTCTGAATAACCAATAACTAATCGTCCCTTCACGACAGGTCACGACCCAGGTTTCCTTTCAACCCTTTCACCTCAACCTTCACCTCAACCACATGAACTTTCTTATGACCTCAACTCTGGTTACAGCTTTCCAACCACGTCCGCATTTCATCTGACTCATATACTGGTTCCAGCCAAAATGAACCCCGCGCCCCTTTCAACCTCTTCTTTTCCATTTACATCCATTACATTTCTGCTGATTCACAGTTCACTTAACTCCTGACCCTGGAATCTGATGCTCACATATCTTTGACACAGGATATGGATTTTGGTTTCAAAATTAGATATACATTTTATATAGCTCCTGTGGTTCCCAGCACAGAATCACACGTAGTTGGTCACTGCTTATTTGGCAAAGAGATGGCACTTTTACATATCAGATCCTTAATACTGTAGAGTCTGTACTTAATGATAATCTTAAGATATTACAGTATTTTAGAAAGTGTTTATATTGCGATTGCACAGACAGAGCTTTCCTGTCTGGGAAATCACAGACCCAGCAGGGTTTGTTTAATGACTGAGAAAATTATAAACTGCTTAATTTTATAACAGCCAGATAGTGGTATGGATCTTTCCAAATCCCTGCCAGAGCATGATATATACACTCTGACGAGCAATTTGCTTTGCATACAGCAGTTACATTTCGGAAGGCATCGTTATATTAGTCCACAAATCCTCACACCAACGCAGATTTAAAGCAGTTTTTTTTTTTTTAAGTGTGCAGAGAAAGTAAATGACTTGTACCAAGGTAAATCTATAGATGAAGGCTGTCCTCTCATAATCCTGATGAAATTGAATCATTTGTCTGGCTGACTGTTCCAGCGCCGTGTATCAATGGAGTAAATCATTCATTCGCTCTGACTTTTTCTTTTTCTTCGGCAAGGTCGCACAGCTTTTATCAAGCAAATGCGCCAAACTCATCCGAGTTTTTTTTTTTCTCATTTAATATCATCTTGCCGTCTTTCATCCGTCCGTCTCTTGGTGTCTGTCTCTGCAGGTGATCGAGTGTATAACCCAGGGCAGGGTGCTGCAGCGCCCCAGGACCTGTCCTAAAGAAGTGTATGACCTGATGCTGGGCTGCTGGCAGAGAGAGCCGCACATGAGACTCAACATCAAAGAAATCCACGGCCTGCTCCTCAACCTCGCCAAGGCCTCACCTGTATACCTGGATATACTGGGCTGACCATAGAAGGAGGACGGAGGAGCGCTTTGGTTGTTATGTGTGTCTATGTGTGTGTGAGATGTGTGTGCGTTTCGGTAAGAAAGCCCCCTGTATCTAAGTGTGTGTGTGCGTGTGTGTGTGCGACAGTGGACATACAGTGGTGATACCTCTGAATAAGGTGCAGTGTGCTGCTGTACAGGATGTGAAGCTATTATCAAACTATTTAAGGCAATCAAAAAGCCCCAATCCCCCGCCCTCCTCCCTGCTCATCTTCTCTCCTTTGTGCATCGTGTCCTCCCTCCCTCCATCCATCCCTTCCTCCCTCCCTGAAGAGACATTTACAAAGAGTCATTTAACTTTGGAGGGGGAAAAAAAAGCTTCTCACACGTCTTTTCCGATGCTTTAAAACGACTGGGGCTAAATTGATGATGACTGATTAGCAGGACGCTGCCTGTCGGACACCGGGACTCGTTTGGACCATCCAGAAATGTTTAACGAAGGAGGGGCAGCATGTGGAGGATTTCCTGAAGCGTCACTCCTTTGCCTGTAAATACCAGACTGTGCGACGGCGAGACCTTTCAGAGGAAATGGCTCTGTGCGACAACGAGCCATACAGACACTGTGTTTTCTCCTCTCGCCCCGTCTGTCTGTTTTTCCTTTCTATCTGTCTGTCTGTCTGTAAGAACTGTACACAAATATTAATGTCAGCGTTCATCCAGCAGGACTCGGAAACGGAACGACATATTTAACACACCGATTCACACTCTGGTTAACAGGCAGTGGATTAACTATTAACTATTAACAGAATAATGACCAAAAAAAAAAGGGGGGGTGGGAAACAAACAGACTCTCCTTTTCTGCCTGTCAGATAAAATTCAGAGGTGAGATTGGACATTCTCTGGTTGTCTTGCTAATTACTAAAACAAAATTATATTAACAGTGTCACCTGAGGCTGAACTGAGCTGTTGTGGAGGAGAGATTATTTAGAAAGAAGAGAGAGGATCATTCTGCAACTGAACGGTTACTATAAAAACGTCTGATCTCGCTGGCACTGATCTACAATATCTGCTCATGCAACAGATTGATATAAAGAAAATGATGGACATAAGTATGCGTATCATATCTGCATATTGTATTGGGGTTGTTTTTTGTTACACAGTACTTTGTCCAGGCCTGAACTGCACTGCATACAGCGACGTGTAACATGATGATCAACCACCCAGCCCCCCCACACACACACACACACACACACCCAAACCAAAAAAAGTGACAGATGCTTCACATGTCAAACACTCGTGTCAGAGGTCAATTGATTCATTTGTCCACAGCTGTCTGATGATTGTGAGGTCTCAGCGTTGATAGAGGGTGGGGGGCAGGTGGGGGGTGTGTTAAGGTTGCTAAGGGAGCCCAGGGTTCTGAGTGGTCAGATCACTGTCAGATGTGTGGGTGGCGGCGCTTAAAAAGGTGTGGTTCATTTGGTCAACCCATATTAAATCATCAGGGCTCTTAGCACTCAGACATCCTTGAAAACCACATCTGTGCTAGAGGGGATGCACACAAAAAATGCACGCACACACATATACACACACACACACAAACTGTATACCCTATCCCGTCCGCCCCTCCATCTCCACACACTCACTGAAAGACACTCAAAACGAGGGCCAAGAAGGAAATTGAATTGTGCATGTTTTATTATTTGAGCGGTGCAGTGCTTTAGCCAGGCCCCGTCCTCTGTAATGGTGTAATGTATATTTCATTACAGCCTAATGGGGCCCATTAGCACAGTCTCCTCACAGACATTCAAGACTTATTGTTTTATGGCCGAGAAGGAGAGATGGAGGGAGGAGGAGAGGTGAAGGAGGAGAAAACAGAAAGAGCTCTGAGGAGCGGCGGAGAGGAGACGTATGAGGAGAGAGGTAATAATGCATATTGGGAAGAAATGGAGAATATGGGAAATGGGGTTGAAAAGCGTAGAGTGTGGTAGAGTAGAGCAGGAATGACTTACCTGGAGAAAGGGGGAAGGAAAAGGAAAAGAGTATAGAGGGAACGTGGTGGAGAGAGAAAGAGAGGAGGTGTGAAGGTCCTCAGGGAGAAAATGAGAGTGAACATCCATCATTAGTGTGGCCCGCAGATGTTCTGTAAGCCACAACTTTAACTTCCCATTCCCGTCACATTCCAACGGCTGCCCTCAAACACACACACGCACACGCACACGCACACACACACACACACACTAAACTTAATCATGTACCACACATCCCTATAATGGGGAACCACTTCACTTGGACAGAATATAGCTCACAAATCTGATCAAACATTCTCACACACCCGCACACACACACACACACACATACTCGCACTGTATATACACACACAACAGCTCATATGCATGCACAACACGTTGAACGTTTGTTTTTGCGTTTTACTTGGGCATATTTTACTCCTTACAGGCATATTAAAAAGTCACTTTCTTTAGTTTCAGCAGCCATTTCAATTCAATGTAAATCTGGAATTATAAGTTTTACGTTTATTAACAACAGCACTTGATGGTATTGATGTTTGTGAACTTGATTGTATTCATTTGAAGTTATTCATTTCTATAATTATTATTATTTGTAAATCTCAAAACATTTTGTACATTCCTTTCTATATCTATGGTTGCCTTTTGCAACAGCAAAAAAAAAAAAAAGACTGTAATTGAACGCTGGTTTAATTAATTATGTTTTGCAACTGTGTAAGATAATTTTGAGTGTGTATCTATTTTTATGTCAGGCTCTCTCTGGACAGCTACCGACCCCGCCCTAATACACACTGCACTCTACAGCAGGGATGGATGTTCCACCGGTCGGCCACCTTTGTAGATTTAGTTTGATGCACTGAATGCCAGGGTTGGTGGCTGCGGCACTGACAGTGCTGGCTAACTCATCCCTGCTGTAGAGTCAAGCAGAGTTTGCACATATGTGAGCACACTCAAAAACTTGCCACACAATTTCTCTGTGCAATAACAGAGGGCAGGGTGAGTGTGTCTGTGTGTGTGTGTGTGTGTGTGTGTGTGTGTGTGTGTGTGTGTGTGTGTGAGGGGGCCTGTGTGTAAGCTGGAAAAAACTGTGAGAAACAGACGCAGAACGAATGCCTCTGATGTCAAAAAGAGTAAAGTACCTGCTGTTTTCTTTCTTTTTAAAAAAACAAAAACAAAAAGTATGAACTGTGTCAAGTTGGGTGATGGCGATGGTTTGTACAGTCCCAGGACGAGGCTGGGGGGGGGGGGGGGGGGGGGGGGGGGGGGGGGGGTGTTTGTTAGGATAAAGACCTGTCAGCACAATGCTGGAGTGCTCTGTGAACTGTTAACACAGCTCCGGATGAAGAGCAGCCTTCTTTGTATCAATGCCTCACATCCAAGCAATGGGTCAAACGCAGAAAAGAAGGAGTTAAAACAACAACAACTACTACAACTACAACAACTACAACTACAACAACTGCTGTATGAACGGACACCTCAGAAAAGGAGGGACCGACAATCACTGACTTCTTTCTCTTATTCAAGTGACCTACTGTAAAATAGACTATTCAGCCAACCTTTCCTCTTCTATGCTGCCTATACTGTACGTGATAGTCTTAAACTTTGGTCTCTAGAAGTGCTACTTTTTTTTTTTTGTTTTGTAAAATGAAATTGTGAGAGGAATGACGAAAGTACATGTACAAAATGTGAATAAGCTAATAAGCGCATCGCTAATCGCTGTGTCAGAGACTGTGTCAGTATCGAGGTTCGACTATTTTTGTCTTGGAAGCTGGGGGATTGGGGGAGGGGGGGTTGGCAAGATGCATGGGACTCAAATACACAAATGCACAAAATTACATACGTCACCCCACAGGATGCAGAGCAATGTTTGTTTGTTTTCCAATTGGAATTGTGTGGGAGTGTGTATGTGTGTGTATGTGTGTGTACGTGTGTGTGTGTGTATACATCGTTGCTGGAGAGATTCGGGGTGGATTCATAAACTGAGTTCAGGCTTTAGCCAAATCCTAGTTCCAATACAATGAGTTTACAACAAGTCACGAATGGATTTGTTGTTGCTGTTCACCAATTTATCCTAAATGATTTGATCTATTCATGTAAGACTGAGGTTGGTATTATGGCAGCTAAAATTAATGGAATCACCCAATTGTTTTACTAATGACATCAAAACCATCCTTTTCCTGAGTTTCACATGAGTATATCAGCAATATTAACAGATATGTTACTTTTCCTGTTGTCCACGTAAGTGTTGGGCTGAGTTTGGGCTAAACCATGTGACTCAGTGGGCTAAAGCACGTTGCACGCTAATTCCACACATGCATCACAACTCAAGGAGCGATGACATTAGTGTCATATCCACACACACATACACACACACGCACGTACGCCAACATCACAGTCTAAACCAACAGAGAAAAAAAATAAAGGATAATTTGAAGATTACCTTTGTGCTTGGATGCCTGTAGACGCCTTGAAGAATGTAATCCCATAAAAACTGCTTCTATGATGAACAAAAGGGGAAAAAAAGTAACTCAATTTACAAACTATTCCTCAGTTGCAAATATTTTTTTTTGATTCTGTGCTATTTGTCTATGTGTTTAGAGGGTTTTGCTGTTACAATAGTGGCAGAAAAAGATTTTTTTTTGAAAGATTTGTTAATGTTCTAATTGTAAGAGTTGTCGAAGTCGAATTGTCTAGGACAAAATAGGACAGTCATCTGTCCTATTGTGTCCTAGACTCAAAATAGGACAGATGGCTGTGAGGTTTCTGTACGTACGAGATGTTCAAATATTTCTTTGCATAACAATGCTCTTCAAAGCGTTCGAAACATCTGTAAAACTGGAAATAATCAGCTAATGTTTGCCTTTGCCAGCAGGCTGATATTTGGTAACGCAAACGGTGACACTACCCATCTGTGCTTTGCTGGTGAACACACACACACACACACACACACACACAGGCATGTAAAAAGAGAAACCGATACCAGAAGGAACTTGTACAGTGAGTTGCGTGGTAGAAATGGTCATAGTGAGCCATGATGGTAAAAAATGGTGATGATGATGATGATATGATTTCTCTCTGAACATGGACAAGTCTGTCGTGATACAGTGTAATTAATAAAAAGTGTTATGTCACATCAAAGTGTGTGTGTGTGCCTGTGTGTGTGTGTGTGTGTGTGTCAGTGACAGAGTGAGGACACATCCAGCAAACAGAGGATGCACTCAGGCTCGCTCAGGGCCGTGGGAGAGAAACAGGAAAACATGTTCAATTGGATTCAGTGATAGAGGTGGAGTGTTGAAGTGATGGTACAACCACTTATTAATCCCAGTGTAAACCCAGTGTCCTTTAAGGGGAAAAAAACTAACTTGCTTGGTTTGCAGATCAGAAGCAAGCCGAGAGCTTTTCCTGGGCATTGTACAAGCAGATTGAACAGAAGAGTGTACCCCTGAATCCCTGATGCAATTAAGCAACAGCTGAATTAATATGTTCTTTTTACCCAGGGCTCTCTCTACAATTTATCTTTTAATAAAAAAAAAAAAAATCATCTTTGGAAAGGAGATGAGAAATGCACAAGGAGCACAGCATTCATCTGGGTGTAACAGCATGTGTGATGTGGTGTGGTGGGGTGTGAGTGGTAGTAGTGCTCTCCTGGTGAACAGTGGAGAATCCCTGTAGTCAGCACTTCACCCTCATAAATAACACTGTTAATCAACACACACACACACACACACACACACACAGTTGTAAGGATGAGGAAGGCTGTAAAATCTGATCTATATCCCCTGAGGCAGCACAGTGGTGGACATGTATGGTCTCCATGTTACAAAACCGTCCTACCTTTAAACCCAGCTGAACATCTCTCAGTCACAGTACTGTCTGTTTCACTACACTGCTGATCTCAGTTATCTCAATTAAGACACAATTAACCCCAGTGACTGAGGTCTAAAGCTCTAGGAGAAAGTACTGCAGGAGAGACCCTACAGGAGTATGTACTGTCAGTAATATAAGTCATTTCCTTTCATTACTTTAATCATTACAGATTTGCTTCAAGGACGCGTTTCAGAAATGCTTAACTGGTTTCAGGCAGACAGCTTAGACAGCCGTTCTGACTTAAGGGGGCCTGAGCTTCAGGGTAAACAAAACCTGATCCTGAGATCATTAAAGATCTCCTCCAGACCATCGCAAACACATTTCAAAGCAACAAATCTTTTTTTTTTTAAACTTGACACTACGTCACGGAGGAGTTCACTCACATTTTCCGACATCGCCCCAAACCCATTGTGATGTGCAAAGTGTACTCACAGAAAATCTTTTATTCTTTCAGAGGATGAAAACATTGCTTGTAGTATCAATATTTGAGGAGGGCCTGGGAGGAGTGAGTCATAGAGCTGCAGGTCATTTTGTAACAATGAGGCTCTGGAATTGTGAGGGAACCAGGCTTTTATGGCCGAGTAGATGGGGTGATTGACTGCAGGTGTGCCTCATCAGCCTCTGGTGGAATGAGCCAGTTTCACTTCCTGCCACACTCAGATGCAGAGAGAGAGAGAGAGGGGAGGGGCCACAAACACCAATCATGGCCGACACTGAACGAAACAAAACTGAAAAAAAAAAATATCCTGGACAAGCCTACATTTAACTCAGTAATATGGTATTATGTTGATCATATTAAAATAAAATTAATCCATTAAACAATATTACTTTTGTTTTTACATCTTTGCATTATATTATTATATATAATTTTATATTGTTTACATTTTTTTTCATTTAGTACCGTGATTATTGTGCTGCCCATTGAAGACATGGCTTTGTGCAGGACACACACTGTACAGACAGCTGTATAAAAAGGAGAGAACAACACAATTCATTACAGCCCCGTTGTTTTATGTGAAAGTTGTTTTCCGTGGTGGTGTATTTGTATATAGCAGCGCCGCTTTCACCACCTGTAATCATTAAAAAGATGTAGTTATAAGCCTGACAACTGAACAGTTAACATGTGTCAACCGACCCAAGTGACTCAAACAGTGGGCCAGCATTTTTCATCAGTGTCCAGGGAAGGAAACAGTTGGTGCCAAGCAGAGGCTGCGAGTCTCTATCAAGCCCTGCTGTACATCAGAGCCTCAGTATTGCTGTTACTAACTATAGCCTGTCTCAACCTTAATACTATACTATTAAGTGTAGCCTCATCCCAGAAGACCTCAAAGCACCAAGGAACCAGCAGCTAACGCCCAGAGACAATGTGTCATTACTACAGAAACAAAGGCTTGGAGAGAAAACACACAAGAACCACAGTGGTTCAGTGGAGAGACGGCGCGGTCCAAAGCTCCTTCGCGATGACGTGGACCAATTAGAGACGTGTAAGGCGATGGCAGGCGGTCATTAGTGGATAATCCCTCACTGGTGCACCTGCCCGGTGACATCATCACCACAAGGGCGACCGTGGACGCGTTCCCTCATAAATGTGAGCATCCGTTTGTGTGAGTGATTCATTGTTTTTCACGGCACTGCAACAGTGAGCAGATCAAATGTTTCTTCTGATCTATATTATTTTGTTCTTACAGTATTCAACTAAAAGTAACTTGATTTATGTTTATCACATTTCAACATTTCTATACATTCAGGGATGTTACATTTAGTTTGAATTTAGTATTAAAGATGTATTTAATTGTATTTAGTCTTAGTATTTTTTAAAAATCTAATCATCAAAACTAACAGCAAACTGGAGTCACATGAAGTGTGGTGTCTCTTTGGTACAATAAAGTATATGTCTATACCTTATCTCTATGCTTTTTCATTATGGGTTTACCAGTGTTAAAAAAAAACATTTGGTCGGCAGAACAATACGGATATGATACAAAAAAAAAAAAGAAAACCACCTTTGTGGAGCCCTTGAGTGAATCCCAATGAAATAAGTTCTTTCAATAGACAGGAATGCCGTCTCCCAGAAGACACCATCTAAATGGAAAACAGAGGAGAAACAGGACAAGCTCATAACTGAGAGCCATTCCTCATTTTCTGTCTCCCCTCTACTCCTCCTGCAAGAGCTTCCTGTTCCACCGAAACGGAACAGCCACTGGCTTTATCAAGATTTATGAGGTAAATCATCATTGGAAATATAAGACACTTGTTGGGGCCGAAGGGGAGGGGTGGGCGGAGGGAGAAAAAAAAACGATGGTGCTGACTGGAGAAGCTGAGGAAAATGGAGAGAGAGGAGATGGAGTGAGAGAGACAGAGACGGAGAGAGAGTCTTAAAAGGGGGAGATGGGAGGATTTTTTGTAAGAACAGATGTCTAGACTTTGACTAAAAAAGTAATCTGCAGCACCATCTTTTATTTTCCTGCTCTCTTCCTCGCTAAATGTGTTGACATCGCCACTTGAAAGCTGTTATCAAGCCGACCAATGAAAAACAAGCAGCAGAATAATGGATATAAAGGGCGCAGGACTGGAGACAACTAGGAAATTAGGAGAAGTCGTCAAGTGTTGTCTTAAGACTCCTTATGATGATCCACTTCTTTTTCTTGCTTATAGATTTCTTCCACACAAACAACACATAAGTCTGTCTGGTGCCATTTTGTTGCAAATTACTCTCTGAGGTAATGAAGTGCAAATCCAAAAAAATCTTTTAACAAATATATGATATATAATGTAATTTATTAAAGTTAGGTTTTCCCTCATGTCTCCTGAGCACACAGCTGAAGCCAGGAGGCATTCAGCCTATCTTAGCATAAGGACTTGGCAAACAGAAAGGCCCTGCTTGACCTGATCCAAAGTGAAAAATACACATTCAAACCTTTTAAGCATATATTTATGTTTGTTTAATCTGGACATAAGTAAAAAAAAAAAAAAAAAACAGTTTGTGAATTATATTGGGGATGTCTCATTATTCATGCACAACCAGCTGCCTAATTTTGACCACAGACAAATGACACAATAAACCAACAAAAATCATTTGGCTAATTTCGTGTTTAAAGGAACATAAACAATCAAGAAAGGGACAGAATCGCTTCGCAGCTGCACCATCACTTAATTGACTTAATTGAAACATTTTAAAAAATTCTCATAAGTCTCCAATTCTCATATTGTTTACTAATTTATTGTTGTAAGTGAAACAAACTGAATTATTCAGTTTAAACAACTGCTTGTGCAATTCCCATTACAAGAGGCTGAGCAAGAAGAAGCTGACATATTGGGAGAATTCTGTAGCTAACAGGTTCAAATTAATGCATGGGCAGACACAAAAAGTACACCAAAAAAAAAACAATCAATTAAATAAGGTACACATAGCAAGGGGCAATAATAAACAGGGCAGAATATAAAGAGTGAATTCAAATGAGGCGCACACAGTGCAGTCATGCATCAGGAAACAACAGCAGAAAACACTCGGGAGCCTGATGCTGAGAGAGTGATGGAGAAAGCAACAGAAGACGGCCAGAGGACCGGGGATGGGCTTTTGATGGAGTCTCATCTGGAGTGTTTATGACGAGGCAGCGCCAGCAACGTAATGAGTTGACTGATCAATCTTTCCTCCTTGCTCCGCTGGATCAATAACAGTGTTTTGACATCCTACATTAAGCTCTAACTAATTGCCAGATTGCTAAATGCTTTTAAGAAGGAAGAAAAAAAAACATATCCAGGGCAATCAATAACGCAATCACACCAGTGACTCTCCGATATTGCCAAGGGAGCAGGGGATGAGCTGTTGTTTGTGTGTGTGTTTGTTTGTTTGGAAGCATGGACCCCTGTGTGTGTGTGTGTGTGTGGTGAGCGGTGGGGGCCAAACATTTACCTGCTTTGTGCGTTTTAGGCCTGGTGGGTGTGAGTGGTGTGGAGGCAGCTGGGAGTTGTGGTCAGGGGAAGAGAGCAGAGCAGAGGAGCGGTGTGTTTGGGGTTTGAACTCCAGTGGCCACAGTGGGACTTTTAGTTGACTTGACTAGCTCAACCACCAAGACCACCAAGACCACCAAGACCACCAAGCGCCCATTGACATGGGATACAAGTCCAGCAGCCTAATTTAATAACGACTGTCTCTGTGGATAAGTCTGACCCGCGTCTCATGTCTGACAGTTTTCTAACTTCGCCACAGACTCCTCGTATGTGTTACAAATACAAACAACGCAAACATCTGCAACAGCTGCGGTAGAGTGCCTTTATTTAAACGCAGCGCAGCATTCTATCCTGTTGCCCAATCAATATCAGTATACATGTAATCTTCATGAAGAAAACGGTATGTTATTTATATGACTGTGTTGTATGTTTTTCTGCTAATAGTTGTGGTAATGTGTTGTATGTGTAACTGTATGTTTATTGTGTGTTTTAGTCTCATGATCATTTTTTTTTAAAATGCTCTAAATAATAGTACGTTTAGCAAACTTGGCCACGTGTAAAGAGACGTCTGGGTAAATATTCGTTCATTTGATAATCTGTTGGATTATCTGCATAAAATGTGACGACAAATACTATTACTACTGTGACTACAAATACTATTTACTGCAAAGCATCATTGTGTAAAACTTTCTCTTGCTCTTTGTACAAGTACATGAAGAAAAGATAACACAATTTATGAACAATATAACCAACAGGGGGGAAAACATGGGGCTCCCACACAGTCTCTAAGTAGTTTTACAGACCTGTGTTTCCCAGTGTGTGTGCGTGTGTGTGTGTGTGTGTGTGTGTGCGCACAGTTAGGTTAGGTATTTTGTCTAGGACCAACGGGGTCAGGGATGATGACGCAGGACAACACTTCCCCCTTACTTCTCCACCTCCACAAAACATGGTACGATAAAAACCCCTTTTCATGAATTTTTCAGACACGCGCAGCTTCCTGGGCTGAAAAGCTTCTCCCGCACGGTCGCCTCATTCATCTTTAATGAGGAGAAACTCCGCACAAAATGCCACGGATTCACAATGAGGGCACGAGGGTGGCTGACCTGGTGTCTTACTGTTTTCACAAATCACAGTGAAATCTTTTAACACAGCCCAACTCGTGGGACACGTCATGAGAAGAACTGAGGTGGAGGCCTGGGAGATGCACTTGGAGGACAAACCAGAAGAAGATGACGCACGAGCAGCATCTCCTGTTCATTGTCTACATATAGGAAAGCCAAACAATAGAAATCTAAGTGGAGCATATTGGGTTGGCAAAATTACAGTGAAACTTCTAGTGTTGATAATGATTTCCATGTAGTCACAGATTTGCACTGTGAGCGATGTTGAGATTAGTTTATGGGATGCTGATTGTAGAATGCTGAAGGAGATGCTAATTACATGCAGATGATAAATGATAACTGTGTGATTAGAAACCAGGGCTCTAATTGCTAAAGATTTTTCTTTAATATCAGTAATGAAGCGAATCTTAAGTTATATGCCTGCGTGTGCACTAGGCTAACTGTGGATGTAGAGATGGGATGATTACTTGATTGACTGAATTTTAATTGCTATATCTCACCACCAATTTACGCCTAAAAAAATGTTAGGTGTAAAAAACATTTCATAGATTCCGTGTATTTATGTTCAATTTTCTTTGTACGATTTGTGGTTTAATTTCTCTAAACATGAATTCGCCCTTTATCTTTTTACTTCATCCCTCTCCATAGTGTCTTTTCTACTTGTTCTCTCTCTCTCTCCCCCTCTTCCTCCTCTGGCTCCACCCCTATCCCTGACCGTTCATCCTCTCACGTGTTTCCAGATCTCTGCTATTAAAACAACTAAATTATTAAACCTATAGTGATAATCAATCAATAACACTCTTTCTTAGAGGGATAGACCTCTTAATAATTGACAAATCCTGCGGGGACTTGGGCCCCCAGTGAGTATATAAGTGTCTTTGTGTGAGTGTGTGCATGTGTGTATGTCTACACGCCGTTGGAGAGGGTCCGTCCATTTGCATTCGTGTGCACCTACATGTCCTCTTTGTTTCCCTTGATTGAGGTGACTGTTACTGAGGTAGACTGTCTCTAATGAGGGTCATGGAGCACTAATTAAACCCCTTAAGTGTCAATTCAGGAGATGCAGTGGGAGAAGAGCGCCATCAGTGGATGCAATTACTATGATTAAGCCACAGGTGCAAATGGTAAACAAACACGCTGCATGCCACACCACATAACTACAGGATCTTAGCTTACAAACTGTGGTCCAGCATCCTGCATGCATCCTGCATGTTACTGCCGGGTGGGTGTACAGTATATTGTATATGTTGTATTTCAGGTTTTGTACTGTGAACATTCTGATGTATTTGGCTTTGCAGAGTCTTTGGTTTTAACATTTTAAAACCAGCTTTAAATCTCCTTCTGACAGGAATTCACTCCTCACCCTATCTCTGCATTCTGCACCCAGAACAGCTCTGCTGTCAAACGCAGGCCGCACTCAGCTGTCTGCCGCAATCCTTAAATTACCTTCTAAATCTTGGAAGAGGGTCACGCAACTCCTTTGCTGATGGGATTAGAAGTTACCCATTACCTTGATATGTGGCTTGACAGTCACTCAGTCAACCATCGGGGGTCACACTGGAGGTCACATATTATGGCCTTTGGCGGAGTAGATAGCTTTGATTAGCATCTAGGGGGAGAAAGACATAGAATTAGCAATAATTATGTCAAGCATTCTTATTGTTAGAAGAAAAACAATTGAGGTTTACCTCCCTATGTACAATCAGGATACCTTTTTTATATATATACTGTATATATATATTTTTTTTTTTAAAGGATGTGTTTATCCTTTGAAAAGGATTGTGAGATAGTTTGACGCTCACGTTTTAAATGAGCCTGTCTGTCACCTGTCACGGTGGAGGATTTACTCCTCATACCATCTCGCCGTTGGCGACTGCCTCTGCCAGCTGCAGAGATATATGCAGACGCGGGTAAGTTAAGGTTACTCTTCACCCACAGCACCACGCAAAGAACAATTTTCTTCAACTACATTGAAGTAAAATACTTTTTAAGAAAAAATTGTGCGCAAATAACTCTACTACTACAAACTTATTGTGACAAATGCTTCAAACGCTCGTGTGAGAAATGATTTACGGGAAGTGTTTTCAAACACATAAAGATTTTATGCATGAATTGGTTGGTTTGGCAAAATATATGCTGTCGTGACAAGTCTATTTGTTCTATGCAGCTTGGAGCATTTTGCATTTCCTTCCTTTTTTGCGTTTTTTGTTTTGTGCAATCCCAATCTTTTGTCTGTTCCCATATTTGAATGTTTCTTGGCAAATCTTTTGCTTTGTCCATCCAGTTGTCTTGTGCAACTCAACATATGTAGGTCACAGAGAGCAGGACACAGAGAGACCTCCACACTTATATCTATAGCATAGATACACATGAATGACACCCCTGAGACAGCGTGTGTGCCAGTCTGTCTGTGTCTCTCTCCCTTTAGATCCATCATCATAACTGACCCTCTGTTTCGTCTCATTCATTAGTACCATGTGTACTCTGCTGTCTCTACTTTGGCGGCCCATGAACTTAACATACTTTATGCCGTGTGCATTTGTGTGTCGTCTCCTCAGTCATTCGCGTTGTGTGATTAGTGTGTATTAAGTGTCTGTGAAGGTTATGGATGCCGACCTTGCTGGCGTCCATCCATCGACATCTCCATGTCTCCATGGTCTAGGGTCTGACTGGACGCTGACACGGGACAATTAGAGCTCACTGTCTCTGTGTCTTTTTCCCCCTTTATTCTCTCCCTCTTTAGCAGAAAGCTGACAAGAGAAAACACAGTTGGGCCTTTGTTATACTTACTTAACATATTCTTACATTCTTATATATATATATATTTGTACACCCATAGTCCTGCTCTGTTTTCTTCAGCGCCACCATTTATTGATGACCAACATATTTGCCTTGTTAATAAAATGCAGATCTCTTGTTCAATAACTGAGAAGAAAAAAACATTCATATAAAATAAATTCATTTGGGTTAAGTTTTCTCTAAACGCATGTTCCGTTCTGTCATTTTATTATCCCAGATGGGAAACTTGGCTTGCACTCAGCTCCACACAATAAAAGACAAGAACTCTAAACTAAATAAGGAAGAACACAAATACAGATAGTACATAACTATTACCTAAAACCTTTACAATGACATCTAATCAATCTCTAAAATATTAAAAACATATTTTATTTGTTGGTTCTTAAACCCTGTGGTCTGAAGCCAGTGAAGGGGTTTTATGTGCAGCCTAGCATATAAGACCTTGCCTTGCAGAGGATCTGCTGGTCAAGAATAGCCAGAGGTCTTTAGGACGCTATCACATTGCCAAAGGAGAGAGAAAGAGAGAGAGAGAGAGAGAGAGAGATCACTGTATACATTTTTAACCTGTATGTTAACAGTATATTTTTGATTTGCTTTTTTCCACATACCTCAAGTTGCATTGATGTGAAATGTGAAAAGGTTATTTATTTCATTTTAAACCTTGGCTAACCCCTGGATTACTCGTGCTCCAATGTGCTTCCCCTTTTAACAAACACAAAACATTTGCAAAACACAACAGCGATTTCATATGTGTGTGTGAGTGTGTGTGTGTGTGTGTGTGTGTGTGTCCATCTAGTATCTCCAGAGTTCTGTCCATGGGGCAATATATACTTCCCGTTTCCTGCTTTGTCGGCCAATGATAACTTGATCCACCCAGGAGAGGGTTGTGGGGGCGGCACGGGGACAAGTAGAGAGGGAGAGAGGCCAAGGATGAGTTTGGAAAGAAGTGGAAAGAGATGATGTAGTAAATGCAGAAAAGACAGCCCGTAGAGATATAATCATTCCTCTCTGTCAGGCCAAATATAAAAGCAAATACAACACGAGCGCTACAAATTGATCCCCACCATGTGAAAAGAAACACGCTGTGACTTACACTCTCTCATAAAGAAATGACACAATACGAACACTGCAGCAGCGTGTGTGTGTGTGTGTGTGTGTGTGTGTGTGTGTGTGTGTGTGTGTGTGTGTGCGACACTATCTCTGCATCCAACCGCTGAGGACACAGTGCTGTTCGTTATTCACGCTTTTAAACTGGTTTCAACTCTGCCTCATTTGCATA
Source organism: Trinectes maculatus (assembly GCA_016785345.1). NCBI lineage: Eukaryota > Metazoa > Chordata > Actinopteri > Pleuronectiformes > Achiridae > Trinectes > Trinectes maculatus. The sequence continues at coordinate 128,246 of JAFBJQ010000521.1, read as the reverse complement.
TGCATGCTAAGAGGGCATCTTATTGGAAGGGAGATGGGAATGGAAATGCACTAAAGAGCACCCAGAGAGGGGGGTGGGGGGGGTGGTGGGGGTGTAAAGAAGGACTAAAAGGAGGAATGAATGAACAAAAAAAGTGAATAACAGATGGGATGTGAGTAAGTGCTTCTAGAAAAATCAGTCTCTCTGGTTGCCATGGCAACGAGAGGTGCAAGTTGGCTCCGCTTCCTATGTAACCAATTATATCCGTGCATGTGCGTGTGCGTGTGTGTGTGTGTGTGTGTGTGTGTGTGTGTGTGCGTCAGTGTGAGTGCGTATCTATTTGTCTATCTATCTTGGGTTATTGATATGCAAATGAGAGAGAAGGTCCATGTGAGCCCGTGCAAAAATGTGTGCAGATCATTTGATTTTAACATGATGTGTGTGCACCTGCGGTGTGTCAGACTGTCTGATGTTAGTCCATCTATCACCAACTGCGATTTCTGCTCACGCACAGACACACACGCACAGAGGAAAACAAACGCACAATGCTTTCGCTCCGTGCTGTCCGTAAACTGTTTACAAAAAGGTGCACACAGGGGCTTGTAGCTTTAAAAAGAGCACAGTCACAAGTGACTCCCCCTAGTGAGAGATACAATCTATGGTACACATGCTGTTTGCAAGAGGTAGGACTTTTATTTTTAATTTTCAGGGAGAACTACTTCCTTTGACAGACAACCAGGCAAAAAATAACGATCTGCATGATACCAGGACTTATTGTGGCCTTGACTTGTAACATCAGCTCTGCTCACACTGCCATTGACAGGCGAGTATCAGCTTTACACTAATGCTAAACTGAGCAAATCATTCCCCTTTTTCACACTACTGAAGCCCACTGTGCAGACACGTAATGAAGTCCTCAGGGACAAAACCTGACTCTGTGGATGGTGGCAGGCTAAAAACACCAGGCTGTGTGTTGGAACCTTGCAGCCAACTTCAAAAGCACTTCTCCCTATCATAACGTGGAACAGCTACTTCTTTAACTCTTTATTGAGAACGTCTGATGCTGAATTACAACGAGATCACACTCACACACACACATGCACACGCTCACGGTTATTCCAGTCTGGTGTGCTGCTGTGACACGCAGCCTTTATACACACGTCTTTGTCAGGCCGTCCTTTGTGGACTTACCTTTTCAGGGGCGGCCATTCTGTCCCTCAGTAGGACCACCAGTGAGTTAGAGAAACAGCCAAGTCGGACTCTTGGCATTAATTGGCTACGCTATTAGAGGCCCACAGAGCCACACTTAGACTACAGAAGTAAGCAGGGCAGAGAGTGGACGGAGGCTGGGCACAGTGCCTGCCTGAATATGTGAGACAGAGAGGGACACAGGGAGAAAGCTTTCTAATTAGGGGGTCTCTGATGGACATGAGAAAACTACAAGAGCGGTTCAGAACCCTCCACCTCAGCCATCCATCCATCCATCCAACACACACACACACATATACACACGCACGCAAAGAGAGGTAATTAATTGGTTGGTGTTTGTGGCCATCTTTGGAGTGTGTGTGTGTGTGTGTGCGTGTGTGTAGGTTGGAGGACGTCTTTGTGTGATGCACTTCAGCCGCTCTGATTGACAGCGGGGACAGGAAGTGAGGGCGTGGGGCTTAAAGAGGAAAAGAGCTTTTCTCTGCTGCCTTCCTCTGATTAACATTCTCCTCCTTTCCAAATTCCTCTCGTCCTCCTCTCTGCATTCACTCTCTCCCTCCCACTGCCATGTCTTATTCCCACCCTCCTCTGTGTCCCTCTGTCCATTTCTATCCATGGATTCACCCCATCCTTGCCTTGTTCATTTCCTCTGAAGCAAAGGATAAGGTTACCCGGGCACTTACGCAGTGGTAAACAAATGGTTGATAAAACTGGGCCACTGAGACATCAAGTGGTTTTCGAGTCTATGTCTGCTCCATCATCCTAAAATTAAACCAACTGAAAACCATGACCAGAGATGACCAGGCAGCAATGATAATTGTCAGGTTCATGTTATAGTTTTGATACAACAGTTTTACTGCTATCAATGACTTTGATTAAAAACAATATGCAAAAAGGAACTGAGGGTTGTCGTACGCAGAGAGGCGGACTGAGGACAAAGCACCTCATGATCTGATTTTCAAAGCTTTTACATGCAACTGCTGCATTTCCCAGTCTGAACCGAATGAACTGACAGACCAATAGCAATTAACAATCGGAGACGTCGTGCAATCTGCAGCCAATCATATACAAGCTCTCATGGCTGCAGCTGGAGGTGTGGGCTATAAAGCTGGATGTAGCAGCGATATCATTCGATGCTGCTCACCAGTGATCTGAGAACAGACAGTGAAGAACAAAGGGTGCAGTCATACGAGGCTGCCAAGAGCTGATTACCCACATGTGTGAAGAAGAACAGATAATTCCTTCACTCATACCATTACACCAACAGCAGGGCTGCTCTCAACAAACACTGTTATATTTAAATAGAATTACAATTAATATTCAACTAGAAATAAGACTGATTGTAGATCATCTTATTAGAATTAAGATGATGGCAATAATGGGGGAAAAAACACACAATCTCACTGTTTTTTTTAGCAACAGATCTGGTAAGATTTGTGGGTATGAAAGATTTCTTGTGTTATGAAGAGTTACAATTTAACGACCTCTGCTGACAGTGTATACGAGATCATATATGAGACAGTGTTAAAGGATGGACTCACTTTGACTCAAATCCTCAAATAATCACCCACATGCCCATTTGTACACTCACTTGGATTGTTGCTCCTCTCCATACTAGCTGTGTATAAACCCCCTCCAAAGGCAATCTTAGGGTTGATGAGATTCTCCATTAGCAGAAGCTAATATAAAAGGCTTCAGCCGTCTGCGAAATCAAGTTAGCGTCTGCCATATATATTCGTATTATTGTTTTTGTATCAGATTTCCTTTTCTTTCTACAGAAGTGTTTCCTTGTTGAGGGATGAGGATGATAATAATAGAATGTTTTTTTTTTTTAATTTAAAAAAAGACCAAAACTTTTGAAGCGTCATATTTGGTTTGGTTGAAACGTTTGAACTTTGAGGACGATGGGTTTTGTACCTCATCACTATGACTGAGGTAGTTTTTTTTTTTACAATAAGGTTTTATTTACCTTTGTGGTTCCACACACATCAACAGAACAAGTACCCACAGTGTTATGAGCAAAGAGTTATGTGCTGAGCAAAACATACACGAACATCAATTTGCTACACCAACCCAAAAACCAGCTCAAACTCAATTTCTTCGGAAGGTTATATATAAATAAACGCACACACACACACACACACACACACACACACACACACACACCAAAGCCATCCTTCACTGTGGAAGTTTTAAGAAGGCATCACTCTTCAGATGCTCCATAAGATTTGTTTTGGTTTGGTTCGTTCCACCCATCACAGCAATTTCACCTGTAACTCAGTTACGATCCGTCACCGTTACTTTATCACATGTGAGAGAAAGGTCTACAGGTTGACAAACAGTGTAAATGTACCGTTCATTCAGGTGAGACATCTTGTTGTCACACTGATAAACTGCAGCGGACAGTTTACCACATTCACATTTATTTCCATGTCGTCACGCTTTGCTTCGATGTTGTGCATGACAATAATCTAAAAAAATGAGTTGCCATTTCCACTTGTTCTCCTCCATACACACAAAACAAAAGTAGCCCAGCACTGTGTCAACATAAACTACTACAGACAAACAGATACTAGAACAGCACACACAATTCCCATGAGGCCTCAACATTATTTTACATACATAACTCAATATATGCTCTTCACGCACATGCACACAATGACCTCTTTGGGTTTATAGGATGCTCATGAGTACATTTTTGAAAAGAAAATAGCTCAGAGAGAAACAAAGAGGAAAAAAAGGGGGTTCAGATAGAAGAAGGGAGAAAATGATTGGAGGGAGTGAGAGGAGATAATCAAATTGAAAGAAGAAACACACTGTGAGAGCATTAGCTGAGCTGAATAATGGAATAATTTAAAACTACTTTGCACACACACGTGCACACACACACTCAAAATGCCTCATGTACTACAGGTTGCATCCCAGAAACATTACTTAATAAATTACAAATTAAAAACAACAGAAAATATCCATGCTCAAGCTGTGCAACTGTAACTGAATATCAACTCACCCGTGAAGAGAAAAAGAGTAAATCCAACAAACTACTTCATACTCTCAATACAAAGCACCATTTGTTTTTATGCATGGATGTCTTCTAAGCAAAGTCACAAAAATGAACACACATATTGGAGGAAGGGATAGAAAGAAAACAGAACTCCAGTATCATTTTCTAAAACATCACAGCAAGGTTACAATCAGAGATTTGGGCTGCGATCTAGGAACTTAAATTCTAATGAGGTGACTAACGCTGACTTTGCAAACTGTGACATTTAAGTCCATCTAAAACTCTTGAGTTACCTTCTGTCCGTGTTTTGTCTATAAGGTATTTATCCAAAGTGCAAAAGGATTTTCTGCTCTCTGCAGCTCATGCCTCTTATCCATCACTGCTATGTCTAACATTATAATACCGTATTTATTTTAAAAAATAATAAAAACACTACCAAAGCATGTGAATATTTTATACTCCATCTTAATAATTCATTGCTGCGTGTGACCAAGTCAGTAAAACCGAACCGTTTGTGTTTATAATCAGCATTACATGTGCCATTTGAAGTTTGTCTGAATTAAGACGTACATTCATTTACGTGATGTTAATAGATTGTTTTGGATTTAGCAAGGCAAACAGCATGTGGATTATTGGACCAAGCGCACTGTGACCAACGAGGGAAGGGTGGATGGGACAGGAAGTGAGGATATAACTCACATGTAATCACATCTGGTTTCTCTAGATTAAGATGCTTGGGATGGCTGAAGTTACCCAGCAGCTATGCAATAAGAACAGCATGTTAAGGTATCCGTACATAACATTTAGACACCAATACCTTGACTTGTTGGGACTTGAGGGACAAAACAGCAGATCAGTTATGGAAGCTGTTCAGTGTGGGAGACATACATGCCTGCAGACTGACTGAACCCAGAGTGACTGAAAATAACACAGTGTCACAGGTAAGAGTGGTTTCAAACAGTACCTATAGAAGCCACATCATCACAATTCTGGTCCAGTAGCTTTACTGTAAGATTGGCGGTGGGCAAGCAATAAGCAAGTGGACAAGGATTTAAGTTAAGGATCAGTGGTGCGTGTTGTTTGCTGCTCTGCTCTCTAGCTATGTGAATCTGAAGTATGTGGTGTCTGAGGTCAGGGGTTACAGTTCATGTAGATTATAGTGTAACGAAAACTGAAAACATTCACTGAAATCCATCTTCAGAGGTGATGCACCTTCAGAGGTGATGCAGTTGCCTTCAGTGGGCCAACAAAATCTCTGAAGAGCACCTGACTGGTGCCAGTATAGCCATACCATACTATCATCACCAAGTGTCTATATAATGGGGTCAAGTATAAATCTAAGCTAAGCTTTATTCACCTGTCAAAGTGATAAGTGTACACAAACATTTAACCTGTGACTTTTTTTTCGCATCGTAGCTCAGTAAACAGTGAGCAGTGTATGGTTATAAGCTTGGCCTGCCAGTTCTGGAGAAGATGAACACCTCAGTGTTAATCCCTGTGATTAGTCCGACAGTTGATCGAGGTGATCGGGATTCTTGCGGACTTCACTGCCGTGCTCATTGTCGGCCTCAGCATCCTCATCATTGCTCTCTGCACTGTAGTCTATCGCCTCCAGAAAGGATGGCTCGTCCTCGTCCATCACATAGGTTGTGGGGCAGCTGCTGGATGATAAAATGAACATGTGTTAACACAGGTGCCACTGTAAATAAATGATGTGCATAGTGTATCACAAAAGAGTCTTCATCTATGTCATGTCAGCTTTCCTCATGCATGCGCTGCCGGGAGTAACTGCACAGAAAGGAGCACTCCGCAACAAAATTGCAGCTCGCCATGCTGAAGGCCAGGTGAAACACCCAAGAAAATGAAATTGGCTGCTTTGCCCTTGAAATGCATTTTTGAGAATGACTTCATCAGTTTGTCAGTGATTGAAATTTTTGCTTGTCAATTTTCTATAGATCTGGAAATAGCCAAAAATCTAAATAATGGCAAAACAAAAATATCAAACATAAACACAAGCCCTTTGTAAGAAAAGCAACATCAATCTACATCAATAATCAATAAGTTTGAAATATATTTGAAAATAATAACATGATAGAGGAGGTTGCTAACAAACTGTGTCTGTGCTCGGACTGGTGAGGCTGTTTTTTTTCCTGTGGGTCTTAATGGTTAAATGGTTGCTGGTTCTTTGAGGTTTTAGTGGCTTTAGTGGGTTTTTAATGGTGTTAATGGTCTGAAATATGATCCGAGGGAGATAGTGGATCAGGGGCTCAGGCAATGATCTTCCACCCAGTTTACCAGTGTGTGAGTGCAAGGGAGCAAGGGGGGGCAGAGAGAGAAATATGTACAGTAAATGTGTAAGTGTGCAATAATGTTTTTGTGTACACGTAATGACGCGAGTTGAAAGCATTTTGTCCAAATAAATAATGAGTTGTAGATTTACGTTACAGAAACACCAAACCCTGTCTCCACTTGACTGCAGTTATCTTCTAGACAGTCCATCTTTATATAGAGACATATATGTATGTACAGTAAACATCCACGTCTACAAAGCCTGACATGTAAGCATTTATTTCTGTAGTCTCTGCATTCAGACAAAAACACACCCATGCCAGTATCTGCTGTTTTACACACTCTGAGAAATCCAGTTATTTGCAGACGCTTCCCATTGGCCAAAATATTGTTGTGATGACCTATTAAACGTTAAGTGGTACCATTCCAAGCCCTATGCATAAAACCATAAACTTGGTATGAGAGCAACCATTCCCAAAGGATGCTAATACACACACACAGACAGACACACACACACACACTTTTGGAGTCCCGTAATGATCAGACGCATGAATGATGAATGAATATATCAATATGAGAGTAGAGGAGGTTCATAAGAGAGAAAGACTGGGAGACATAGAGAAGGAGACATGAGCGTTAAGTGGTTTTGAGAACAAAGCCATTCTTCCAAATGAACTACGTTAACAAATCATTGATGGAGAGAGTACTGATGGTTTTTCTTTTACTTCTGATTAACCTTTGTGGTCAAAGTATGGTTTTGGCCCATTTTAATAATTTATTTGTGGTGTTGAAATAAAATACAATCTAATCTGTGTGGACTTTATCGTTCTGGACGGGGACTGGTGATTAGGTATTGTATTATTTGACCAGTTTATGTGATTTTTTTTAAGGTGCAAAAGAGTAGTGCTGATTCAGTACGTGTCCCCCTTATCTTTTAGTTACACATAAAACAGAGAAATGAAACAAATCTTCATACCGGAGAATTTTTAGCATTTTACAATTTTACTATGGTAAATACCAAAATTGAGAGATGATTTACAGACTAATGTTTTCAGTCCTAATTTTTTAGAAATAATGTATAAATATTATACCACACACTTGATAAAAATGAGAAAAAAATATTTAAAAAAAAACCTTTTGGTTTTCTTTACTGAGTGACAGTATAAAGAAAATGGTTTAATCACCATTGCACCAGCCGTGGACTGCTCACTATCCTGAAGAACCACTGTGTATGTGAATATAATGTTATCGGGGAAAAAGAGGGCTGTTTTACAGACAGCGTTCGAGAAATAATGACACTGCTGACAATTATTTATACCATTCTCCTCTCACACCTGGGTTTTTCATTACACACGCACGATCACTGATAGAATTTCAATGATGTACACAGCTTTTTTGCATAAATGCAGGCCTTCATTTGTTTCCTGAATGTTCAGAGGGGAGCTGAAGTGACTGTCACACAGCTGAATATTAATGTCAAGGGGAATGTTTCCAGTAGTAATGACAATGTTTTGTACAATAAAGAAATTGTACCCAGTTTACATGCTTTTTAATATTATGAGAGCATTGCATGAGGATAACATGCAACACCTGGGTAATGAATTTCAGTCCTTTAAAGCAACCTGCAACCTCTTCCTCTAGATAGTCACACAGCAGCATTCATCGTCGTGTATCAAGGCTGTGTTTTTTATTAAAAACATTAACACAAGATTTGACATGGTGACAAGTTTACTTTTTGAACCGTACTGTCTCGACAGAGATAAAAATTTACAATTGATAAGCTTAGTTGTTTTCTCTGTGATCCAGCAGAGGGTGCTCTAAGATTTACCTTCCGGCTTCAAAAATCGCTTTTGCAATTTAATTAAACAGTAAAGCTGGCATGGCAAGTCATTTGCTATTCAGAAAAAATAAGGTGCTGCTACTGATTAAAGCAATCACCACACCAAAGTGTTTGAGAAACCAGGTGCCGATGTATTTTGGGCTCTACACTGTCGAGCAGTTCATCAACTCGTCAGCTGTCAATGTATGACATCAGTGATCCTTCACAACAGTGACAATAAATCCGTGGACTCAACTAATGACTAGCCACCAGAGAGAAGCTGTGGATTCACCGGGCAAGCACTGCAATGTCAAGTATACAACCTTATCTGACTACCAGTTGGCACACTAATGCCAGACGCTCATAAAAATGCCATCACTGGTAAGCTGCAACACTTTATATTCAAGGTTATGCCGAGGGTGGAGTTGTGGGGGGGGGGGTTCATTTTAGAATTTGTTTCAACAAACTGCGTGTCGTTTTAACTTGTGAAAACATAAAAGCCCTGCCATTAACTGTTTGCTGTGAGATGTGTGTGACTTAACCGCATCATCTGTATTACTAACCTGACCACTTTAGATTGTGTCCCAATGATGTCACTCTCCAAATCCAGCAGGTGTTGGTGGTTGCGAAGCCCTGTCAGCCTTTTCAGCCTCAGCAGGGCCACACAGAACTGAGCTCCCATCTCCTCCAACTCTTTGGTGCCAATTTGAAGTCCCTGAAGAGAACATACACGAGCACAACAAAAAGATTACATTACTACATTCAAAAGAAACAACATTCTCGCACAGAAACAAGCCAAACACATATACTTGCAGATACTATATGCACACAAATCCTATACACCTCTACATCCAGAGAGTAATTTCAAAGCAGTAACAGGCTTCTTTAAAATGGCTGCTCGTTTTTTTTTTTTTTTTTTATAGCTGCTCTGGAGCCTGGGGACTGAGTCTTTGTCCATCTTCAAACAGCCCTATTTTCACTGCTGGAAAGCACTTGTTAGGGAAACTTTTGATAATAAATTTCAGCTGTATCAACCACACATTCAAATGCATATGCAGACATACCTACAGCCATAGCAGAACCTACACTGCACTGATCAAGCCTATAAGTTCAGTGTGGTTTCAGACTTTTGGACCTGACTGTAATTGAAAATCCATGCATGAACACACACATACAAAAAAAATACTTTCATGTTACTTTTCCCGAGAGCTGAGCTAAGCCCATGTAAACTTGGCCACAAAAGCTATGTAGCTACAGTTCAGTAAACATTATTTCCTGCACATCTGGACAAATACTTACAGTACTTATAATACAAATAATAGTGATGGTGCTAATCAGAGCTAAAATGGCATCCTAGGACTACTGTGGAATATGTCCTGTGTTGAAAATTAGTGAATTCAGTTGGATGGGGTGAGAGAGTCAGAAAGATGGGAGACAGGAGGTAAAAAACGACAAAATGAAAGACAAGAAGAAAGCACTGATGTAGACAGAAAAAAGGCTGTAGCGCCATCTGCTGGAAAGTTGGAAATCTATATGGACCCTTTCATTTGCATTTAAATAGAAACAATATACAAAAACAGACTATAAAGTGAGTACAGAATTTTAAAAAATACCTTATATTTGCCCTGGTCACAACCACAGAGTGTGCTCTCCATGGTGTAACTGCGCTGAACTCCTATCTCTCTCCATACAACAACACGAGCGGTCGCCTCCTTGGAGCGCTCCACAACAAAACTGCAGCTCGCCATGCTGAAGGCCGGGGCGATCTGAGAGAGGATCTTAGGAAGCGCCTAAGAAAGACATTAAAATGTTCGAATCATTTAGTTTAAGTGCTGATATGTGCTGGATAGTTACTAGAGCTGGCTGAGTTATTAGCTATCTGCTCTTTCTCAGATGGTGAAAATCTTCCTCTATACAGGGTAAAATGAGGATCTCTGTTACAATACAGGATAGACTTGCAGTCGTAAATGTAATGGCATCTTTTCAAAGGAAATATGAGTGTAATTTAACAAAGGTGATCTGAGTGTACTGAGGCTGTACATGTGCATGTGTGAGTGTTCACCCTGTATCCAAGGTCCTCCTGTAGGTCGCTGGACGTAGCACTGGTATTGGACTGCCAGACTGTCTCCTTCACACTACAGCCGTACATAAACACATTTTTCTTTCTGGAATGACCATGGTAGTCACAAAATACCTGCACACACACACACACACACACACAATCAGATGTATACATACAAAGGAAGAAGACAGTGTACTTCCCAAATGCAAGATGATGTAACAAAGTGCTTGAAGTCCAGTTCATGAGGTCATACCAGTGGTGCTCTCTGTATGTGTGCAAGGTACTGCAACAGGCTCTTAGTGTGGTAAATGGTAGGGTGGAGCTCGAGATTGGGGTTCTGCCACTGGCGATTCAAATCCTCCCCACTCAGAGAACAGCGATGACTACAGCAGGAAGGAGATAGCACATGAGCTGAGTGCAGGACAACAATGCAACAGCTATTAAATCCTTCAAGATATTAATATGCCTTATTATTCATAAGGCTGTGACTGCTGCACAAGCCTAGGGTTAGCAGATGTATGTGTCTTCATTGTTTATAATTTGAAGATGTGAATGAGTGTTCACTTACTTTCCATTTACAACTCCATCAGGGTTGAGCATGGGGACAATCTTGAAGATGTAAGCCTCCCTCAGGCTGGCTGCCAGCGGACTGGTGCCCATCAGGAACTCCAGCGTGCCCTTCATGACCCAGCTGGCGTTGGTTTCTCCAGGGTGCACTCGAGCTGACAGGAAGATCAATGGACGGTTTCCTGAAGAGGGAGCAAAAGCGCACCGCAAACAGAAACAGAGAGATGAAGAAAGATAAAGAAAATAGGTCCTTAACTTTAATACCATGACAATGCAAGATAACCTAATGTTCTTGCGAACATTAGTGAATAATGAGCATGTGTTCAGCTTTTTACAAAGACCTGAAGAAGCTTCAACTGACTGATCAAATTGATCATTTGAAAATAATTAGGCTTGTTCCCCTATCGACCAGTCAAATTGATACCAATTAGCTGCACACAGATTTGTGGAAGAACATACTGAAGGTTTTTCAGTTTTTTATGACATTTTAAAATCCTGGTACTGATATTAACCTGCTTGGGCCTGAGAGTAATAATGAGCAACCAAGAAAACGCATATACTCATTAAGACACAGATAGACACTGATTTACTTACTAAACTGACAGATATGATCATTGGAGTTGGACTCTGGCATGGCAGTGATGGTTAGAAGAGGGCAGCTATTTCCCCCCAGAGTTTCACATAGGACATCCTGTCTCAAGTAGATCTGAGGGGTCCTCAAACCCTCTAATTTAGACAGGTGCATCTGAGGATACAATGATAGAAATGACAAATGAGTTTTTAAACTTTGCATCATTGTGTGTTGTGTTTTAAGACAGCACGACAATACTGACATAATATTTATTCAGCCAGTTTGATGAGAATTGCCAGTAGTGCAGGGAGAGGGGATATTAAATATTATGTATTAGAAATATGAGATTTTATGAACTAGACAAAAAGGTCAAGAAAAGCAGTAAAATTGCAAGTGGTTAGAGATATTCAGACCAAGCAATGCTTATGTTATTATCTCAATTACAGCAAACTACAGCTTTGTCATACTACCTTAAGCGTGGAGTATGTGTAAGGGTAATGATAGGCAAAGTAGCAGACATCATCCTTATGGCTGAAGCTTGTGCTGAAGGTCAGCGTATAATAGGACTTTCCTTTTTGACCACCTGCTGCAATGGAGCTCCTTGCAAAATGATTCCTATGAAAAAACAAGAAACGTTTCATGAGTAATAATTGCACAGTACAGTAACAACACTGTCACACACACATAATCAGAAGTTTTTACATGGTATAGTGCATGAAAAAAATGCAGCATTTATCACAGAAATCTGTCATTTCTGGCCTCTGTCCTTCAATATATTTTTCCCAGGTGCACTGCATTTGGACTGTACCTACTTGTAGTAACAGATGTCTGTTCCTGTTCTGACCCAGCGAGGCCTGCCATTGATTGCTTCCTGCACAGAGTACATCAACACCTGCATGCCTACACAAGGAGAAAGGCGATCGATATTGATAAATTCTGTGGGTCAGATGGAAAATGGAAAGCTCACTGTTTTTGTCTAGGTGGTGGTATACCGCTCACCGTAGTTGAACTGGCTGTTTGACTTCTCGCAGTTGATGATGTTGAAGCGGTAAGTGGTTCCAACACGCATGCCGCTAACCTCAAAGTAGAACCACTGGTGGTAGTGGTTACTGTTGATGTCTGAATTCAGCACGAGGTCATACTCAAGTCTGGACAAATAACAAAACACATGCTGGAAATGCTGACCCAATCATTATTCACCATGCACAATCCTGATGTGTCAGATCTTTTGCTTTACTCTTATTTCTGAAAACTATGAAATTAGAGCTTCTAATGATATTATTGTGATAAAAGCTGACCTAACACATCCACATGTACCTGTGGAACTTTCATTCATTCACCTGTAGTTATGACAATGAATACGTACTTCCTAACTTGAACTGCCTTTCGGAGATTGCCAGACTCAAACTGAGAGTTGAACTTCAGCGATTCACCATCATCTTCAATCACAGGACAACTGAAACATGATGAGGAAAAATGACACCCTTGAGAAGTCATTACCCATCTCAATACACGGACAATAAATTGAGATAATGTGAATTGTGAATGTCAGCGCTCTGTAGCTCCATTTACTCTGAGTGATGTTTAGGTTACCAGAGCCAATGAGAGGAACTCACCTTGGAATATCCAGGTCATAAACTACTTTATCCAGAATATCATTTGGATGAATTAACCTCTCGATGTCCTGGAATATTTTAGACCTGCAGTGTAAAGCCAAAACAAGTTTCACAATCACAATGAATAGAAATGTTGTTTGTTAGTGAGCATTTCAGAGGCTGTATAGTGGTGCTGTAGCAATGGATAGTAAGAGGAAAGTGATGCATTTACTGAATTTTAATCAGTGCATGTAAAACTTTTGAAGTTGTATGAGCCTGCATATGAGTATAATGTATCTCCATCAAAGTTTTCAATGGTGTGATAGTTAATGGACTCTATTTATACTGCACCTTTATAGTCTATCTGCCACTTTCAAAGCACTGCACAATGTATGCCTTAATCACCCATTCACACACACATTCATACATTAATGACATATCATCAAGAACAATTAGATAAACTTGGATACGTCCTTCAGAGGAGCTGGGGATGAAACCATAAACCTTCCAAGCACTATATTGCTAATACACACTCTGAGCCATGTCTGCACAAACTGTGCCGAGAAGTAACTTGTTCTAATGACTGCAACATCACAATCACTGTCTGGAGCCCCACAGGTCAGTGTACCTAAATACTTTCCAGAATATTTTAAGTTCTAAGAAACTGCACACATCTACCAAGATTTACTGGCATGGAAAATCAGCTCGCCCCACACATTGTTACTTGTGTTTTTCTGTTGATTTTAATATAATGATTCCTTATGTATATTCTTAGTTTTAACGTTCAATGATTTCATTAAAGTGTATCTCACCTCTGCACACCATAAACTCTCTCTTGAAGGGGTTCTCTAAATGCTGGGACAACATGGCCAAAGTAGTCTGGATAAGCCACTTCAGCATACTGAGGCACTGAGTGTGTTCCTTTCACCATCTCCACGTAAAGGTCAGGGTCATGCAGTGAGAGGAGCAGCGCTGTGTCTGGAACCTCCAGAACTGCTCCTTCCCCTCCTTCATCCTCAGCACCCTCTGAACCACACTCTGAACCCCAGTTACTGCCTCCTCCTCCTATACGACGTGTCATAATACCTCCTAAGAGCAAGGGAGAGTGTATGAGTCTCGTGGCACTGACTGGGGACCCTGCTTGTTTGACTTCCATTATTCCTTCTGCATTCAGAGCCCCCTCTGTTTCGAGAGAGACACACTCCAAAACATGTGCTAGTTCCTGTTCTATCCTCTGTCCTTGAGAAGGAGGTCTGCTGAGGGAGGACAATGTCGCTTTTCCATCTAGGGAAGGAATGTGGGCTTCCTCTTTTTTGTCTTGGTCCTTGGTGAAGTGAATCGTGTCTAGTTCGAAAGGCATTTGAGATGAAGAGGGAGTGGAGGGAGCAGAGGGAGACAGCTGAGTATGTTGTCCTCTGATAGCATTGCAGTCTTCCTGAGAACTGGGTTTGGGGACATGTTTTGGGGACAGTGCTTGAGCTGTCGGCACTATGATTGGCCGTGAGGATCGATTTGAGACAGATGATGAAGATGTAGTAGAAGCACTCTTTGAGCATTCAAAGTTATACCCCTGTAGGAACAATACAAATTAAAGACAAACTGTTTTCTTCCAAATGACCATGTTGTACATCTTGTATAAACACAATACTTCCCATATTATTGAATTGATTTTTAGTAGATATTAGTGATGTAAAAATGTTATGTTAATACAATGGCACGTTCCGTGGCATTTGGTCACAAAATACCGAAAATGCTGACCTGAAAGTCTTCAGATAGCTCCAGGAAGAATCTTTCATAGACTCTTAACTCCTCAAATGGACGGCCAGGAATTGTTTTGGGATGTAGTTTGTTTAGGTCCGTCTCTATGTCATCATTCTAAATGACAGGACAAAATTAACAGAAAACGCAAATTTGTTATGCATATGCATTTGAAGGAGGCAAAAAGTATCAAGAGCTACAGTGTGTGAAATATACTTGTGTCATGAGCAGACACCAAACACCACATATCGATGCATAACTTCAAATGAACACATGGTCCCATTTTTTGATAGGGTTGCATCACACTGTGTAAGAGTCCCTCTTACACACTGTGATGCCAAAGCAGTGTTTTGATTAAAATCTGAAATTCCATTTCGGGCTTGATTGACCAATTTGACATGGTAGAAGTGTTTGGCACCAGCCCATGTTGTTGTTGTTGTTAGGTTATGACTGCCCCCATCTGGAAATTTAAAGGAGTACAACTATAACGCAGTGATATAAGGTCCCTGTTGAAATTTGATACAAAAGAGTACAATCAAAACTATTTGAGTGTCACAGTGACGGTAACAGATGATGCTATCATTTGAAACATTTGCATGTGGGTATTACCTCAATGTGATGATCCTTCTCGTCCTCCTCATTCTCAGTATCATTCTCTGAATCTGCCTCTGTCTCCTCATTATCATCACTTTCATCCACGACATCATCCACTGGGTACAAAACACAGAACAGACTTCTAAGTATTTTTTTCTGAAACTGAGAATTAAATGTGTGTAAGGCTGGCACCAGACTAGCAGCATTTAGATGAATTTAGTCCAGTTTGACAAGAACAGAGAAAATGTTAACAGAAAGATGTGCACAGCCATGATCAAGAGATGATGAAGAAATACTGAGTATTTCTTCCGATACACTAATTCAGTGGTTTCACTGACTAAACATTGTAGCAGTAGCTTTTATTATAGACTGTTCTCCATTGTTGGGCTACTGACATCACTGATACATTGGGAATAGAGATAACACACATTGTGCTAGTCCTGAGACAATTATTTGGTTGCTGTTACCAAATAGAACCTTCAAAATAATGGTGTGTGATTTGACTAGTTTCTGCAAAAAAGAAACAAAGGAAATAAATTATAAGATTTTTTTTCAGACAGCCTGTGGGTTCAACTGCAGCAGTTGTGTGCAATGCGAGTATACAGTATAGGTCTGCTGGTGAGTAGGCAAGCACTATGAAATGTGAACCAAGCATCAATGGTACTCATGTGTTAGTTTAGTTAACTTAGAGTATGATGTGAAATGAATGAAAAAACAGTGGTGAGTGAGTCTATGTAGTCTGAGGATGGAGTTCTGTCTTAAGGACGTCTTACCCTTCTTTAAGGGCTTGTTGTTGAGTTGATGATTTTTCCTTCCTGTAAGGCACATTGTGTGCAGCAGTGTCATGAATGTTGCCATTAAACATTTTAGTCACTTCAGGGCTATAAGCATTGGGTATGTCGGTGGCACCCCCCCAATCTCCCACCCCCAAACCTTACACACATACACATATATTGTTTTTAGACGCCAATGAACTTTATTTCACACACTGTAATTAATACAAACCTCATAAACTACCTGAGAGGAAAAACAAAGAAAAACCTAAAGGTTTGTTGTGCAACAATGAAGCCCCTCTCCCCCTTCCCCCCCACACACTTGCCCCCAGTGGGAGGGCCTCCACTTTGGGAACAACTGGGGTATGTGACTTTATATGGGTCTTTGTAGTGTGAAGAATTTAATCTAGGAGAGATGACTACCAAAAAAAAAAAAAAAAGTGTGTGTTTGAAGCTACAGCACAGTAATCAATGTTAGGCATGCGCACACACTGTTACAAGCCAGGGCAGAGTCTAAGAAAACATTTGTATGTGTGTGTGTGTCTGTGTGTGTATGCATGTCTGTGTGCATTTCTGTATTTTCTCACCCCCGGCAGGCTGTCTGTATAGCTGTGCCACAGGTCCTACCACAGGTACATGTGGCAGCTGGTAGTGGAAGGCAGATTTGATGGTGGGCAGAGGCAGACGGTTCTTAGGAAAACACTTCCTCATGATGAGACTCGATGTGTTGATCAGAGGATCCAGAGTTCGCACCGGGAGGCACTCCTAAACATAAAACACCACAAAAATAGAGTAGCTGGAACCCAGTGTCTATTTGCAGTATTTCTTAATATGTTGCATATGCTCTAATTGCTTGCCATTTTCATATTCTCACTCACAGTAGATGAGTTGTAGAGGATCCTCATGCCATCAGCCTCTATGAACGCCTTCCTGCCAAGCTTGATGTTGGTAATGTTTCTGAGGCAAACCAGAAACCCTTTGCGAATGAGCGTATGACGATGTCGTGTGTCATTGCGGTGCCAATCCATGTACAGAGCAAGCAAGACAGGCACATGTCTGCCATCCACTGCACGCCGAGCGTTAGTTTCTGCACAGAGAAGTGGAAAAAGGCAATTACTGACAGCGCCTACATGTGATGATGGGACGTGTGTGGATATTAACAAACTTAAAAATCAATTCTAAATGAGCAATTACAGTAGCAGTGCTAACAATAATTATTGGCAAACAAAGGATTGGCTGTGAGGGTGAAAGAAGGCAGAGTGGAGGTGTACTGCTTGGACCCGCGCAATGAAGGATCACTGCAATACACCACTAATGATCCATAGTCAGTGCTACAGTGTTACTTACTGGACTTGAGCAGCGCACCCAGTGCATCCAGTGCTACCCTGTTGATTTAAAAACAAGGGAAATAACGATGTAGCCGGTGGATGGCACTGCTGTGTTATAACACAAGGTTCATGCTGACTCACTGACATTGACAGACACTCACTTGAGCAGGTTGGTGTTCTTTTTGCTGTACGGTGCAACAATCTTAAACATGAGCTCCACTACTCCATTCTTACCTAAAGTAATAGCATTCACAGCTGTACATAAAAAAAACATAAACAGGGAGATGTCAGGCAAAGGCAGAATCAAAAATTACCACTCAATTTTTAACCAGGTCAATAAATGTATTGCATTCAGCAATATAAAATTCTGCTGATGTTTTTGGTGGTAATCTTCTTGATTTTTAGAGGTTATACAAAGTTGAGAATGACTTACAGTTGGCAGAGTAAACCCTGAGGACCTGAAGGCAGGGAAGGAGAAGTTTGCTATTCTGCAGGTTCTGTTTCATTAAGTTGACTGTGACGTTCAGAGCTCCACTCAAACGTGCCTTCACTCCAAACTTTCTGTCTAAACCCAGAGAGTGCAATGTCAGTGTACACAAGATAAGATGGATCCCTATCTTGCAGCTTGTTTCATGCGATTCCACTAAATAGGTGGTGGTGAAATGTTGCAGTATGCCAGCGTACATAGTAAAGGAAAGGACTGCATGCAAGAGTGTAAACAATGTGAAACTTTATATTAGATACTTAACAAATGTCCCATACTGTAGAAAGTTTTTACTCAGGAACATGGAAAAACTCCATGGGACACTTTTAAAGGATGTTAAACTGACATTTTTAAAACAAAACAGAAAAAAAATCTACAAAACAAACTTTGGTTGGTAATTTAGTGTGTATATCTGGTATTAAGCATACCTTTTGGGCCAACCTTGGCCAGCAGTGAGTGGAGCTGCAGCATGAGTTCCTCACAGGGTGGTATCTCTTTACTGCCAGTGATAAGAATCTGGAATAATGTCCCCGTTCCTCCTTTAGACACAAAAACTCCCACCCTGCGACCTCTGCCTGAGACAAAACAAATCCAATAAAACTAAACTGTCGCAAGAAAAAAAAGAAATGATTTGCTAGACAGAAGAAAAATACAGCTTACCCACACTTAACAATTTATTGATATGCAAAATGAATTAACTAGGTGTTGACTAGTTGTTATCCTCATAAATAAATTAATAAATAATTGTCAAATTAATGAAATGTTGTTAATAGCTAAGATCTGGTTCATCAATATGCAGCTCACCCACAGTCAGCAGCTCACTAAGGATCCACAGGATGTTCAGGGTGGTCTGGACATCCTGGCTGTTCTGTCAAAGTCACAAACAGTACAGTTGTTAAAACAATACATCGCATAAAGGGCAGAAATTGGTAAAATAACTTCTTTGCCCTCAACATTAATCACGTTAAGTGCTGCTGACCTCCAGTGAAGACAAGATGACTTCCATGCCAGTAGAGCCTTTAGACATGACCTCTTTTCCACTCCTTTCTGTAACATACAATAAAATGATCGGAAATACGCAAATAATCAAGCACTGCAACACAGCTGAGAGATTTCTCACATAAGCAAAGAGAGGACAATCCGATTCTTTCTCAGCCTTTTTCTTTTTCCTTTCATCACCTGCCAACATGTGTTTGCCCTGTAATTTAGGAGCTGAGAGATTCCTGACTTCTTTGACGTGGCCACAGCGAACAGTCCAGTTCTGTGACCAATGCAACCTCTCCAATCACCACCACAGGAGGAGTAGGTGTAAAGAACAGATACTGATGCCCTTCATTACAAATACGTTCTTGAAACTAACGGCATACTTTTATTTATAAATAGTAATATATTTCTTTTTATATACATGGAAATAGACATGGAAATTTCTGTTTGAGTATCGCATTATGTAAAATATGTCATCAGTTCATCTCACATGTGTCACAACACATTTTACACAAGGGATCCGGGATTTGTGTGTTCTGCATTGCATACCTTCCTGAAATAGGATGGCATCGCAGAAGAGATAGATGATGTCAAACATGCCCCTGTCATGATTCATGGTCCTTTAAAAACATGAGAATGCTACCACAGCGGATGTGCACAGGAATGTGTGCGCACACGTACGTACACTCGCACAGGTATGACATTCGTAGACATGCACACTAGAGCAAGTGTGTACAGTGTGTGAATGTCAATGCACACACTGTACACACTTAAGTGCCTGGGGGAGTGGTGACCTCTTAAAACATTTCTGTCATGCCAGACTTTTTAAAGCTCATCAAAACAAAATGGAATTTCAACACTAATTCTAAAAGGCATAATTGTTAGATGTTATACACATACACAATTACTGAAAAAAACTGCATCTTTTCCATTCAATAAATTTTAAATTTGTATTAACTTAATGCTGTATTTCTCTTGTAAAATGGTTGTCTCAAGTTCATGAAAATATTCAGTGGTAAAAAGATAATTGTGGTAATTATGATCTGCTTCATTGCCTATAGATGTTGCCCTTTTATTTAAGTCTGTATCCATTAATTTGTCGTTTTTGGTTATTTCAGTCATTAAAAATACAACGGCGCTTTCCAAAAAAAAACAATTTACGGTATACTTTGTAAGATTTTTCAGTCTATTCTCAGATACAAAGTTCTTCAAGCAACTAAAAATCCATGAAGTATTTTTCTGGTATGTTTTGATCATTCTGGACCGTACCTGATGGGTCTGACGAAACCACAGGCTGACAGTATCTCCTGTAGCGGAACTCCATTTCATAAAAAAAGGTCTTGTAGTTCACCAAAGCTTTGAAAAAAAAAGATCTCCTATTTTCCAAAATTCCAGGTTCACTGCATCTGAAGTCTCCAAAGTTTCCACAGTGCCTTCTGTGAGTATAAATCACTTCTAATACATCTATGGTGTCTCTCTAACTTGGAAAAAAACTTCAAACCTTTAAAACTGTCAACAAACACTGAGCTTAGGTGCAGGTTACAATGAACCTACCACTTTCCCACACATGCTACAAGATGCAAAGACAACACTCCTACACAGGGCTGGCAAACACACGGAATATGTCTCCTCATGCGTCCTCTCTTCTCTTGCCTTTCCCCTACTTCCTTTCCAGGAGAAAAAAAGAGCTGCCAAACTCTCAAATGAAAGCAGACACACTGGATTTCTAACAGCTAATCAGTGGAAAAAAACAACTGCTGTAGTTACACCGAATTGATTCTCGCAAACTAAGCCAAAACAAAACACCTATTGACTTTGGAGTGATTAGTTTACTTCTACCATTTCATCCATTTCATCACATATGCTCCCTTACTAGTCCTAGCGCTTGTGTCAACTTATCATCCCTGTTCTCTCTTTCGGTATCTTTTTACCTCCTAATAATCTCCTGAGACACTGAACATGAGACCAGAGTACAGCAAAGTCCTGCTGGTATATAGTTACCATGAACAGGGTCATAGAGCCCCCCCTACTTCCCCTAACAGACGTCACACTCGTACACATTTCAACTTGTGGTTTCAAACGTGGCCTGATGGAAAGCCAAGCAGATGGGAGAGGAACAGCTGATATATGAAGATTGTCAGGGTCACAGACAGGGGCCATTCCACTGTGCCCATCAGTCATCATGGATTAACAAGCTTACTCGGGGTGGGGGGAAGAAGTTCAAAGCTGGCTCAAAATACTATGCAATTAATTAATGGTCTTCAAACTTCATATTCACACAAAGACTTCACTTATGCATGATTTAAGTGACTACCAGTGATTACACATTTTCCTTGCTCAAAAAATTATAAAATACATAAAGTATCATCTAACCACAGTTGCCCACATCTCAATTCTGTTTGAGACTAGATGTTGCATCTCAATCAACATGCGTACAGTTTCCCTTGAGCCCAGTAAAGCATGCACTCATGCGTGCACTCATGTTTAATAGCGGGTAAAGGTAACAGGAAGTCTAATATGAACATGAAAAAGGAAAGTGTGTCTTTTAATCCATTTTATTAATACCACATGTCATTACAGAAGGAAGGTGTTCTATTTTTTATTCTAGCATATGTACCAAACAAAATGGTTCATTACTTTTGCAAATAAGCCTATTTCATGATGCACATTTTGACAGTGTCACCATAGGAAAAGAAAAGGTATAATCCTAAAATCCAAACTAGCTGATTTAGATTAAGTGGCTTCAGTTTCAGGGTCCTAGGATTTAATGTGGCTCACTGTTCAGTTTAAGTGTCCTGGCAAGACAGTGTGACGGGCCACTGTTAATGTTGAATGCCAGAAGCACCTGTGCTTTTCCTACAGGGACACGTCACAGTGTCAGCAAGGGAAAAAATACTGCTCTTTTAAGACACACTCTTATAATAAGCATGTTAGAATCTTGGAGCGTAATAGACATGAACCACTGCCAACAGTGCACTTTGAGGCTCATAGTTTACATTACAGATGAAAATACCAAGAAATGGTGAGAAAATTATAACAATCTTAATATATCACATTCCTTGTCATATGAGCATATGTGTTAATATAGGAAAAATTATGATCTTGCCTTATAGGTTGTCAATAATGTATCTATAACACTGAATACAGTAGAATGTTTATTTTGTGTGTTAGTGTTTGCGGCTGCTCTCACCCTGTGTCTGTATGAGATGCAGTATCTTTGCAGTGACCTGTCGTGTTGTTTCCACATCCTTCACCATCGCCTCTCTTGTCATCCTCTCCAGTTGGCCCAGAAGCATCAGTATCCTGGAGTTACTGGGAACACTACAAACATGCAAATATCTATATAACATTGACCATCTGTAAAGATCAGACATCAGCCTGAACAACACACACATCGAGTGTCATGATGCAGGTCACTAAAATGCTATAATACATCTGTACATGCTAAAATACTTGTTTTGTTTTGCTCCATGTCTATGATAATAACAGAATGGATGTATTTTATTCAAGAAGCCTGTCAAAGACACTAGTAGTATAAGGCAATGCTCAACAAAGCAGCTCAACTGTATAAATGCTCTCATATGTTCATCGTGGGTAAAACATATCTAAGAATAATAAACAAAATGTTTTTTGTTTTTTCTGCAAGGTAGTGCAGTGCTACATATATTTAAATATGGCAATCCATGCTTCAATATGCCTTCAATATACTAAGAACAGTTCATTTTAATAAAGCTGACATTTGAGGGGGGTCTCTCTGGCTTTACTATTTCTGGATTCTGACCCTTCTTCCCTTATGATCTTAGCTGAGTGCTGCTCAGATGGAAAGGTTCAGGTTAGAGGTCAGTTGTTGGTACGAAAGAGGAAAACATAGAGGGGAAAATCAAAACTCTATAATTGTACCCAGTGGAGCTGAAGTTCTCATATGCCCTTATAAAGACACTGCGAGCGAAAGAGAGAGAGAGAGAAACAGCACAAGTAACAGAGGTAGACAGTGTGAGATCAAGACATAAAAGAAAAACTGAAAAAATGCAACTCACCCTTTTTCTGTGGCCATTTTTGGTTTGTTCATTTTTACCAACTCAACATTTCATGTCATCTGCAAGAGAAAGAAAATACTGATGTAAAGAGAAGAACGCACTTATGGACGTTTTTAAAATGACTGTAGATCAACCTGGCAAGACAACACTGCAGAAACAAACAGATTCTTGTTTTTGATTGTATCAGAGCGGAACCACTTTCAAACTACTCTAGTTTTTAGTGACTGATTTTACACAACAGAGGAGCTGCCCTACATGCTTCAGATCTCATGTGTCGAGAGACAAAGGAGTTGTGGCCAGCGTAATCTGAACACGTGCTTCATTATATCACAAAACAACAATACTTACTGCTATAAAAATACAGCATCGTTCAGCAAAAAGGTATATAAATTAACCACATCAACGATGAGTCAGAAAAATGCACTGCCCCAAAATGTGAATCTCTAAACCACAATCATCATGGGACTTTGATAGCATGTGTAATAATGTGCTGACAATCAGCAAACTGAACATTAAACCAACAAAAACATGAACGAGAACAGTCATTTTCCCCACAGAAAATTGTTGAAATTGAAACTGAGACGTCTAACTTAAACTGACAGGTTTCTCCAAACCTTGCAGATTCTTCCTGCAATAGCCCAACACCCCTTTCTTACAGGACAGGTTTAGTCAGTAGCCAGGGGATATTATAATATCAGGTCTATCAGCATGCACACACACAGACAGACAGACACAAACACACACACACACATGTACGCGTGTGTGTGTGTGTGTATAAAACTAAGGAGGATCACTGATGTGACAAAAAGTGCCTGTAAAACTGTCTGTTTATATAGGCCAGCCAGCTTACACCGGACAGATGGCAGCCTAAGCACAATGACCCCACAGGGTTGCACACTTCACAAACCACTGTCCAAAAAAATTCACTAACGACAAACTTATGCGCCTATCAACACTCTGGAAAGTGTGTTGTGCTAGTGGCTGTTATAAGTCGGCAGCAGTTAGCAAGATCAACAAATGAGCAACAACAACAACAACAAAAAAGATGCAAAACCTAGCTGAGGCTGGTAGCTGCTGCACCTGCTGGACGAGTCGCTCATTGACCGCCGCCTCTCTGCGCCAGCCAGAGGGCTAGCTAACGGTCGGATATGCTCACAGCTGCGCCAAATAAAGCGCACACAAAGCTTTTAGCTTTTAGCTTTTCCCAGTACGCGTATATCACACTGACAAGAACGAGGGTGTCACAAACCTGAGATTAAAGGGACTGTCGTCACGTTCGGGGGTGCTACAAATCCGAGATAACGGGGCCGCTGCGTTGTGTGTGTGTCTGTGCGTGTGACAGCGCAGTCTGAAACGCCCTGGTGATGTTGTGGTGACGTCAGCCCCGGCTGCTAAGGGGAGGGGCCGGGGGGGAATCTGTCGGTAGATATCGCGACACTACGTATATGTCTGTGTTTTGGGTGAGACTTAGGAAGACGACATAAAGCCCCCGACAGAGTCAAGTGTACTGCACCTTTACCAGAGTATCTCTTTAACATAGTTGTACACTTACATTGGCCTGTTTTTTTTACCTGTAGGCGAGTCGTTGGGAACTTGAGCGCCATCATGACATACACGGACTACGTTTCCCATGTTGACAGCGGCTCGTGACGTCGAAGCCATGCGTCAGTTTTTACAATCCCCGAAGAAGGTCTCTATTAGCTACACAGTTAATACAAAATAGTAAGGTACGTGCTTATTTACATCGATTATGTGGCCGTTTGTAGCAGTCTCCCTGTTGTGTGTAGGTGATAAAATTGAAAATCACGTTAAACTGTCTGTTTTAGGCTTTTAACACAGGAAACATACATTGTAGTCAAGATTAGCTGGTTATCACACAGTAATAGAAGCTAACTGGACAATGTTGATGCTAGCTAAAAAAAAAACATCAACATCTTTTGTATACACATTTATATGTACGATTGTTTTTGTATGTGTTTTTAAACGTTAACCATGCAAGCTAAGCCATGATACTAGTGTCGTTGAAAGTGCCCTAATAGTCAATAAGAATTCAAGCTTGTACCCTTGTTTATTTGTTTGGCATGTAGCTTGCATTTCTCTCACTGAAATTCTTTCCGATTACACGATAAAGGAGCACCATCTTGTGATTGTTCCACATATTTCAAATCGATTCCGGTTGGCTGTCTCGTAACTGCCTCTGACATTTTAGACTGGCAGATTCATTGATCTAGCAACATCTGATCTGTTGCTCTTGTTAAGTATAAACACCAATGTGAGAAAGTTTCTGAAAACACAGGCTGGCCAATGGGTAACTGCCATTTAGGTTTGTTCTTACTTTGTTATTTGGTATAATATAACAGAACGTTGTATGGATAATTTTAGAGGTAAATGCTGGGAAACAGTTAGCTTAATTTCAGTTGTAGCTATATATGTGTTATTGCGATAATGATCAAATCTGTAAAGACAGCCACCTTTCTTTTTAATGTCTTTGATAGTCACTATGGTGATGAAGTCAGCTGTTGAGGATGATGATGCTGGCTGGGGGCTAGGAATCCCAGAAAAGATGAAGAACAATGCCAACTGGGTTGATATTACCCATGAATTCAAGGGCGCATGCAAAGGTAAAGATACTAAATAGATGGAGAGAGAGAGTGTGAGAGTCAGAGTGAGTGAGAGAGAGTGAGATTGTGTGTATGTACACATAAAGATACAGTACATGTGTCAAAGGGACTTTCGTGTTTCTTCACTCTCTCCTTGTCATTCTTTACTCATGTAGAGCTAAACCTTGGGGAGTTGCTTCATGACAAACTGTGAGTAAGAAAAAGGCTTTTTGGACGCTCACACTTTAAAGAGCCACGTGTATAGTTGATTTCAATGCTTTGATCAGTGTTTTTACGTACGCACACTCTCCATTTTCTGCTGTGGTTGCAGGTTTGGCCTGTTTGAGGCCATGTCTGCCATAGAGATGATGGACCCCAAGATGGATGCAGGGATGATTGGAAACCAGGTCAATAGAAAAGTGCTCAACTTTGAACAAGCAATCAAGGTACAGTGGTGTAATATATGTTTGTTGTCTGACATTTACAGGAAAGTTAATAATTCCCACCTATCCGTTTCAAGTTGTTTCATCATACAGTAATGGGAAATTCAATCATGTAGTTGCAAAATTCTCATATTTTGATTTTAGGAAGGCGCCATCAAGGTTAAAGACCTTAGTCTTCCTGAACTCATTGGGATCATAGACACATGCTTCTGTTGTTTGGTGAGTTTCATTCAGAGGAGATCCTTGTTAGAGTAGTTCTCTTCCACAAACATATGCACCGTTGCGTGGACACAAACACGTACAGCGCTGTACGAAACCAATGTTGCATGTACTTAAACATGTGTATGCTTAGATCACATGGCTGGAGGGCCACTCCCTGGCACAGACTGTGTTCACCTGTCTATATGTCCACAACCCTGACTTGATTGAGGAGCCAGCCCTCAAAGCCTTTGCCCTGGGCATTCTGAAGGTGTGTGACATCGCCCGAGAGAAAGTCAACAAGGCTGCAGTGTTCGAGGAGGTATAGCAACTTTGCATAATATATGACTGTATCTATGCATGTTATCACTCAGGCGATGATTTTAAGTGGAATTTATGTGAATAGGTGTTCACACATTCTGAAAATGTGAACAGACTATTGTTTTCTTGCTTAATGCCAGTATGTCTTATATTTTTTCTGTAGGAGGATTTCCAAGCAATGACCTATGGCTTTAAGATGGCAAATAATGTCACAGACTTGCGGGTGACAGGTACAAGTACTGCAGCATCACGTACAGACTGTAGATAATTGAAGCCATTATAGATTAATACCCATGATTCAAAAGGGCCAAAGATGTCAGCTGATGTTACCTTCTTCTCGTGTTCATCCTATCAGGTATGCTGAAAGATGTGGAAGATGAGTTACAAAGGAAAGTTAAGGTATTTGTTCTTGAACAGTTTAAAATGCTGTTATTTCAATAAATGAAATCCCACTGATAAAATGCTTTTCTGATTGTCCCTTGTTTCTCCATCAGAGCACACGCAGTCGACAGGGTGAGCAGCGGGACCCAGATGTTGAGCTAGAGGTGAGATGCATTGTTCTGTTGTTTTGTTAAAGTCGTGTTTTTGGGGTAGCATTCAAAGCATCTGGGGGACAAACCTGTTTTTTTCTCATTCAATTTCAATCTAAAATATAGAGGATTACAAGTAGTAGATTAGACCTTACTCGACTATCAGTCTATATGTCTGTAAAATGTTTCCTCCTCCTTTTTTCCAGCATCAGCAGTGCTTGGCACTTTTCAATAGAATCAAGTTCACACGCCTTCTACTGACTGCACTCATTGCCTTCACCAAAAAAGAGGTAAAACATAAGAGACAAGACTGTAAGAGAACAAATTGTTGAAATGTGCCCTTATTTTGTGGACTTATCGTATTTTGTATAAAATGGGATTTTATTTGAACATATGTGTGATTTATTTATTTATTTTTTAACTTTCCAGACTAACTCAGTGAGCGAAGCTCAGAAGCTTGTGGCTCAGGCAGCTGACCTCCTATCCGCTATTCATTCCAGTATTCAGTATGGAATCCAGTCACAGAATGACACCACTAAAGGAGGTAACACACACATAATGCATTCCTCAGCTGCTAACAATAACCATCACAACTTAATGCCTCCTCACAATTAGTAGCCACACACACATACACACATACATGGCATCATGCTCAAATCTACAAAACTTCAGAAATTTGAATTGGGATCTTTGTAAACTTTTGTGGATTTTTTTGTCTATGTGTGTTGCAGACCATCCCATCATGATGGGCTTTGAGCCCCTGGTCAACCAGAGACTGCTGCCACCCACCTTTCCTCGCTATGCTAAGATCATTAAGAGGGAGGACATGATCACTTACTTCAGCAAACTTATAGAACGTATCAAGACAGTCTGTGACGTCCTCAACACCACCAACTTACATGGCATACTGGTAAACAGACAATTTATACCACATAAATACAAATACAAATGTGTCCTAATCTTGAAATATACTAAAAAGATAAAGTTACACTGTTGATGATCTGAGTATTGTGTTTGTGACATCACCAGGACTTCTTCTGTGAATTCAGTGAGCAGTCTCCCTGCGTGCTCTCTAGATCTCTACTTCAAGTGAGTTCATCATTATTATTCTGATCAGTGCAACTTTGTGTGCACTGTTTACCCCTGATACCCTTATAGTGTGTTGCATGTTGTTTATATACATATATGCAAGAAGTAGGACATTTTAACAGTGTAATAAAATATATTAGACAACGGGATCAATTTAAAACCCAGCGTATGAAACGTGAACTCCTTATTTTGTTCAAATCCAGACGACGTTCCTGATTGATAACAAGAAAGTATTTGGAACCCACCTCATGCAGGACATGATTAAAGATGCACTGCGATACTTTGTCAGCCCACCTGTTCTCTCCTACAAGTAAGTGTGTTGATTAAATTTTACTCTACATGTATCATTTGAGATTGTTTAAATCCTGTAATTGATCCTGTAAACCTATTGCGTGTGTGCATGTGTGTTTGCACTTATCTGTCTTCAGGTGTTGTCTGTTTAACAACCACCAGGCCAAGGACTACATTGACTCCTTTGTTACACACTGCTCCAGAGTATGTTACCGTTACTTTTCAAATTTATGGTCTTTGCATCAGGTGCAGCTTTGTGCATTTTAATACTTTAGATGCAGAGTGTATGTGTAAGCATTGTCAATTTTCTCTGTAGCCATTCTGCAGTTTGATCCAGATCCACGGACACAACCGCGCTCGGCAGAGAGACAAGCTCGGTCACATTCTTGAAGAGTTTGCCACACTACAGGATGAGGTGATCTGCAGCAGTTTCTACTGTGTTTTCCTCCGTTTTACATGCAGACTTGAAGCAAGACACTACTAATAAGCAAGACACAGAAGACTATTTTTGCATCTTGTGCCACATGTGTTTTAATCACTGCACATTTCATCTATTTTGATGACAAGTCATTATTTTATTGTTTCTAAAACAGCTACTTAAGTGGTCTCCTGTGCTCTGCAGGCAGAGAAAGTGGATGCAGCACTGCATAGCCTGCTGATGAAACTTGAGCCTCAGCGGCAGCATCTCGCCTGTCTCGGCACATGGATCCTCTATCATAACCTGAGGATAATGATCCAGTACCTGCTGAGTGGTTTTGAACTGGAACTGTACAGCATGCATGAGTACTACTACATCTACTGGTAAGAGCACACACACACACACATACACGTATGGTTGGTGTTGATTCAAACTTGCCATCACACAAGTTTAAGCACACACAATCGTTTTGTTAACATCACAGGTGCACTGCAGTTCATATGTGGAATAATCTTTTGTTTTTGGCTGTAGGTACCTGTCAGAGTTTCTTTATGCATGGCTAATGTCCACCCTGAGCAGAGCCGACTCCTCTCAGATGGCAGAGGAGCGGATTCTGGAGGAGCAGGTGAAAGGACGCAGCAGCAAAAAGACCAAGAAGAAGAAGAAAGGTACGCTTGGTGTCATGACCCTTATGTGCTGTGAATTGTGTGTGTGTGTGTGACCCAACTCAAATGTGTTCAGAGATACTCATATGGGACAATAGTATCTTCTAGTAAGTGTAAGAGCAGATACTGATATGTTTGGAGTTACTTTGCAGTCCGGCCTCTCAGCAAGGAGATTACAATGAGTCAAGCGTACCAGAACATGTGTGCTGGCATGTACAAGGTAAGGCATGACTTAATAATCACTCGTCACTCTTTTATATCACACTGAGGTATAAGCCACACCTTCTCGCTCCTGTTTTCCAATTTAGACCATGGTAGCTTTGGATATGGACGGAAAGGTGCGTAAGCCTCAGTTTGAGCTGGACAGTGAGCAGGTCCGGTATGAGCATCGCTTTGCCCCGTTTAACAGTGTTGTCACCCCCCCTCCTGTTCATTACATCCAGTTTAAGGTACTGTTTACTTTCCACTCCCTTTCATTCTGTCATTTTTTCTTTTTCCTGTCCTTAGCCACGCTTCACTTTTCTCTGTTTTTCATCCCACTCTTGCCTGCTGCAGGAGATGTCTGATCTGAAGAAATATAATCCTCCACCAGGGTCAGCTGACCTCTACCTGGCAGCCAGCAAACACTTTCAGCAGGCTAAACTCATCTTAGAAAATGTGCCCAGTCCAGATCCTGAGGTCAGTCAATACAACTACTGACAAATAATTGTTCTGTTTGTTTTTGATGAAGTTTAATTGTTGTCAATCTATTTGTAAAAGGATTTTCTCACCTAGACCTCCAGTGCTTCCCAACCCAAGATAAAACATTGTTTTCATTTTAGTTTATTTCTTTTCTGTTGTCAGTAACCAGTTAATTATTAATTTCAGGTAAATCGTATACTGAAGGTAGCTAAACCAAACATAGTGGTTATGAAGCTCCTGGCTGGAGGGCACAAGAAAGAGACCAAGGTAACCAAAAATATGTTAATCACTTTTCAAAGGCTGACTAATATGTATAGGGTGGTAATTAAATTTCTCTGTTTCCTAGGTGCTCCCCGAGTTTGACTTCTCAGCTCATAAGTATTTCCCCGTGGTCAAGATTATCTGATTCTGCTCTACAGCATGACAGTGTCTGAGAAGCAGCCGTACCTGAAAAGCGTGTGTCTGTGTGTCACCTATGTAACTGTGTAAACTGATTGTTTAATATACTTGTCAATAGACATGTTGAGGTACTCTTTTGCAAAGAGCTGGTCAATGGAAAATTTTACCAGCTGTCTCAGCTTGAAAGTTGTGGACAATGGACATATTATTAAACCATATAAACCATTTTGTGTATTCATGTGCTCATATAAATGAAAATGTTGAGACTTACGTATACGCACAATAGTTAAGTCTCCTGTGAACATTAGATGTAATCAATTACTGTGCAATATAGACTAGACAATCAGCATACATAAAACATCAGTAAGAATATTCCCCAAGAACAAAATAAAATCTTTCCTGTGGCATTAAGTGGAACCTTGACTTTTGAAAATATATTTTTTTTATGCAAAAGAAAGGTTATGCCAAACAATTAACCTGTTCATGAAACGCACTTAGTAGTGGTAATAAAAACAATTTTTATTTTCAATCATCATCAAAGCCTATGATTTAGATCTTTCAGAAATTTGTTCAGCAGAAAAGAATAAAATTATAAAAAATTATAAAAATCATAAGACATTTACTCTGCAGGAACACAGTCCACTTCCAGTTCAGAAAACTGGGAGGTTTATACAGTTAGACAGAAAACGCATATTTCCACTGTTCAAGCCTTGTCAGATAATTACTCATAACTTTAAACATAACAAATCATCATCAACATGTATGACATCTACCAATGTGGGAGCCAAAAGTAGACACAAGGATCAATGCATTTAAAATGGGAGTGAAGATGCAATATTCATTAAAAAATAATAAATTAATATGGGGTGAAAAATTACCTTTAAAATTTCAGTGGGCTCACTCTGGAAGAAGTTTGAAATCATAAACCACCACATTCAAGTCTGAAATGTTTCCTGATGAAAAAGTGCAGCAAGACGTATCCCTGGTAACTCAAGACTCTTCACATGAGGCTGAGCGTTTACAACGCTTCAAAAGCCACAAGCAAAACTATTTAAAAGATTGTAAACCATCTTATTTTGCCCAGTGACAAAAAATGATGAAAATGTCCTATTAATTTGAACGCGTAATCTTTACTTTCAACTATGGCGCTCATAATTTGAGTCTGCAGGGATGAGGCCGTCAGCATATAAAACCACTCTGTTCCAGCTGATCACCCATAGCATACACTGTTGCCTATGCTGTACACTCTGTTAATGCATAACGTATGCCACTCCTTTTTCAAAACTGTTTCTAAGGCTTCAGCTTGACATGAAAAGGGAAACTTCACACTTTTCAATAAATATCAACACATGCTTAACTTTTAGTTCTGTCCTGAACACCTGGCCTTGTAAGAGAAGAAGCTGAAGTGTTAACACACCAACATTATTAGAATCTGTGCCATGTGTGTTAAATCACACAGACAGAGCTCACGTAAGCAAATAACAGCCCTCTAGGAACATCAACAATGTTATATACTTAGAATCGGCCGGTGGTGATTACGTAATGCATTATGGAAATTATGGCAATGACAAAATGAATGTGGTGAGCAACAATGTTTCGATGATCAAATAGAATCAGGCAGGATATTTGGAAAATAAAATAATAATAACGTCCCATATAAAACATCAATAATCTGACAAACATTTTACTAACTTTTCTTATTTCTAATCTGATGCCTATATTATCTTGTTCGTGCTGGTGCACACTATTTCCAGTCTAATACAGTTATAAGTTAAGCAGATGACTATATCTTTGCAAAACTACAAGAGTTCACATAAACTGTACTGCGAGAGACTTTAAACACACATGTCCTACCAATAAAATGTCCTTCATAATATTATAGCAAATCTCAGAAATCTCTCTCAACGATTTCAACACAGTTCAAAAGACCAAAGACAGTGTCCAAAAAAAAAAAATTTAAACCTAGAGCATTTGTCTAACAATTGAGAGGAAAACTGGTGCTCATAGAATTAATAAGGCATGCATCATCATAAGATTTTTGATCTTCACATATAATCCAGATGTTCCAAACTATCTCTTTGATTATAACGTAATCTCATATGCCAAACACAGCACACATTCAGCCTTTTGAGTGTGATTTAACAGCAGCTGAGTACAAAAGCCTCGCTGCTACTAAAATGCCAACGCAATCCATCAAGCGATGCTTCAGAATATGATTGCTAAGATGATCAAAAATAACATAACAGAGACTTTTGACAACTAAGGTCAAAAGTCATTACAGTGTATAAACCATCAGGTGAATTTGTTATGTGGTATATCTGCCTCCCGCAGCATCTCTGGCGCTATGGGAACTTAAAAAATCTTAAATTTCTCCATCCTTTAGTTTACTATCAATATATTATCATATCACACTTAATACCATATTTCCTTCCTTTGCTGCTTTTATAAACATTTCGTAGTGACTATCATCATCCGTCCTCTAAGAGACTGTACAAGAGGAGCTTAAGGCATTGTTTCTGATGCTGTTGTACACCTCTGAGGTGAAAGAAGCCTGTCCATGAGAGTCCTGTCATGGGAATCACCTTAATAGTTTATATTTACTACAGTATTTGACACCTTGTAACCCTATAAGGGTTTTATTATTATCATTACTATCAAGTTCCAGTCATTACACAGCAAACATAAACAACAAATCTCACCTTAAAAATCAATATTTACTGATTATTAAAAAACTCTCATAAGTCATTTTTTAATCACCTAGACATATTGAAATGAACGTGAGCTCGCTCACCATCATAGCTGGGTTTTATGGAAATGCATGTGAACTGAAAAAAATATATGCTCGACTGACTTCTGTTGCAATGAATGACCATATATTAGGATGGATGACATCGTAGCTCCCCAAGTGAAGGCAAAGCATCTTAATTGCCCCATGGTGGCTGTCCACAGTACCAGTGATAACCCCTCAGTTATACATTGCCAATATACAACTCCACCGAGAAAAGCTGATTATCCCAGATGGTAAACAACTGGACAACATCTAGTTGTACAAAATCTAACTAAGATGGCAACTAACAGGCAATTCAGGAGGCAAATCCTGAGACAAGGTCACATGTTTTTCAACAGAAATTTCCATTGGGATTTGTTTTGATTTGGTTGGAGGGCTGTATTAACCTGCATGATGCTTGCTGGGGTATAAAAAATGCTTCTTAGTTCCACAATCATTTTCCAACACCACTCCTGAAACAAAGAATGTACTATCAAGGACACAATTTACAATGTACATTGCAAATATCTGACAACAGAAGCTGTTATAGATACTAGGATGTTTTTGGTGCAGGTTTGTCTTGCAATTGAAAATGACATGTGCGTATACCTCAGTTCTGAGAAAGCGCTTCTTGTTTGTCTGCTTCAAACTCCCCTTCGTTTTCATCATCCCCATTATAGTCAGCCAGCTCCTCTTCCATGTCCTTGTCTATCGCACAGTACAATCAACATGAAACAAACAAATCTCTGCAGCACAATGGAATTTTTTTTATATGTGACAGCATCTCCCCCACATCAGCTGCCAAGTATTAAAACACACATACCTATATTTTCAGCCTGTTTACTCCGCTGTTGTTTCTCCGGATCATCACTGCCTACTATTTGTTCGTCTGCATCATACTCATCGGGCTCCTCTAATTTCTGAGCATCAGGAGTCTCGTCAACCTTTTCCTGGCCAATCAGCACGTCTTCCATCCCAGGGTCTGCCTCTGGAGACACTTAACATTTTACAAACACATTAATCTGTGCACTGGAAACACTGAGACATGTAAAGACACCTTTGGTTCATTGTAAAACTATCCTGGCCACTGAGCCGGCTGAGCATGTGTACACTCAAAATAGCATTTTGTTATAGCACCCAAATTTCTATTTCACATATACTACAGATAATTAGAGGTTATTCATAAGTACTCTGTTTGTGTATGCTGACTTACATACCTTCTGTCTGAGCACCCTTGTCATGAATATCCATCACCTGCACCTCGTTATCCTCAGTCAAATTATTCTTCACAAATTGACTGGTTGTCTCCTCCTGTGTTTTAACATCTCCCTCTGGTGGTAGCGAACTGTCCTTTTTGATTGCAGGTGCAGAGGGAACAGACTGTGACTCTATTTGGGGGGAATCCTTCACTGGGAGGTCCACTGGGACATCAGAAACTGTGATAGAAATGAGATGTAGAGTGTAATGAGTGTATGGTTGTAATGCTCCACCAACCCATCTGTTTGTGAGTGATAGGGGGTGGTATTGACCTTTCTTATTTTATCTAATGAGGCATCAATGTTATCTTTTACTTTTTTATACAATGATCTCACTTGTCTGTAGGTCAGATGGTTCACTTCCTTTGGACTGAGAGGGGACTGAAGTATGGTTCACAACGGTTGGTGTCTCAACTTTTTCAGCCCCAGTCATAACAGTTTCCTCCTTGTTGATTGCTCCAGCCACTTGGCTTTCCTGTCAATGATTAAAAATCATTATGCACAGAATCTACTGTATGTAATCATTAACAGGCAACAGAAACGACAGTAAATACTATTAAAACTACTCCCGACCACTTATTTTAGAAAAGTCTTTATTCGCTTTATTGGTAACTCTGCTCTATGTGGCCCAACCAGCGCATCAGTGATACATGCCCACACACATGCACACACACAACTAACTAACTGCTCCTCCTCTCCACGCACAATGCTCATGGCCTTACAGAAAAGGAAAACCCAAAGCACCGGGATATTTGGCACTGAGAAGATGGCATCTGGAGTTAAACAAAGGTTAGCAAGGTATACAGAGCTCAAACACACCTGCAAAAAATTATTGTAACTCAGAAAAGGTAATGTCAGCCTTATGAACTCAACGTTATTGATATTGAAAAACCCGCACCCTGAGTCAGCATTTGAAATAAAAAACTTCTGCTTTAGTTTTTTCTAGGGCTGTCAAAATTAACGCGTTAACGCGAGATGATTAATTTCTGGAATTAATGCGTTATTTTTTTTAACGCATTAACGCATTCCTGCCATTTTACCCACAATTCAATTGGCTGATGAGCGAGATGGAGGAGTCCAAAGAACCCGCTGGCCCTCTGGATGGACAGTTCGAGTATAAAAAAACAAAGATAGAACAGTAAACAAACATGTTGTGGTATGTTCACACTGCAGGAAGAACTTTTCGCTTCACTGAAGCACCTCAAGCCTCAAGTATCATCTTAACGCTAAGCATTCATTTGTTGGGGCTTCAACTTCAGGTGTTACGCCTGGCGTGCGTCAGACCACCCTCACTGAACGCAGGGCATTAAGTAAGTCTACGTCTGAGAAGCTGACAGACACAATTGCCAAATGGATAGCTAAGGACTGTAGACCGATTAATATTGTGGAGGACACGGGACTCGCGGAAGTTTTGAAAGTGGCAACTTTAGACGCACTCTACAAGCCACCGTCGAGAGGCACAGTAACGACTAAAATCAACGAACTATATGAAGCTAAAAAGAAAATGAAGGAAGAGGATTTGGCTTCGGCGGAACATGTAGCTTTGACAGGAGACCACTGGACCTCCGTGAGTAACAACAATTATCTGGGTGTGACGGCGCATCACATCACTAAAACCTGGGAGCTGAAGTCGTTTGCCTTAACCGTAATGAAAACAGACGAGCGTCACTTTGCAGAGGCATGTGCTCAACAGTTTCAAACTGTGGCACACAAGTGGAAAATTGAAGGAAAAATCACAACTATAGGGACGGACAGTGCGCGCAATATGACAGCAGCGGCTAAACTGCACATGCCATGCATCGCTCACATGCTACAGAGAAGCATCAACGTGAGCCTCTCTGATAGTGGATTTACAAATGTGTTGGCCAAGTGTCGCAAAATTGTCGGTCACTTCAGACACAGCGCAGCAAACACCATGGAGCTTCAAGCACAGCAAGCAGCCCTGGGACAACAGCAGGAGCCACTGATCCAAGACGTGCCAACGCGGTGGAATTCCACACTGGAAATGGTCAAACACCTGAACCGCAATCAAGCAGCAATAAAAGCAACCCTGGATCAACAACGCCACAAACTGGTTATGCTGACGCCATCAGAACGGGACAAACTGCAGCGACTGAGTTTTCTTCTAGAGCCCTGCAGGTAAAGAATACACATATAATGTCCAAATTTTAAATTTAAATTGAACCAATTGATCAAGCAAATTAAACGTTTAACTGATTTGCCAGCATACCAGCTGGTGTTCAAATATCTTATGTGTGTGTGTGTTTGTTCATGTGTGTGTGTTATTCTGCTGCAGGTATGTAACTGAGATTCTGGGTGGAGAGGCCTATATCTCCTGTTCAGTAGTACTGCCTGCCCTCTGCCACTTGCATCAAGTGATGAAGGTCTCTGAAGAAGACCCTGCATATGTGGTGAGATTTAAGACAATCTCCATGGAAGACCTAGCCTCCCGCCAAGAAAATATTAACAATGCATGGCTCAAGCTTGCAACGGCTCTGGATCCACGTTTCAAAGACTTGAAGAGTC
Source organism: Trinectes maculatus (assembly GCA_016785345.1). NCBI lineage: Eukaryota > Metazoa > Chordata > Actinopteri > Pleuronectiformes > Achiridae > Trinectes > Trinectes maculatus. The sequence goes on along the minus strand of JAFBJQ010000521.1, from coordinate 91,009 downwards.
TGTCCAAGAGTGAAAGGGAAGAGGTGTGGACCTCACTTGGAGGCATGCTTTACGAACAATCACCCAGAAGGTCTCAGTTGACTTCTCAAGATGGACCACCCAGGAAGAAAATTCACCTTCTACAGATGGGCTCAAATTCAGAGTCAGATGAAGAGGTGCAACCTGACAGAGACATACACAGGTACAGAGCAGAGCCAAGCATAAGTATGGAGGACTGCCCCATGCAGTGGTGGGCTGCTCATTCAGGAGCACATGACAAGCTGGCCCTGCTTGCCCGAAAATATCTAGCGACTCCTGCATCCACGGTTCCATGTGAACGACTCTTCTCAGTCGCAGGCCATATTGTTCAGAAGAAACGGTCCGCTTTACATTCAGAAAATGTTAACCGCTTAGTTTGCCATGGCAACTGGCTAAAAGATGAATAAATAAAAGGTAAAAGGGCCACATATAATTGTTTGAAAGTGGAGTTGTTGAAAATGAAAAACGTTCCATTCACCTGTCCTGTATTAGCTTAAAAAAAGAGCAATGGCTAAGTTGCCAAAATTGTTTATAATGCAATTATTTTTTGGATTTGTCATTAATAAAAAAACAAATGTAATATCCGCTTCTTCTCATTTATCTTTATGTTCTGAGAACAGTACACAGAAAATGTGAATTTTTCAGTAATATTTAGGATTGTGATTAATCGAAATTAATTCAAGAAACCTTGTGATTATTTAGATTAAAATTTTTAATCGTTTGGCACCCCTATTTTAAATGTAACCAATACATAGTCTTTAAAACAGTGTTTCATGGTTTATCTTAATTAATATTTTATTGATGGTGATCTTCCTGTTTTTAAAAACCGCTCAAAAACCCACTTCTTTTCTTTGGCTTTTTAACCCGTGTGAGAAGCACCTTTTATCATGTAACTTTTATCATAATTTATTGTCGATTTGTTGGTTTTATCTATGTTTTTAACTGTGTATTGTACTTTGGTACTCTGTTGTTTTAAAGTGCTATATAAATAAAAGTTGAGTTGAGTAATGAAGTCATATAATATAATCAGATATTTCAGATAAGTGTCACTGTTAATCGGCGACTCAGGCTAAGCCTGACATTTAGCCTGGTCCAGTTTGCCAGCATAAATTGCCGTGGTAACTTAGTTTGAGCTATGCTAAGCTTGCTTTAAGGAACCGAATCCACTGGAAAATAAGCCAGACTAACGAAATAAGCCTGGTTTATTTGGTAATCCTGCTTGATGGAACAGGCCCCGGATCCACTGGAAAATAAGACAGACTCACGAAATAAGCCTAGTTTATTTGATATTAATGTTTAATGCAACAGGCTCCGGATCACATTAGTGCGTGACTCAGAGTAACCCGAGTCCATAAAATAAACCGAGTGTACAACCACGCGTGTGCGTCCGGTCCTTTTTATGCGTAGTGACGTCACTGCGTAACGACTCGCACAGCGTACTGCATTGTTGTTGGGGGAAGAGAAGCTGAAGCTCTGGCAGCCGCTGTGCCCTGCTGCTTGTGACTCCTTTAGAACAGTCCCACCAACCAGCGATTACCCCGTTTAAAATACATTACCCGAACCTGGCTCCGTCGCCCTGGATACCTGCCGCCTACCTCCAGCATTTTATTTGGTTCAGCGCCGCCCTTGGATGAGCGGACAGGACGTGGATTTCGCTGCCGCTTCGCCCCACAGGCCGCGCCGCCATAGCTGCGTTTTTTGCAAGCGGAATTCGTGAAAATACAGAGGTATGTTAACCCCCGTTCTCGCTCGCCTCGTAAATATCCACTATGTACAGTTTTGACTTGATAAAGCTCTAAACCAGCCCACGCAGCTCATATCAAAAGTCAACTTTTACAATCGAGGTGGCTTCGTGTTGTGTAGGTCGCCATATTTCCTCCCCCCACCAAGTAAGTGTAGTATTAGCAGGCTAACGTTGGCCCGGTTTGTGGACTGAGTGTCCTAATGCCTCTGCGCGATGCCCTGGAAGGCCAGCGCCTCTCCATAACTGGCATAACCGAGTTGTTTTCTTTGAAACTGAGTGGGCTTTAGCTTTTAATGGCGTAGTTAGGTCATTTACGCTCATAGACCAGGATTGTTGTTAGGCTGAGTGGAGCTAATGGCAGCTATGGCTAGCTAACGCCGTTTCGCTTGCAGGAGTACTGCAAGTGCTGCTAACATAAGCCGTTTATATTAGAAAACAACACCAACAGCTGTGCCTCGGTGGCTCCAGGCAGCAGATAGCGGCTGTGTGTAAAGGCGTCGAGCTGCTCTTTCTGCCCTCTTCCATTCATCCAGTCATCGTTATTAAATGCCTTCCGTGCACCACCAAAACGCACAGCAAACCATTGAAAACACGCTGATCTCAGAAACCAGAGCTGGACAACCATACCACAGCTGGTATTGTTTAATAAAAAGGGAAGCATGCTTAATAGGAAGTGTTCTTTCTTTGTTTGAAACATTTAGTATCAAGCAGACGTTGACATTCTTGTGTAAATATATTAACTCCCGGAGATTGTTTCTGGAAGGTTATTTCGTGCGTTAAAGCTGTTAATCATTGTTCCTTGATTGTATAATATCCAACACACTGCAGTTGCGTCATGGCATGACAGAGAGTCTATGACACAGTTCTCTAATTTCTTTGTTTTTCAGGGTGTTTACGGTTTCAAAATGAAGAAAAAAGGTCGAAATCACCGCCCGTCTATGATGAAGAGGGAATCGTCTCCAATCAAGCCGTCACCAAATCGAGAAACCCTGACATACGCACAAGCTCAGCGGATGGTGGAGCTGGAGGTTGACGGACGTGTGCACCGTCTCAGTATCTATGACAAGCTGGATGTCATTAGTGATGATGACCCTACAGCTCAGGAAATTATGGAGTGCAACAGCAACAAGGAGAATAGCGAGAAGCCCCAGCAGGTCCTGGTGCGCTCTGTACGACTCAAAAACAATCTGCAGAAGAAGAACGCAGCATTAATGACCTCTCATGGCACCAGCAGCTCACATGGCAGTGCCAGTGGCTTGTTAGAGCCAAAAGTTAGAACTGTTGAATACAATCTCCCTGTGGTGCCGAAAAGGCCACCGGCATATTACAAATACACAGAGAGGACACCTGAGGAGCTGGATGAGGAGGTGGAGTATGACATGGATGAGGAAGACTATGCCTGGCTGGAGCTAATTAATGAGAAGCGCAAGAGTGAGGGTATCAGCCAGGTGTCGCACAACCTCTTTGAATTTATAATGGACCGCTTTGAAAAGGAGTCATACTTAGCCACGCAGGGTCAGGGTGACCTGCAGACGCTCGTGGATGAGGATGCTGTCTGCTGCATTTGCATGGATGGAGATGGTGCAGACAGTAATGTTATTCTTTTCTGTGACTCCTGTAACATTGCTGTACACCAGGAATGCTATGGCGTGCCATACATCCCTGAGGGCCAATGGCTGTGCCGCCACTGCTTCCAGTGTCCGTCGCAGCCCGCCGAATGTGTTTTCTGTCCCAACCGAGGTGGAGCCCTCAAGAAGACTGATGATGACCGCTGGGGCCACGTAGCGTGTGCTCTGTGGGTCCCAGAGGTAGGATTTTCAGACACAGTTTTTATTGAGCCCATTGATGGTGTCCGCAACATCCCACCGGCACGCTGGAAACTGACCTGCTACCTGTGTAAAGAGAAAGGTGTAGGTGCGTGTATCCAGTGCGACAAAATCAACTGTTACACCGCCTTCCATGTCAGCTGTGCCCAGAAGGTGGGCCTCTACATGAAGATGGAGCCTGTCAAAGAGGTGACAGCTTCTGGTGCCACCACCTTCTCTGTGAAAAAGACCGCCTACTGCTGCAGCCACACACCTGAAGGCAGCGACCGCCGACCACTCAACATCTACGAGGAGCCCCACCCAAAAAATGGGGCCTGCTACAAGAGGCCAGACAAGAGGGGAAAGGCCCGTGCTAAGGGCTGGCAGAAAAAAAAGAGTAAGAGGGTGGAGCCAGAACCAGAACCTGAGACCCATACAAACACTGGTCCCAGTATTACCGCCTCAAGGTAGGCAGACAACCAGGACTCCCAGATTGCATCTCATCGTTAGAACTCAATACTCTGTTGACTCCTACCATTTAATTTCTCAAATTGTAACAGGTTCTGAAATCTTCCAAATTCTGGTTTTATAAGTATAGATTATCTCTAGTAAGTATAGATAATGCTGACACTGACAAATACATATCCTTGAGACATTATTTTGTCAATCATTTATAAAACATATGCAGGAAATGAGACAAGAATTATATTGTAACATCCTTTAAACACAGTACAATTCTTGAAATAGTAACAGTTGTGGTAGATTTTTAAAAAGTTTCTGTATATTGCGTTTGGAATGACTTTTCACTAAGGGTGACACATAAAATTCACAATTTTGGTGCATGCTTGTATGCAACATTAAAAAGGGAAAAAAAGCATGACAACCCACAGCCAGGCAGGTGGTCACCTTTGCTTGAATGAAATAGAAATAACCGAGTTGAGTTTTCAAGCAGAGATACCATGGATCATATTATGAATGATAATCTATGTATTTTACAGATATAAATACTAGGCTAAAAATATAAAACTGTCATGTTTTATCTCATGGTAGCCCTCTGAATATTAAGTGACAGTGGTGATGAGTATTTAATTGCTTTCTCTTTTGTTAAGTTTTGAAACAATCTTGAACCAAGTGGCAGTTCAGAGGAAGCGCGCGTTTGTCGAGAGGGTGCTGAGCTACTGGGTTTTGAAGCGGCAGTCGAGAAACAACGTGCCACTCATCCGCCGGCTACAGGTCAATCCTCAGCCACCTAAAGTCAAGCAGAAGGTCAGTGCTGCCCTTTCCACAGCTTTCAACGGTGGATCATTACTCTCTGATGACTTCATCCACTGAACAGAAGTCTGTGTTTTTCTGCAGGACCGTATGGAAACAAACCAGGTACTGAAGGAGCAGCTAAAGGAGTGGCATCGCCTCCGCCATGACCTGGAGCGCGCTCGCCTGCTGCTGGAGCTCATCCGGAAGAGAGAAAAGCTCAAGAGGGAGGAGGTAGAATCAAACATAGGACATCAGATCTCTTGTGTGGATATATGGTTGAATTCCCACCACCTATCAAACACCAGATTGTGTTATACACACAAATCTGACCACTCAGATCTGTGTAATGTACTAGAAGCATGGAAGAATTCACTCAACAGAAGTAACCCATGTCACTTGACTCTCAGTTTACAGCCAAAGTGAAGGTCAGTTTAAATGTATTGAGCCTGTTTGACTGTGTGTTTTCTTTGTAGATGAAGCTGCAGCAGTCGGTGCTAGAGGTCCAGCTGACTCCCTTCAGCATCCTGCTAAGAGCGGTGCTCAGCCAGCTACAGGAGAAGGACCAGTACAGTATCTTTGCTCAGCCTGTCAGCATTAAAGAGGTAGGTAACCATCTGTCTTCTAAAAACAATCTGAAGTGATTTCTCTTTGGACAGAGACAAATTTTTGCTTAAATCTTGTCACAATGTCAGTTAATATGTAAAGCTTTCAGAGTCAGTGAATGGAACAATAACGTATTGTACTGACTGTAAGTAAAGTGAACTCCTGTGAATCTTGTCATGCATTCTGCAGTATCTGACATGTCTACTGCCTGCTGCAGGTTCCTGACTATTTGGACCACATTAAAAATCCCATGGACTTCTCCACCATGAGAAAACGCATCGATTCTCATGGCTACAGGAGTTTGGAAGAGTTTGAAGCAGACTTCAATCTCATCATCGCCAACTGCATGACATACAATGCCAAGGATACCTTCTTCTACAAGGCAGCTCAGCGGATGCAGGATCACGGAGGAGCCATTCTCCGCAGGGCACACAGAGAGACTGAGCGGATTGGCTTTGACTTCCTCAGTGGCTTGCATCTGCCTGAAGCCCCGAAGCTAGAGGCGGCACCCCCCTTCTCCTGGGAGGATGGTAAGTTCAAAAACAAAAAGGAACATTGCAACGTTGTTATTCGTCAAATGAATTCCTTTTTGATTAAAAAATAACTGGTAGATTGATCAAAAAGAAACTTTGTTTGTTTTTAGCAGCTGTAGTTGTCACTTGAAGTGTTGATTGACTTTTAACCCCAGTGACGTTATGTGAATTTGGCTGTCTGTCCCTCTCTGTCTCAGTGGACCGCTTGCTGAGCCCTGCCTACCGTCAGCTAACCCCTCTGGACGTTCAGCTGAAGGAGCTGCTGGAGAAGCTTGACCTTAGCACAGCCATGAAGCACAGTCCGTCCCGCAGCAAGAGGCTCAAACTGCTGAAGAAGACCATCATGGAGGTACGCAGTGAAATTAGCCTGAAGGCGTCCCTCCCACCACCATCACCAGCTTCCCTGGAGCCCACCCCCACTGAGTCAGACAAGAAACCACTACCTGAACTCTCAGCTGAACCCTACATGCAACAGGAAGAGAAGTCTTTACCTCCAACAACGTTAGAGTTGTTGACATCACCATCACAGCCCGACAACTCGCCCAGGGACTCGGAGATACCCCCTTTGACGCCTGTCAAACGCAGCACGGACCAGACTCCCATGGAGATCGACAGTGACATGTCTACCTCACTACACTCCGACACCCGCAATGGGCACATCCCGGACCCACTGCTTCCCAATGGTGACCTCAGCATTGAAGACTCTGGCTCCTGCAACCGGAGGACCAATGTCCTCTTCCGCAAGTCCAAGAGTGTCAGCCCACAAAAACCACCCAAGACCCAAGAGGCTTCCTCTGCACCGCAGCCATCTCTGGGCTCCAAAACTTTCCTATCAGTAGTGATACCTAGACTGGAGACACTCCTTCTGCCGAAGAAAAGAACCCGAAGCAGCAGCGCCAATGGGGAGGATGATGATGCGGAGACACCAATAAAACGCCTTGACACAGGTACCCACCCAGAAAACAGGCCTACATGAAATCAGTGTGAACCCCTTGTCATATAGTATTAGTCATTTGAGATTTTCTTTTGACTAATACAGTACATGACTAGATTTCTTTTACTGAAGGAATAGCTAATGGCTTTGTTGAAGAGGAGCAGGAAGCCTCACCATCTCCTCGTCTGGTTGAACCTCGTCGCCGCTGTGCATCAGAGTCGAGCATTTCCTCCAGCGGGAGTGTTCTCTGCAGCACAAAGTGAGTCCACCAGCAAACACCCAGAGCTTGTTGTTAACTGAAAACTATCCAGTTTGACTTGTTTTTTCATCATTTCGATCAGTATTTATAGCATACTATTGAACCTATAATAGCTGGGATCTGTGAAATATAATATAATATAATATAATATAATATAATATAATATAATATAATATAATATAATATAATATAATATAATTGTAGTGGTGTTGAGTGCGGTGCTGAATCCGGGTCCTGCGTGTCAGATATATCTCATTCTTTCACCTTGACAGAACACGTTGGTGTTCTGTCAACAGATTTCTCTATCCAACATTTGTCTCATGTCTTTCAGCACCATGATTGTATCTAAAGGTTGTAAAGGGCGGCCAGCAGCTCGACGGAGCACAGTTGATGATAAAAGCAGTCTGATGGCCTGCATTGAGAACGGAGAGATTTCCAAAGCTGCCAAAAGTGCTTCAGGTGAGAAGTCAGTAGTATCATTATATCAGTAGTAATATCATGTAGCATAAGCACAGAACAGCATGGCAATGTGTTGATTGGACAGTGCTTTACTACATCTGCTGAAAGCATTTACATCTGTCAGTCGCTCTCTGTAAGTATACTAACACACTTAATGTGCCAACATGCATTGTTTATGGTTGTTTGACCTTATTAGACTGTTCCAAGTTAAAAGAATGTATTCACTTGTTCTCAAACTAAGCCTGAAGATTTAAAAGGCCAAGATAAAAATGTTAAATGAACAGGAAAACATTGATGGCCACGGTGGAACAGTTCTGTCAGTTCTCCCTAAGTTCCATGAGCCCCCACATTTTGGTGTCCATATTTGGTAGACTGGAAAAAGGACCTCTGAAGTCTAAACATGAGAGTTAATTAAACATTTTAAGGGCTAAATGTGACAAGAATCATCAAAAGCCCCACTTACCTCTGTCAAATGTCAACTGCTATCAATACCTGCCCATTACAATCAAATGATCAGCTTCTCAAATAAGATACTTGTGTTCAGTCAGCTGAAGGTTAGTTCAGGTATTTTATATACTGAGTGTGCGTGAGTGTCTGTCTGTCTGCACAGGTCAGCGGTTAACTTAAGTTTCATGTGCAATATATAGCGTATATTATATAAATAATGATGGCTGGAAAAGCTAACCAATGTAGCACATGTGGAGTCTGTCAGTGTAATGAGGTTGGAGGTGTGGATAAGAGCTACTTTAACTTACAGAAAACCCATCAAATGGGGAAGAGAAGAACCCCAGGGTAACCAGCAAAGGCTTAGGGTGACTGCCAGCTTTGAAGCTCAGCAAAAGTTGGGTGATGCAGCAGGACAATGACCCTAAAATAACGTAAGAAGAGCTGTTCACATCAGACAAACTTAAAAATAGGACTGTAAAAAAAGATTGGTCAAATATTTCTCCTGAAGGTTGTGCTGGTCTGATCTGCAGGTTTTGGTAAAACTGGAAAAGGAAGTGCACCAAGAGGGGCAATGAATGTTTGTTCAGTAACAACAGGACACAACTATAATTTTTGTGAATGCTACATTAAAAGGTATCAAATATTTAAACTAACAGGGCACTCCTGTTTTTTTTATATGAGGATGTAATAAACTCCTCTCTACATTGCAAGTTGCTGTCTTGCTCTGTGGCATTGAGACTGTAAAATATTTCCACACAAGGTTACATGTTGTGTGGAAAAGTTAGCAAGCCCAGTGCTGCTAAATGCTAACCAGTTAGCTGCCTGGCTGTAAACTGCGGAACGGATTTGCTGAATGGAGGTATGTCTCATCTCATTGAGACACGCCTCCGTTCAAGAAATCCTTTCCACAGTTTGCAGCCAGTCAGCAGACCAGCCGACAGTAATCACTTGTGGAGTCGTTTCAGCAGACAACGTTAAAGCACAGACATGGACTCATGGATTAGAAATTTCCTATCCGTGAATTACGTCGGTATCGGAACCCGATACTGATACTGGATCCGATGGGCCTCATCACTACAATGAACTGCTTCTGCACTAAGAGAATATATAGTGTAAGGCAGTTTAAAATGTGATCATAACCATCATCATAAGATCCACAATAAGTGGAGGTTGCCTTTTAAATAAAAACCCTTTAGCATATGTGTGCATGGTTGTGTTTTCAGCTCCTCTCCTGTGTGTATGGCTGTTTGTTCAGACTGGTTGTGCTCTGTGTCTGTTGCAGTGAATCCTTCATAACTTGTCGCTGTTTCTGTAGAGGTGTGGAAACCCGCTTCCATTTGTTCTGGAACTTCATAAACTAGATTGGGCTAAGTGTAGTGGATTTCCCTCCTACCCCGCCCTGGTGAGTGAGTGTTAGACCACTCAGTGTCTCATTACTCATGTGCCCCCCTGCCATTGTGCGTGTCGTAGCTCGTGATTTGTGCACACAGCCATGCGGGAGCTTCCAACTGTCTTGTCCTGGACTGCTTGGTGTCTATAAAGTCAATCCACTTTGCTCAAAACCTTTCTGACTTGACTTGGCTTTTCATGCTTGTGTCCCTCAGTGCGGACTTCCTCTGCGCAACTGCAACTGCAAGGCCATCTATCTCACTGCCTTCATTTGTCTGTTGGTTTTTTCCAGATAACGGAGCCCAGAGTGCGGAGGACCATGTGTCTGCACAGAGGGGTGGAACTTCCCCGACTACAGCTGGACGTTCTCAAAGCCGGAGAGCGGATGCAGTCCAGGTCCGCAGAGAAACTCTTCCTCGTCCACTTCTTCGACAGCAAGCGCAGCTGGTGAGCACTCATAGACTCACCCCACTTTGCTACTATCAAGCAAAACAAAACAAATAATGTCTTAAATACCGTAAATTCCGGACTACAGAGCGCACGCTCCAATTTTAGAAAGAAAAACAATTTTGTACTTCTATAGGCCGCACCGGATTTTAAGCCGCTTGTGTCCCCCGTTGTATGAGATACAGGGGGTCCTCTAATTACGTCGGTGGCGAATTACGTCGTTTTCGTAGTTAAGACACATCTCCCGTGAACTTCCTTGTTTCGGATTAAGCGGTTTGCCCCGTAAATACGTACAGACGTCACACTGGAAGAGTTGCTGAGCGCTCGCTCTCTCTCTCAGCGCTGCAGAGAGACAGAGAATGTAAAACCCTGAAATGGGACACAACTAAATGTAAACCGCTTCATCAAACTTATCAGTTTGACTGTGAAGTGCTCTCAGCGCTGCAGAGTGCCGGCACCTCCACAGCTGTGTTTACTTATGTAAAATGGCCGGCCGGCCGGCGGGGGAGGGGTCTCAACCCCTACGGTGTGTCAAGAGGGACAAAAGGCAATTCACCATAATAAACTCTTAGTTTAGCGTGGTGGCGACATCTGGTGGCACAATGTATGCACAATGGCACAATGAGTGTATCGCCCCATGAAAAAAAACATGTAATAGCCGCACCATATTATAGGCCGCAGTGTTCAAAGTGTGGGAAAAAAGTAGCGGCTTATAGTCCGGAATTTACGGTAATCTACATGATGAATAAAATATAGCAGGGATTGAGTAATTTTACACGGTAAGGCACAGGAAATGTTTGGGGAAAATAAACGACTTGACAAAACAAATTTTGATCTTTTATATAGACCCTGATTTATTTAAAGGGATACCTCAAACTGCACAAATCCTGTCACTCCACAAAAGTTGTTTTCAGACAACTTTTTCCTCTCTCTCCTCAGGCAATGGCTTCCTAGATCCAAGATGGCTCCTGGTGGGATCAACCAGACACTTGACAACATTAAGCTGATGGAGGCTTGCTGCCCCCAAATCCAAAAAGCTGTACGGTTCGCCTTTGACAGAGCGATGGACCATCTAAATCGTGGCAGTGGTGAGCTGGAGCTCAGCACTGGCTACACCATCACAGACTGAAGCGCCTCTACCCCCTCCCGTCATCACTCTCTCCTCCTCCATCTTTCAGTTTTCTGTTTTGAACAGTGCCCATGTGGAGATGCTCTGCTTCTGTCTAATACGCACAAAACACACGTACATGCATACATACATTTGCCATGTTTACCATTTTCTACAACAGTTTTTTTTACACGTCCATGCACATTTGACCCCATGTCTGAAATACTGTAGCTTGTGACGGCCATCTTGTTTTGTCAAAGAGCTATGCAATGAATCCGACTCAGTTAGCGGGTGCAAAAAGTTGGAAATATAAAAAGTCAAACTGTCTGTGAGGACCGAAAAATCACGGGTCTAAACCTGTTGAATGTGTCGGAGTTTGACCTCCTTAAATGTGCTGCAAGACTGCTGCAACAATCTCACTGCCATGAAAATGTCCGTGAGTGAGTGAGTGAGTGAGTGAGTGAGTGAGTGAGTGAGTGAGAGTGAGAGAGAGAGTGAGAGGATAATGGCAGCAGCTCCTGTAAATATCCTGTACAAGGTCTGACACTAATTTATTCACTCCCACAGTTAGTTTTGGTAAACCGTGTTTAGATATTTATACAATTGGAGGTGATAATCAACATTGTCGCTGTCACCCTCAGTGGCAGTGTTTCTGCTGGTGCTATCTCTAAAAAGAGAAAAAAACAAACATGCATACTGTACTGAACATTTTTATTTCGGCTCCTTTTTTACAGTTTTGTAAGTTATTGAGTTCTCAAGCTTCAAGTTTTCTTTGGCATTAATTTTTGTGTTTGCATCTTTTGATTTTTTTTTACCGCAATGTTTTTACTGGACTACTTTTTGTTTGTACATATTTATATAAAATCTATATAGAAGCGTTCACAGTCTAAAATGCCTAAAGTGCACCATTCACACCAAAACCAAAAAATCTGCTTCCCCACAATTTTCCCACTATTGTATTTTTTTTTTGTTCTTCTGGATTTCAGCCTTTTTGTGTGTGCTGTGATGAGGTTCAAGTCTTCTGTAAATGTCACAGAATCATCTTTTCCACCAGAACTGACCTACAGTCTGCTGTAGGAGAGAAGAGAATGTGCCTGTACTAATTTATTGTAAAACAGATGTTTATGCATTACTTTATAGAGAGAGTATTGTAATGAAATATTATGGGCACAATAGGAGCCACATGTAGAGGCTCCTGCTCTTCTTCTGTTGTGTGAGTTTTCTATTTTTTACTTATGATTTAATAGCATTAAAACTGAGAGGTGAGGTGATAGTGTTTGATGTTTTGTTTTGACAGGGCTGTGGCAGGAAAGCGTCCTGTTTTCTCTGGATGTGGATGTTGTGTGTAAATATATTTGGTACTTTAGCTGATTCTCTGGGGGAAAAAACACAGTTATAGCCAATGGGAGTGGAAACTAGCCAACAGCAGGCCAGTGGGATTTTTATACTAAAACACTGAAAATTAAAATATGTTACTGAATCACTGACTGAACGTGTCCTGGTTATTGTTTTATAGAGACATTTTTTTTAAATCCACATGGATGATACATTATAATTTTTTTTAAAATGTCAATTATATTTTCATTTATTATGTTCTGATTTATTGTTTTGTTTTAAATGTTTTTTGTATTTGATTCTCATTTTTATCTATTTTTTTCTAATTACAGGTACTCTGACCCTGTGTTAGTTTCATATTTTTTTCAACTATTAAATTGTAGAGCATTCTGTCAGTTTTCCTTTACACAGAAAACAATTACACAACAACCCTCATAATATTTATTACATAGAAAGGGGACAAGAAAATAAACTTAGACACAGCTGTTGATACCAAATACAGCCACAGGGGTCAGAGATAATCACATTTTTCATCTTTTATTTTTAATCTTATCGAGATTTGTGTCACAGGAATCAGATCCAGGACCTCAAACCTTGTTATCGTTAGGTAAACTCCACAGTAATGGACAACACCTCACACCACATTTAACAATAACGTGTTCTGAAATAACCCTGATATAAACTGAGTATTTACTGTGCACAACGCTGAGCAACAATAAGCTGATGCATAAAGTGAGCAAAGTTCCAGCATTTCATGGATCAATCAGAAGGTGGCGCTATTGTCTTATCTGAGAAGCAGGTGTTACTGTAGATGCGCTGATAAAGCTCAAACCCACGATTATTCTCCTGCACAACTCTGTCGTTTACTACACAGTGAACATAAATAACTCAGCACTCCTCCCTGGATGACATTGTCAGATTCGATGCAGACATCACACCTTATGACAACAGGTTTACTGGTGCGATTTCATTGTGGTATTATGATTTTGGGGAGCTCTCATGTCAGAGCCACACACTCTGTTATCATGCCAGCACTGGACTCATCACTGTCGTCTAATTAGCAGCAGATACTTTGTGGATCCTGAGCTGGTCGTCTGGCTCAGCCATACAGACGCTTAATTAACAGTGTCCGGCTAGTAAACAAACACATTTCCTCTGCACACACACACACACATGCGCACCCAAACACACATACACACGCTCACTGTTACTGCAGAGATCTTTTTTTCAGGTGGTATAGGGAGGGATGAGGATTAAGGGGAGTGGAGTGTTTTCAGGGCAGATTTAAGTCTTTGCCACAGTGCAGATATTAGAGATAATATTGCAAGTGTTTGTCTCCAATCCAGTAAAAAGATAAAAACAAAATGAAATTGAAGTGCTGAAAATTTAGAACTACTTCCATTTTGTTGAAATCTGATTGGTTAAGTTGAGATGCAAAATTCGACACAAAAACCTCAGACCTGAACATCTGGGGAGGGACTTCTGTGCCACTTTGGGGCCATATGCAACAGCTCCTTAGTTCACTGGATTGTAGCATACAATCTCTTTACTTTAGTGGAGCTGTTATTTTGAATTGGAGCCATAATGAGCTGAGAGATTTCAGTCTTCATTAGAGCCACTCCCACCTATTATAGCTACAGTGTGAGCCAGCTGCTGGAGGGGCCTGATTGACAATGCACTAATTAGCCAATCAAGGCGAGCAGTTACCTGTGTGGTCACTCATTCATTGCAATTACCTTCTGCCTGCTCCCCTGCCTCCTGTTCCAGCAGTCTGTCGGCCATGCAGAGACTAATGACCTGCTAATCAGACAAGCTTTCCAGAGTCTATCTTAATGAAAATCAACCGAGTGCTCCCTCCTCATTGTCCACGATGGCTTGGCGATCATGAAGCAGGTCCTTGACCTTTCATCGCCTCGTCTCACTGAGAAACCAGGTGGCGTAATAGAATATTGAGAAGGAGAGATGGTTTCCCTAAGAGTCTGAAGGACTTAATTTTCTCCTCCAAAAAGAGAAATGAAAAACCTGCCGCCCCTCTCGTCTCTCGTCATTATTGGATGTGATTGGATGAAGCTGCTATGCCCCCCCGTCTATCCTGATGCCTGGAAACAGCTTCATACATGGGGACACGTCCAAATCTGGCCCTCTATGTTAAAAACAACAAAATTTAGTTAAAAACCACTGAGATGAAATCCTATCTCCAGGGGAACAGGGGACAGTGATTTTTAACTTTAAGATACACTACCCACATTTTTTAGCAAGATGTTTAGCTAAATTAAATTAAATTAAATTAAATTAAATTAAATTAAATTAAATTAAATTAAATTAAATTAAATTAAATTAACACCAGCAGTGGATCTTAGTTTTTTTAATGTAAAGAACACATTGTCTCTCCTTTATTTAAACTATACTATTTATATAAGCAAAGTGTTGTGCTGGAGGAAGGAGGATTTTCCACAGTAACCATTGTCCTTAATGTGACCGGGGCAGCTGTATGCCCCTGACAAAGCGACAACGCCACTCTGGGACTTTAGGGAATACCACTCTGGGAATACCACACTGAATACAGATTCTTATGTTTTAAAGAAGAAAAGGGAGCACATGGGTGAATTTCTAGTTTTAAACAATGTTCAGTTTTTATTTCCATGTTGGTTAAATACCAGGAGGTCTCAGCTTAAGAATAAGACTTTTATTACTTATATTATATTATATTATATTATATTATTCTACTTGTATAATTAATAATTATAAGTCATTTTGTTGATGTGTTGCGTACACGTGACATCCATTGCACTTCTGTCCATCCCTGGGAGTGCGATCCCTCACATGAGTCTCTCCTGGAGGTTTCTGTGTTTTTTTCCCCTGTTAAAAGGGTTTTTTTGGGCAGTTTTTCCTCACCCTTGTTGAGGGTGTAGGTCAGAGGATGTCACACCCTGTACTCTTTGTTAAAGCCCTATGAGGCAAATTGCAATTTGTGAATATGGGCTATACAAATACAATTGAGTGATTGATTGATATTACAAAATATACTCTCTATATGTTAAAAGATGTCAGTACACTGAAGTGTTTTACCAGCACAAGGCGTCTGTATCAGAGAGGCCTACAGGAGTGGGGGAGTGAAGGGGAGAGGGGCCACCACCACCACAGGTACCAAGAAGGAGAAGTCACACACTGCAAAGCAAAAGACACACAAATTAGAACACAACAAATATTAAGCATGCAAAATAAAGTGAGGAAACCCTCCACCTAGTGAGCCACCACCTATAAACCTATTACCAGCCCACCTGTGCTGGCATTGAGAGGACCCCACAATAGGACTAACTCAAGTTGGTTTAAGCAAAACAAAACAAAACTCACTTGAGAAAACAAAACTTAAATTCATGATCAAAACACTAAATAAAACAAGGTCACGATAAATACACAAAATATATTTGCAGAGGGCCAAAAACAGCAGTGGCTAGCGCTCAGCTACAGCACCAGGGGCCGACATCACTTCCCCGTTCCTGTTATGAGAGGCACATGTCATACACAATATGTAAAATAACTATGCACTGAACACCAGAGCACTGCTAAAGGGCATATCTAAACAAACAAACAAACAAAAAAAACACATAGAAAACCACTCAACTCCAAAAACAGGCAAGGGAACTGGGAACTGCACATTATACAGCCACACATCCTCACATGATGAGCACTGCACAGACGGGGGGGAGGGTCAGTCCTATACCTATGCAGATGCAAGGGAAGTACTTAGTACATGTGCCAGGAATATCTTTACAGAAAGACAAAAAAGCATACTTTGAGTAGACATAGTCATTCCTGGGACAAGTGTGGAGTCATGTATAGTAATACACGTCATGTTGGGGCCGAGTGGAAAAGCGCACAAAGTGTGCTGAGGTGACGCTAGTGGAAAAGCTCCCTTACTTAAGTGTAGTTTCCACTGTTTTTTGTTCCTGTAATGTTGTGATGGGGTGGTAGGGGTTGTGGGGGGGTGGAGGGGGGTGGGTTACTGTGGGGTTGCTTCCAATCTCCACCAGCTCTATTACCGAACTGACAGGGCTGTGAATGGGCTGGAGGCCTTGTGGCCTCGGAGCAATCATCGTGGCCATTTCACACCCTGCTGATCCCCTCATCTACTGCAGACAGCAAATAGGTGCTCTTTGGGCCCTGGAGGCCCCTGATGAAGTCCTGACCCCTCTCTCCAAACTCACACGATTAGAAAAAGAAAAAAAGACTACTCTTTACTCAAAGAGTAAAGACTGCTCAGCATAGTCATTGGTCAAAGTGAAAAGTGAATTTTATATTTATATAGTTTTACTGTGTGTATCACTACATATAACATGGGTCTGCAGTCAGTTTGTTATATCACTGGATCCTACACTTTCCTCTGTCGAAGTGAAATATAGTTCTAGTTTTTTTTGAGCAGTAATTTGAGCAGTGAACGTGTTTTATGGTGCTGGAAATCCGTTAATCTGTGTTAGGATTATTATTTTCATCAGTGAGACTTATTACTAATTGGACAAGTGGTTATTGGTTTGTTAGTAACAGCACATCAACAGTAGCACAACATATCGTGTGCTTTGGATAAAACTGTAACTTTCTCGAGGGTCAATCTGACAGGTCCCGCATAGTGAGGACAATAAAACAGCAGCGTTTAATGTGGGTGGAGGCCTAAATGACACAGTCTCTGTTATGCGCCCATGATAACCCGCAGGCCTGCTCATTGTGTGCACAAACAAACAGCGACAACAGCAGCAGGAAAACACACAATCAGAGCTGTAAAATGCCAATCTGCTCCTGGACAAAACCAGAAAT
Organism: Trinectes maculatus; assembly: GCA_016785345.1. NCBI lineage: Eukaryota > Metazoa > Chordata > Actinopteri > Pleuronectiformes > Achiridae > Trinectes > Trinectes maculatus. Next base: position 73,862 of record JAFBJQ010000521.1, on the reverse strand, counting down.
GACTAGGCAGAAAAAAAAGAAGACGTGGAACATTCACTAGGCCACTAAATGGACTATTTCCCCCCTCAGCCTGTAATGTGTGATACTCATCAGCCCCGTGGCCTCAAATAGAAACTGATGTGCCTGGTTTCGGCCTGCTTCTGGGGAATGTGAGAATTTCAATTACCTTGCCTCAACAACAGCCAATCTTAATAACTTCTTTCTTAATTTGTGTTCACGTCTGCCTTGAGGCCCCATCAGCACCTCTCTGCTAACCGCCCAGCCCCTGTGGAATAAAAGTCAAATAATCAGGCATCTGGAAGGACAGCTCATTTGTCATTCCTTGATAAATGCATTAGTGGCTAATCTGTGGAGCAGGACCCCACTGCGCCACCCGAAAAGATAGGTTACCCATTTCAAAATAGGAAGGGATGGAGGGCGAGGGCACAGCAAGAAGCAGTGGTGGGGAGGGAAAAAGAGGACCTGATTTTGATTTGATTGTTCGGGGGCTTTCTCTGACTCTGCTCATCTCATCCTCCATGTGTGCAAAACCACAGGTCAGATTCATTGCCGACATGTTTTTCACTCATCCAACCCACCGCATTCATCTTGTACACGTGACTTCTGTGCACAAAAGGTAATGGGAACTGTCAAAAAACACAAACATTATGCAGAGCTTTATCAAGACCTGCCCTCCTGTCGCAGTCCACCTGCTGTCTGTGTGGTGGTGTTCATCAAGTTCAGTTTATCAAACCACAGTTCTACCCAGTTCATGTTCAGGGTGACGGGCAGATATATATTTTTGTTATGGGTCTAGGGGTTTTATTGTCTTTTTTCTGTAGTAATTTTGTGTATCTGATAATTCTGTTGTCATTGATATATCTCTTTGTGTTTGCTGCAATACTGCATCTGAGTACTCTTAGTACTTGCATGCAGTTCATGCAAACAGTGCCTTTACCTTGTTGGAAACATTTGTCAGTGAAGGGTCAAAATTCAAATCATGGATATATCACCATGGAATCCTCCCCTGACACCTCTGGCCATTGTCAGTGTATGATATTCCTATTACCACTGTGTAAGGCTTTGAAAGTAGGATAAATTCCTTTCTGCGCAGGTGGCTAGGTCTGCCAAGAAGCCTGAGCAGCATTGGTCTTCACGGGCATGACACCAAGCTGCAGATTCCTTTCAGCAGTCTGATCAAGGAGTTTAAAGTCACCAGAGCCAGAGAAGTCCTGCTCTACCATGAGTCCTCTGACACTAAGGTCTCCACAGCCGGGACAGAGGTGAGGACAGGGAGAAAGTGGGATGCAAATGAAGCGGTAGACTGAGTGGAGTCAAAGCTGAATCCAACATCCTACTGGGCATGGTGGCTTCTGGACGTGCTATGCTTGGTACTTTCCTGACACCCCACTTCAGTACAGGGGGTAAAAAGAGGCGGAAACTGGTGCAGGCAGAAGGAAGAGCAACATTTGAGGAGATCCGCCTCAGCAGGGCTGTCAGCATGGGAAGGCAGGGGCCTGGACCAGGTGGGAACACACATCCAGCCAGAAGACCAAACTGAATTACCCTGAAGCCCCTCACCTCGATGATTTATGAGATGAGATTTAGATCATCAGTGGGCACACAGGGACCTATTTCCTGAAGAAACCAGCTGTATTATTTCCATTACAATCACCGCTCAGCTCATACAGTGGAAAAAAAAAACCACGGCACCATAATTAAATTAGTCTTTATTAAATTTTGATTGGGTTGAATTATTTTCTGGGTATGAAGCTCTGGTTTGTCTGTCAGTTTTTCATCACAGAAAAGAGCCTGTTCAAGTGGGACTGGGTCAGGCTGAGGCAAGACAACGTGATAATATTCACTCACCACTTGACCACATAATAAAGCAGTGCTGAGGCAGAGTGGAGTTCAACCATCTGACAAGTACCTGTGCTACAGACGACTGACTCTGTTTCACTCTGTCTGAAGGACAGGGCCTTGAGAGCTGGTTCTACCCAGACCCAGATTTAATCAGTTAATCCATTAATTTAAAATGGAAACTATTTGGTGACCAGTCAACTATTATGAAGATTGATCTGCCGATTTTCACACACTTTGAACCCTGCGGCTTATACAGTGATGCGGCTACTCTATGAATTTTTACAGGCTAATGAGCTTCAAGCCACCATAACATTTAGACTCCGACAACTTTTCCTGCACAAAAACAAGAGCTGCAACCCCTGTTCCACATGTAGTAGTAGCATCACTGTATTGGCACTGTACCCAGACACTCTGTGACGCTTTGTGAATTGTTATATTTTCACTTTTTATCCAAACGTTGCGGTACACTCGAATCGTTAAGCTAGATACGGCTCTATCACCTCTCGTCTACTGCCTCTACGGTCCTGGGGCAGAAGTCCCTTCCAATTATAAGGCGCTGACGTCAACTGCAGCCGTTGAAGAACAGCTGTGTAGATCAATAGGAGAGTGCTTTTACTCACTTCCTTTTGCAAATTGTAGACGCCCAACAATGGCTGAAGCAGTTTTTATGATATAATGAAGGATATGTTTATACCGAGGGGAAAGCTACCAGACGCTGCAGCTTACACAACACACTTGAACTACACTTCCTGTAGTTTAGTCACTTGATCACGTCATTACAACATGGCGCTACACAAGCGCAGAGCACAATTCTGATACACACCAGGCTCTGCCCAGGGGGCGGAGTTGAGGTAGGGCAAAACAAACCAACACAGAAGTCTCTGGGCTCTTCCGTGACCACTCTGTGTCAGGGAAGACCCCAGTGCACTATAAAGCGATTGGATTATTGTATCTCTGTAATGCCGGCTTCACAGAAATATATATATACAGGGGGGTCCTCGAGTTACGACGAAGATCCGTTCCTGAGAATGTGTCGTAACCGAATTTCGACGCAAGTCGGAACATACATTCATTGTGCCATTGTGCATACAGTGTGCCACCAGATGTCGCTATAACACCACCCTACAATAAGAGTTTACTGTGGTGAATTGCCTTTTGTCCCTCTTGACCCACCGTAGGGGTTGATATCCCCCCCCCCCGCCAGCCGTCCATTTCACATAAGTAAACACAACGCAGAGTAGCCTAGCTGTGCTGTGGAGGTGCTGGAGAGACGGCAGGCGCGCTGAGAGACAGAGAGAACGAGTCTTTTCTGCTGCGTCAACATGTTTGATGAATGACAGAAGAAACAATATCAGAGACACATCGCCTTTCCAGCGATGTCAAATCAGAGCTAAGGGCTGATTTGGAACCAGTGACAAGCAGGGCCGAACTGGGACAATAAATCAGCCCTGGCATTTTGGAGCAGACCCACACACCGGGCCGCTGGTCAGGAAACAAACTCTAGTGCTGACCTGTTTTTGCTGAATGCATTACATAGACAGGAGCAAAGCAAAAGGGCCGGGTGTTTAACAGTGTGGTTGGACCAGCCCATTGTCAATCAGCCTGTTTTGGAGGCTTAATAATTCACAACTGTAGGCTGGCTTCTCTTTATTGTAATTGTGAAGTGCACGTCTGTCAGATCACAGTCTCAGTTCCCCCAAGACTTAAAGTGCATATGACACCTCAAAACAACATTTCTTAAATAAATAGAACAAAGGTGGTATTACACAATCGATAGATATGTTGTAATGAAGGCCATCTTCATTACTTAACTTTTTGACAAGCTTATCACAATAAGTGAGTATAATGTTAAAATGAGGCACAAACCATAGAAATGAATGTTTTATTGATACTGGGAATTACAAATTGTGTTAGCAACATGTGTGTGTGTGTGTGTGTGTGTGTGTGGTGTGCAGGTCCTGTGCTGCCCTCAGTATGGATGGATTGGAAGCCAGGCCTGCAAGTAAAACATTCATTTAGTGTGGCTAGTTTGGTAGCCTGAACAAACATGCTTAGTGTGATAATGTGTAACCAAAAAGAGATAGCATGGCGGTGACAATGTGCAATACTAGAAATGGAAAATGTGAAGCATGTTTAAGTCACTTACCTTTTCTCTCCTCTCCAGGGTGTTCATGTGAAAAGAGTCCCCATTTCCTCTGGGCATTATTTAAAGGTTCCGGGTCATACCATGGGTTGATTGGTGTAGGGGGAGTGCATTTTTTCCAGATCTGGCAAGGTTAATAGTTTCATGTGTAACATGTAGATATAACATACAGGCTAATTGTTACCACTGATATTGAACATAGCATGGTAACTGGTAAATGTATTTTAAGGTTTGGTTCAATGTTTATTATTTTGAAATTTAATGGGAGGGATCAATTTCCCCGTGCTGTGTCAGGGTTTAGGTTGGTACCAGCAGCTGGATATAAAAGGCCGGCAGTTGACACCACGAGCGGCTGCTGGTAGGAACACTGGGGCTTTTGGTCCATAGTATGTTTTTTTTTGTGTCTGTATATGTTATGTCCGTGTTGGTGAAATAAACACCTGGTTGGGCTTCACACCACCTCTGCCTCAAACCTCCTGACTTTGAAAACGGTTACCTGGCCACCCTTACATATGTATTACATATTACCAAAAATATACACAGTACACTTGGTAAAATCAACATTTGAACGCCGCGCCACTGAGCTATCGAGTTACTGCGCGACTTACTTCCGCACGTGCTCAAAACCGGAAATGACGTAAGCGTAGTAACTCTGTTGCACTTGTTCCATTTGGGTGCCGTATTTCCTGACAGAAAAGTTTCACATTTTCTCAGGGAGCCTCTGGCTATTTCTTAGGGATCAGTTTGTTAATATGCCTTCACGGTGTGTTGCAGCATTTTGCTCGAACGTTAGTTCCCCTTCTTTTAGCCTTTTCAAATTTCCAAAAGACAAGAAAGTACGTGAGAAGTGGGTGCAGAATGTGCGTCGCACAAGAGGTCCTGAACCGGGAGGGAAAGAATGGACGCCAACCCCGTACTCTTCGCTGTGCTCTGCACATTTTGCAGAGGATTGTTTTGATCCTGTCCCAGTGATTAAGAAGACGCTTGGGCTCAATGTGCAGCATGGTAGGATTTTGCTGCCCAGTGCTATTCCCAGCATCTTTCCCCGAGGCTCAGCGCCGCCCAAGGCCAAGCCTATTTATTATGACTTTTTGTTGTTGTTGTGAATGGAAATTATGCACAGCTTCAAGACCCTTTTGTATATACTAGTACTAGTAACTAGTAGCTGTTACAACATACAATTTGTACAAGAACAAAAATCTCTCAATATATATATATATACAGGGGGTCCTCGAGTTACGACGGTCGCGAGTTACGTCGTTTTTGTGGTTACGACACATCTCCCGTGAACTTCCTTGTTTGGGCTTGAGCGATTTGCCCTGTAAATATGTACAGACTTGACACGGGAACTAGTTGGTGAGCGCTCTCTCTGTCTCTCAGCGCGCCTGCCGGCTCTCCAGCACCTCCACAGCACAGCTAGGCTACTCTGCGTTGTGTTTACTTATGTGAAATGGACGGCTGGGGGGGTGCAGCGGCAGCCGGTAAGGAGATGCACACGAACACAGATGCGTTCGGGATCGTGGCAATACCGTAGGTTTATTCACAACACAGGGTCTACACGGGTGATATCAGAAATCTAAACGAAATGCTCATTACACTCGCGATATCAACCCCTACAGTGACAAAAGGCAATTCACCATAGTAAACTCTTATTGTAGGGTGGTGTTATAGCGACATCTAGCGGCACAATGTATGCACAATGGCACAATGAATGTATGTTCCGACTTGCGTCGAAATTCGGTTGCGACACATTCTCAGGAACGGATCTCCGTATTATAGGGTGTCCTCGAGTTACGACGGAGATCCGTCGACAATAATGTGTCGTAACCGAGTTACATTCATAGGTAAGGTAGTTACAAAGTTGTGCTCGTCTTCCAGATACGGCTCAAATCTGTGCGGCTCAATGCCCACAATCTCCTGTAAAAACAATCACCATCCATCGCTCCAGTCCGGTTGTTGCTATATGGCGTCTTCCTACGCTGACGTCATGGGTTCACGTGACGAGTTTCTGGCAAGCTTGGCGAGGAGCGTCGCGAAAACCACTTTGAAACGGCATCCAAAATTTATTTTTCAATCATCGGGTTTACACATGACTTCAAAGTACTATGTTTTATGTATAGTTTTGATACTTATATGCCTTTTACCTATTTTTTGAGGTGTCATATGCACTTTAAATGAAGAGACAGGAGCATTCAATTCCTTCACGATGCTTTAATCCACTCTAAATCGTGCTCTTACAGTTCAGCATCTTCTGTGCGTAGATATCCCACACTGCCAAAAGCGCGCTGAGATGCATCGCAGAAGATGTGGACCTCCCGCTTATTGGCTGCATGGTCCAGTAACGTAGAGTAACGTAGCAGCGAGGCAGTCTGATGCTGTCCAGGTGTTGTAGCTCAAGCACCCTGGCCCTCGTAGTATATGGCGTGAGGAACCCTATGGGGTCATATTGGCTGGCCAATACCTTGTAGATGTTCCTCATGGTGGCAGGTGAGCACTCCAGTGGCCGTGACTTATACTGCAGAGTATCCGAGTGGCATAACCAACGCAGCCCCAGGGCGGGTTCTTGTGGGTCCATGTCTGTGTGGTTTCACCTGGTGGAACATTCCGTTTATGTCACTGCTGACACCACTGGAATGCTCCCTGAACCGCAGCAGGACACCCAGGAGAGATGCAGTCAAGTTCTGGCCGGACAACAGTAGCTCATTGAGGTTCTTATCCCTATAGGTGTAGGAACAGTTGAACACGAAGCGATGTTTTTGGTTGTGTGTCACCAGGTGATGGGGAATGAACCATGACTCCTTGGAAGCCTTCACCTGCTCTTGACTAATTCTGGAGGCGTAGTCTGCTTCCTTCAGCTTCATGATCTCTGCCTGATATGCCTCCAACTTCACCGGGTCTCTGCCAAGGCGCTTCTCCATGCTAGGTAGGCTGGTGAGTACCGCTTCAGGCTGTGCTGTGAGTTAAGGCATGTTACTCACCCATAACAGTGGGGTGGCGTATCTGAGGACTCCATCCACCTCCACTCTCCTATTCTTCGCCTGTAGAAGGTTCAGGGCCTCTTGGTCTCTCCGTGACCTAGTCACCAGCTTCTCATTTCTGTATGGCAGGGTGTCCAGTTGCCAGAGCTTCTCTACCTGATTAAAGAGTTCAGCAGCAGGGGAGGTAGTGGACATGAACAGACACTGCTGAGGGCGGTTGCACTGTTGGACAGACTTAATGGGCCCTTGCAGTGTCCAGCCAAGTCTGGTTTTTACGGCAGCCGGGCCCCCAGGCGGGCCAAGGCGGACAGGTTTGATCGGAGTCACCAGGTGCGCGCAGTCAGAGACTATCAAGAGGAGTGGGTGAACGTCTGTGAACGACTGCAGGGGGAGCCCCTTAAGGTGCTTATATCTGTGCTGAAGTCTCTTCACAGGGTAAGAGGGTTCAGCAAGACCTAGTCCGCCTGCAGTGAAGGCTCCCTCAATTGTAAATGTCTTTGTTGGCTGACCAGTCGGAGAGATTTTGAACGTCACCGATGAGCCATGTAGTGTTCTCACATCCTGCCGCACTGTTCTCAGGGTGAGGTTCTTGGCGGTTCCCTGAAGCTGCAGCCTCTGAACAGCCTCCTGAAGGAGGATTGTCCTCTCTGAGCCATCATCTAATATGGCATATGTCTCCAGGGTGTGGTTGCCGTTATGTAATAGCACCTTACTGACCTTCAAAAAGACCTGATTACAGCCGGCGCGCCAATCCAGGTATAAAATGTCTGTGGCTGGCTTCACCTCTGCACCAGTCCCATTCCCTGTAACTCGCTCATTCCTGCCAGGCCGGAGATTCACCTCATGCAAGGCCTCGAGGTGCTTCCCCTTGCACGTCCTGCATAGGACTCTCAACTTACACTGGGCAGCCTGATGATGCCGGCCACAACACCAGCAGCGGTTATTGGACTGTACCCAGGTCATCTTCTAATCCTTGGTTAGTAGCTTGAAGTTTGAACACTGGTCCAGGAAGTGTTGCATGTTGCTGCAGTTGGGGCAGTAGGCTTCGTGCTTGTCCATGGTCTCTTGGTGATCGGAGACTTCAACTTGACCTGCTTGGGGGCTTGCGCCATGGGCGGTACCATGCAGCACTTTCATGGTCTTCCTGGTGGCTCTCTTATCCTTATCGTACTCCTTCTTCACTTCGCTTCTCCCTCTTTGCACATCCTCGATCTTATCAAACCGATCTCCGTCCTCTTGGATTTCCAGCTCATAGTCAAGCGAGCGTGAAGGTGACATCGGAAGGTGGCGCGGAGATCCTGGGGCAGTTTCTTCAGTAATCTGGCCACATGAGACCCACACTTTAACTCTATGTGCCCATCTTCCCCCAGCTGCTCCAGCATCCCGACTGGAGCTCGGACTCTCAGAGCGAACATCCTGTATGCTACGGTATCGCCAGCTTGGACAAGGGGCTCCTCCATGAGCTCTGCAATCTTCTGTAGAGACAACTGATGGGGCTGACCATAGTGTTTGGTCAGGGAAACCATTGTGTTGGAGTAGGGGCATAAGGACTTACTGTAGGAATCAACTATCAGGAGAGCCTCTTCAAACTTGAGGTGGTCACAGAGCACTTGGTACCTGAACATCTCGGTTGCGTCAGCAGGAAGAATGTTATCGAGTGCAAGCTTCAGTCTAGAAAACTCTCTGGGGTCACCCCGGGTGAACTTAGGGATAGATGGCGCCGGGCCCCTATATGTCCTTTCGTTGCTGTTCGGCAGTGGCACTGATGAGGTTATCCGTTGGGGTGGGTGGGGGTGTAACTGATGGCAGCACAGTATCGTATCGTGGTTCTGACAGTATGGATGGGGCTGGTGACAGTCGTGCCTCCAATCGCTGCAGACGTTTTCTGAGATTCCCCACATATCAGCAGGCTGCCCTAATGGCGTAGGCTGTACTTGTGGGGGTTCATAATCATGATCGGAGGGGGCTATTGGTGGTGGTGGGGGGGGGTTGCAGGAGGGACTGCACCACTCCTGTCCATCTGACGTCTCATGTCCATCACCATCAGCTGCAGTCTCCTATTATCCTCCTGTATTTGCTGTAGCACATCCATCAGCACAGGTGGGGCCTGATATGGCTGTGGCGTACTCACATACACAGGTGCTGTGGTTCCGAGGTGACTGGGAGGTGTCTCTACGAGCTCAACAGGGTGATACTGTAGTGGGCGTTGGGGTAGTGGGGTGTCATCTCTGCAAATCCCTCTCTATACTTCCATTCAGTCACCTCTCTTGCAGCAGGGGTGCCTGCGGTGTGGCTTACATCCTGTGGGTGGGTGTACCCTTCATAATCGCCCATCCATCTTGGTTGTCGCACTCGTCGGCGTGGACCTACATCTTCACTTGGGGGAACGTGAGCCATTTTCACTTCGTAATTACTTAATCCGACTCGAAGGACCATATGTTTTGGAGGCTTAAAATTCACAACTGTAGGCTGGCTTCTCTTTATCGTAATCGCGAAGTGCTGTCTGTCAGGACACAGTCTATCAGTTCCCCCAAGACTTAAATGAAGAGACAGCAGCATTCAATTCCTTCATGATGCTTTAATCCAGTCTAAATCGTGCTCTTACAGTTGTGGGGGGTGGGGTGTGGGGTGTGGGTGTGTGTGTGGTCCTGGAATAAACAAAATAATAATAACCATCAATAACAGCTCACAATATGTTTAGCCATAGCAGCTAATCCAAATAATAAAACGCACCTAATCCAAATAATAAAACGTTAATAATAATAACGTAATAAAACATGGACATAGGACATCATATACAGAAATATGCATGAGATATTATACCACATATTTAAGTGGCAACAGGAAAACGGTCAGTGACATTAAGATAGCATAACTTACCATAAATGGCTCTTGAACCATTAGCAAAGGTAGCTAACACTGCTGGAGCTACTAAACTAGCAGACTTATCACATAACAACAAATGCCTCCAGTAACAAACAGTATAATTCACGTTTCTCTGGACACACACTTAACCACAAACAGCTGATCAACCGACATGAGTAGTAACTCAGCTTCATTCACGTTATTCTATTTACGTTTCACCGTCACCTGTCTCTTCTTATTCTCTCTTCTTCTCCGCGGCACTCTGCCTGATCGAGCACGGCAGCACCCCCTGGTGGCTAGACCCGCTTAAATCCCCTGCTCTGTCATGCAACCTTCAGAACACAGCTGCTTATCTACTGGTTTTATGGGCCGCTCAGACCAACATATAAATAAAAAAATGTTGGGACTGTCGGGTACAATGCCCGGTATGCCCGATGGCCAGTCTGTCCCTGCTGACATGGAGGAGTCCCGCAGTGTCCTGTGGGACAACATTTCTGCCAACATTGCCTGTGTCCCCCAACCTGCTTTTCCGGTGCGCTGTCACACGTATGAAATGCCATGTCACAGGAAAGCTACATCAGATTCCCACGCACTCGGGACACATTACATACCACACAACAGGGCTTTGATGTGGATGCTGGCTTCCCCTAAATTATTGGACCATTAGCCTACACCCCCCCCCACCCCCATCAGACAGAGAGCACATTTATATAAACCGCAAACGCACACACTCTTTAAATGTGCAATTCATTCCTCACATTAATGACAAATATGTGATAGCAGTTTACTTGAAGGTGACAGTGCACACCCCCTACACTACTTCCTCATGACGCCTGTACTCAACCTGACCACTCCAGTAGAACACCACCACCACGCGGCTGCATTATAACATGGACCATCGTGGAGTGCACCTTTGGCGTGCTATAAAGCAGGGTCCGTCGTTTGGACTGACACTGATGGAGCCCAGAACACAGTTGTTTGTTTCGTGCTGCATGATATTGCAAATCAGCACAGATACAGACTACAGACAGGGGTGTTGACATAATAATGTGTATGACTGAGTGTATCCTGTGCAGTGTGCATGTTCCGCTCCACGAGGGGGTGCTATTGTTTTTTCTCAGGGGGAGATCTTTGTTGATGACGTCACTCTCCATGCAGTGTATGGATGTTCTCTCGTCTGAGCAGTGTTGTTTGCTAAAATAAATATATCTCAAAGGCAGAGGGAGATTTTCGCCTCGTCTTCTTTCCGAACTTGTCATCCTGCTGCGTGTTAGTAGTGCACCTGCTAACAGGTTATGGGCCCAGGAACGACGACAACGGAAAGTTTGACGACGAGCACGTTAGCTAGTTAGCTAAAAAGTGTGGTAGCTAGTTTAGAGCGGTGAAACCGGGAAGCTAAGATAAGCAGAGAAGAATGGCAAACCAAAACAAGACGAAGTGGCCGACATTCGACGGTAGGGCGGAAGAATATGAGCTCTGGGAAGAACGGATGTTGTGTTGCATGCACCGTGTTGGATTAAAAGAGACTATTCTGAACGAGCCTAGCGGACCACTGACCGGGGAGGAACAAGCCGAGGATGATAAGCTGAATGCTGACGCATACTGCGCCTTGGCCCCATTACTGGACAACGTGAGTTTGGGACTGATATTCAGAGACACTAAAAACAAGGGACGTGAGAGCCTGCAAGTGTTGAGAGAGCATTACATTGGCAAAGGTAGGCCACGAATTGTCTCCATGTACATAACGTTGACTTCGCTGAAGAAAGCAGATACAGAGACTGTAACTGAGTACATTATCCGGGCAGAGCAGATCATTACGGCACTTAAAGGTGCAGGCGAGGCACCGAGTGAGGGACTAATGATGGCTATGATAATGAGAGGACTTCCAGATAAGTACAAGCCGTTAAGCTGATGGTAACGCATGGTTCAGCGGACATGAAACTTGCGGAGTTCAAGGCTAAACTGCGAAACTTTGAGGCGTCGGAGGATGCAGAGCCAGTCGCAGAGGAAGCGGGAGAAAGGGTGCTGAAAGCCCGCACAGCACCGAAGAAAAAGAACGGCGGCTCTTCGACTGACATGGTGTGTTGGCGATGCGGAGGAAAGGGGCACAGAAAGGATGAATGCACAAAGAAAGTTTGGTGCAGTTCCTGCAAGAGCACAAGCCACACGGACAAAGCGTGCAGAAAGAAAGAGCGTGCACAAGGCTCTAGGTGCGCTCGCGCTCAAGATGGCAGCAGCGGCAGTCGTGCAGCGAATCTTGGAGGACGGATCGGCGCGCGGGGAGACGCGGGAGACGACTTCACATTCCGGACACAGACTGGGGACACCTGCAAGCCAGCGCATCAACGGCGGATCGAGAGGAAAGGACTGATCGTCGACACAGGCGCGTCGTCCCACATCCTCAACGACAGAAGCCGGTTCAAGACCTTCGATAGCTCATTCAAGCCAGAGAGGCACAGCATGGAACTGGCCGACGGGAAGCGGACATTCGGGTTGGCGCAAGACAGAGGAGACGCACAGGTATGTCTCATTGACAGCGACGGACGCAGATGTACAGTGACTCTTAAGAACGCCCTGTACATCCCTTCATTCCCTCAAGAACTCTTCTCCGTGAAGTGTGCCACTACAAATGGTGCCAAGGTACTCTTTGAGGAAGGTAA
>JAFBJQ010000521.1:0-59974 GCA_016785345.1 Trinectes maculatus | reverse complement strand
TTTACCCTGACCAAATTGCCAGAGGGCAGAAAGACTGTGGGAGGTAGGTGGGTATACTCTATTAAGGAGGGTGGTGATGGACATGAACAGTACAAGGCCAGATTTGTGGCGAAGGGATATAGCCAGAGAGCGGGGATAGATTATGGTGAGACATTCTCCCCCACAGCCAATCTAACCAGTGTACGTGTAGTCATGCAGTCAAGGCAGCCCAAGAGAACTTGGTGCTACACCAAATGGACGTGAAGACGGCATACCTGCATGCACCCATAGACCGAGACATCTATATGGATCAACCTGAGGGTTATGAAAAAGTGGGAGAAAACCTAGTGTGTAAACTAGAGAAATCTATTTATGGTCTGAAGCAGTCGGGTCGTAATTGGAATGAGATGCTACACAAATGTTTGATAAATGACAATTTCACACAGAACCCAGCGGACCATTGTGTCTACACAAGAGAGTCTAAGCAGGCAGGGAAGGTGATAATAGTCATTTGGGTGGATGATCTTATCATCGCGGCGAACAATATGAGAAGTCTAGAGCAAGTGAAGGCAATGCTTTCCACCAGGTTTAAAATGAAGGACCTAGGTAGGTTGAAGCATTTTCTAGGCATAGACTTCAGTCAATCTGATGACTGTGTAACAATGTCACAACAGAGATATGTTAAAAAGATTCTCAACCGTTTTGATATGCAGGAGTGCAGAACGCGTGAGACACCGTGTGAACAAAAGATTGACTACTCTGATGACGCACCCAGGATGACTGATGTTAGAAAATACAGGGAAGCTGTAGGCAGTCTCATCTACTTAGCTACTTGTACGAGACCTGATCTATGTTTTGTGGTGAGTAAGCTGTCATAACATTTTGCAAACCCCACAGATGAACATTGGGTTACAGTGAAACATGTACTGCGTTATCTAAGAGGTACTACGAACTAGCAGTTGACTTTTAGGAAGAGCAGCGATGGTTTAGGCCTCCGGGCATACAGTGACGCAGATTGGGGAGCAGACACAAGCGACAGACGGAGCACGTCTGGTTACTGTGTGAGCATGAGCAAAGACAGCTCACTGGTATCTTGGAGAAGTAAAAAGCAACCCACAGTAGCGTTATCCACATGCGAAGCCGAATACATGGCTTTAGCTCTGACAATACAGGAGTGTATCCATTTGGAGCAATTACTGAAGAGTATTGATTCCTATGAATATGTTAAGATTGTTGTTTATGAGGATAACCAGGGCACGATTGCACTTGTTAGGAACCCTGTGTGCCGACAAAGGTGCAAACATGTGGACATCAAGTATCATTTCGTTAGATCAACCATTAGAGAAGGAAAAATGGCACTTGTTTACTGTCCGACAGATGAGATGATTGCAGATGCTATGACCAAGCCTGTCTCCAAGGTTAAATTGTTGAGATTTTCAGGATACATGTTTGGTGTAAGTGTCTGATGTATTGTATTTAAGTACATAGGTATGTACTGTAAAATGTTTTGACGCCCGTCATTTATTTTTGAGTTTATTCTGATTGTTAAAAGCTGTACAGTATACAAGTCATTCATAAGTGGGAGTTTTGACATAATGTGTATGACTGAGTGTATCCTGTGCAGTGTGCATGTTCCGCTCCACGAGGGGGTGCTATTGTTTTTCTCAGGGGGAGATCTTTGTTGATGGCGTCACTCTCCATGCAGTGTATGGATGTTCTCTCGTCAGAGCAGTGTTGTTTGCTAAAATAAATATATCTCAAAGGCAGAGGAAGATTTTCGCCTCGTCTTCTTTCCGAACTTGTCATCCTGCTGCGTGTTAGTAGTGCACCTGCTAACACACTGCCTCAATGCGATGAGGCGATCAGCCTGTGACATTGCCTGGGAGTTATGGAAGCCCAAATTACTTTGATGCTTGCTGTCAGCTCTTTGTTGTTCGGTCTGGTGCCGCCCACTTTCTTCTTGAGAATACCCCATAGATTTTCAATGGGGTTTAGGTCTGGCGAGTTGGCTGGCCAGTCAAGCACTGTGATGGCATGGGCATCAAACCAGGTTTTGGTGCTTTTCGCAGTATGGGCAGGGGCCAGGTCCTGCTGGAAGATGAAATCTGTATCTCCATACAGATCCTCAGCAGAAGGAATCATGAAGTCCTCTAAAACATTCTGGTAGACTGTTGTAGTGACCTTGGATTTAAGAAAGCAGAGTTTACCAACACCTGCACTGGACATTGCACCCCAAATCATAACTGACTGTGGATATTTCACACTGGACCTCAAGCAGCTTGGGTTCTGTTCCTCACCCGTCTTCCTCCAAACCCTTGGACCTTGATTCCCGAATGAAAGGCACACTTTACTTTCATCAGAAAAGAGGATCTTGGACCACTGGCCAACAGTCCAGTCCTTCTTCTCTTTGGCCCAGTTGAGACGCTTCCTACGTTGGCTCAGGTTCAGAAGTGGCCGTTGATATGCTTCGACACAGCACTCTGTGAACAGCCAGCCTCCGTAGCTATGAACTTTTGTGGTTTACCCATCCTATGGAGAGTATCAATGATGGTCTTCTGGCCAGTTGTTAAGTCTTTAGTCTTCCCCATATTGAACCGAACTGAAGCAATTAAATGACACCTCTAATTTTTGAGGTGTGTCGTAACCACGAAAACGACGTAATTCGCGACTGACGTAAGTCGAGGACCCCCTGTATATACAGTATATATATAAATATATATATCTATATATATATATATATATATATAGATATAGATATAGATATAGATATATAAACCCTGTAAACAGACTTTTTGCAAGTTAAAATAGACATGTTTCCACATGATAGCCTACAGGGTTTTCTGTATGTTTATCTGCTAACAGGAGCTTGGGCCTGTGTGCTGTGTGGAGGAGTCTGCATGTTACAGAGCCTGTGTGTGTTTTTCTGTTGATTTGTACAGGTATGTGTATTATGTTTATTATAATTGATTTGTCATAGTGTTTACATGTGTTTACACTAGTTGCATTAGGCACGTAAAAGAAATTCATGTTATCAAATACATTGAGCAATTTATAATTTATTTCATTAATTTTCACATTTTCATTTAAAAGTATTTTTGCTGGTTACAGTGAACCCTTGTTTATCGTGGGGGTTACGTTCCAAAAAGAAGCCGTGGTAGGCGAAATCCGCGAAATAGTCAGCTTTATTTTTTTACAATTATTATGCAATACTATAGAAAGAAACCAAAGCCTGTTTTCAGGCCGAAGCATTTGTTTAAAAATAAAAAATAGAAACATTTTCTTACAAATAACTATGATAGTTTTTAGAAGTACTGTAAAATAATAGTTTTAATAATCAACCTACGAGGTTGGACACATTGTGACTCACGCGTATTTCACAGTTCCTCTGACTGTGTCTCTTCGTGCTGACTCTGCTCCACTGTAGCGTCTTTTTCTGGCCATGGTGCAGAACATTTCGTCGACATTGTGGGTTTTGTCGTGGAGAAAATTTGCAAACATGTAAATTACCCAAGCCGAACGCATTCTGTACTGGACAGAAACGAGGCACGCAGGAGATTGATTGACATTGGCCTACAGTCCCTTAGCCAATCAGGACGCAGAACACAATGCGCGTTCATACACTGTAAAAAAAAAAGCATAACAAACTGCACTAAAAAATCAGTGAAACAGCGGTGTCGCGAAAGTTGAACTGCGTTATAGCGAGGGTTCACTGTACAGTGAACCCTCGCTATAATGCGCTGTTTCACTGATTTTTTAGTGCAGTTTGTTATGCTTTTTTTTTTACAGTATATGCACGCGTGTTGTGCTCTGTGTGGAAAAGGCTGTGCTCGGGACGGAGACGCTGGCCCTTTAAAGGGCGGAGCTTAGACCCGACCGTCTCGCCCGCAAGCAGAGGAGTCAGGAAGGAGAGAAATAGGAGAAAGTTTGTTTGTTGTGTTTAAAGTCATTAAATCGGCATACTACAGCAACTGAGTCTTTTTTTGAGTTCTAACCGGACTCACCACAGTGATTCACCTTTCCACCAGCATCAATTCCCCATTCGCTATCTTTAACTCTGTGTCCTGATTGGCTCAGGGACTGTAGGCCAATGTCAATCAGTCTCCTCCGTGCCTCGTCTCTGTCCAGTACAGAATGCGTTCGGCTCGGCAAATTTACATGTCTGCATATTGTCTCCACGACAAAACCCCCAATGTCGACAAAACGTTCTGCACCGACAAAGACACCTGCACCACGGCCTTCAGTAAAAAAAGACGCTACAGCGGAGCTGAGTCAGCATGAAGAGGCACAGTCAGAGGAACTGTGAAATGTGCGTCAGTCACAATGTGTCCAACCACGTAGGTTGATTATTAAAATGATTATTTTACAGTATTTCTAAAAACGATCATAGTTATTTGTTAGAAAACGCTTCTATTTTTATTTCTTAAACAAATGCTTGGGCCTGAAAACAGGTTTTGATCTTTGGTTTCTGTGATGTTATGAGTATGTTTAGTAAAAGACTACATAACCCAGCATGCTGCAGTAGTTACGAGCATGCGCAGTAACCCTGGGTTGAATAATATATGCGTAGCCAGGCAGTAGTGGATGCGTTGTGTGTATCTGTGAAGACTCGTTGAGTAAAGTTCCCAGACATGTTATCACGCCTCGTCTGATTATTATAAAATATACAAGACAACACATGGTGTCAGAAGTGGCCGTGAGCAGCTACGAAAGAAAGTTTTGCCACGGGAGAGCCACGAAAAAGAGACAGAAAAGTCCGGTCGCGTGATTGAAACGTGTTAATGTAGCAGCATGCTAACGGAGTTTGCTATGGCGTGTGATGGCTATGAGCAGCATGGAAGTGAAACGGGGAAAGAGGAGGAGATCGCACAAGAAGAAGAGGATCTCGGGCTCGAATCGGGACACAACCAGCAACAACAGAGAGCTGTGGAAGTCGTCTCACCCCGACGTGCACTCATGGAGAAGCTAAATCCACCCACTAAAATGGAACTGACTGGTAATCTTGCTGATAACTGGAAACGTTTTAAGCAACAATTTAATATATATTTAGCAGCTAGTGGAGCAGGGGGTGACAATGAAAAACTGAAAGCTCATATCCCTTTGCATGTTATTGGAGAAGATGCTTTGGACATATATAACAGCTTTCAGATGGATGAAGCTAATCTGACATTGGCAGAGCTAATGATAAAGTTTGAGGACTACTTCGTGCCTAGTCAGAACGTGACCTTTGAAAGGTACAAGTTTTTCACCCATGACCAAAAGCAAGGAGTACCTTTTGATCAGTACCTAGCAGAGCTCCACACGCTAAGTAAAACGTGTGAATTTGGCACTTTGAGAGACTCATTAGTGAGAGACAGGATAGTTTGTGGCACAGTGGATAATGGACTCAGAGAACGACTGCTCAGAGAGACAGGACTCACACTGGACAAGTGTGTAAGTATGGGCAGAGCAGCAGAAACCACCCGAGCACAAGCAAGAGAGCTACGGAGAGGTGAAACTACAGTGCACGCAATACATAAAGATCAAAGGAAAAAGAAAACATTTACCAAACAAAAAGACCAAAAAGAGAAATCTGCAGAGTTCAGGTGTGGTAAATGTGGAGGCAGTCACAAGCCTAGGTCATGTCCTGCATTTGGAAAATCCTGTAACAATTGTGGAAAGAGCAATCACTATGCTAAATGTTGTAAGTCAGCAACAAAACAGAAGGTTCACACAGTTGACAAGGAAGAAGAGGATGACGAGTTCATTGTGGATGCGGTGCAGGCCTGTGCAAGCGAAAAAGAGGAATGGATTCAGCCAATCGAGGTAAATGAGACAATAATACCATTCAAGTTAGACACTGGTGCCCATGTAAATCTGCTATCTTTGGAGGACTACAAAACACTCACTGTTAAGAGCAAAATCTATCCAGTGAAAACAAAGGTGTCAGGATACACAGGAGAACGAGTCCCTGTTAAAGGCGGATGCATCGCAACCTTCAAACACAAAAGTCGTCAGATAAGAGCACAGCTACTGATCGTGGACATGAGTGTACAACCAATCCTCGGACTCAGTGCATGTACCAAGCTTGGTCTGGTAAAAAGAGTGTTTGTTGTAACATCACCAGATTCTGCAAATGATCAAGACTCACTCATGGAGGAGTATAAAGACTGTTTTGAAGGACTTGGATGTCTACCTGGGATCCATAAAATACATGTGGATAAAAGCGTGCCTCCTGTTGTTCATCCCTGCAGGAAAATCCCGTTCGCACTGCGAGAAAAACTTAAAGAGGAACTAGCACGAATGGAAAAACTGGAGGTCATCAAGAAAATAGATGAACCAACTGAATGGGTCAGCTCCCTGGTCGTCGTGCAAAAGAAAACAGGTGCTCTGAGGACATGTTTAGATCCAAGGGACTTAAATAAAGCAATCAAAAGAGAACATTTCAAGTTACCAACCAGAGAAGAAATTATGGCACAGTTTGCTGGAGCGAAATGGTTCAGTAAACTAGACGCGTCGTCTGGTTTTTGGCAGTTGAGACTGGACGAGGAAAGTTCGCGACTGTGCACGTTCAACACGCCGGAGGGCAGGTACAGGTTTCTTCGTCTGCCGTATGGTATCTTGTCAGCGCCTGAAGTCTACCATAAACAGACCTTACTATAAGGTAGGAACTGATCTGCTGGACTATGACGGAAAGAGTTACATTGTGGTCACCGACTACTTCTCTAACTATCCTGAAGTTGGAGCACTGCAGTCAACCTCGAGTAAAGCCGTCATCAGCTACCTCAAGACTGTCTTCGCCAGACATGGCGTCCCGTGCGAACTATTTTCAGACAATGGACCTCAGTTTTCGAGCTGCGAGTTTGCTGCCTTTGCCATAGAATGGGGGTTCCAGCACATTACGTCCAGTCCAACCTATCCAAAGTCCAACGGCTTGGCAGAAAGCTCTGTGAAAACAGTAAAAAACATGATGAAAAAAGCACAGGACAGAGATGACTTTCAGAAAAGCTTACTGATCTACAGAAGTGCACCTTTACAGAATGGACTGTCACCTGCCCAAATGCTGATGGGTAGGCGTATTTGCTCTAACTTACCAGTAAGTGAAGACCTGCTGACGCCCAAAAGTGCGCACAAAGTCAGACAAGCAAAGGAGGAACAAAAAGTGAAACAAAAACAGCTGTATGATCGAACGGCAAAGCACTTGCCCATGCTGAAGCCTGGAGACACAGTTTGTCTCAGGGACATCTCTACAGGCACATGGAGACAAAAGGGACAGGTCGAGGAGGAAGTTGCGCCACGCTCCAACAGGATTCAGACGGAGAATGGAATGTCTCTGAGGAGGAATCGAACAGATCTTCAACTACAGCCGGCTAAAATGAACACTGCAGGTCAGGACACGGTTCAGCAGGATACAGCTGAATCTGCACAGCCAACTAACAGTGGGCTTGACCGCACTGACTGTAGTCTGACGGCAACGTCTGCGTCACCAGCTGCTGAAGGACTGTCTAGACCTAAGAGACATGTTCAGCCACCTAAGAGGCTGATTGAGAGTTGCTAAAGATTCTTGATTATTGACTGTTGCAAAACAGATGTAAATGAGAAATGTTTACATGATTCTAAGTTGGAGTGTTGATGCTTAGAGAGTTTGCACTTTGTTATTAAAAGTTTAAATTGTAAAGTTGTTTACAAGTAAAGTTACAATACTTAAGGGGTAAATATGTTTCTTCTTTAAAGGGGGGAAGATGTGATGTTATGAGTATGTTTAGTAAAAGACTACATTACCCAGCATGCTGCAGTAGTTACGAGCATGCGCAGTAACCCTGGGTTGAATAATATATGCGTAGCCAGGCAGTAGTGGATGCGTTTTGTGTATCTGTGAAGACTCGTTGAGTAAAGTTCCCAGACACGTTATCACGCCTCGTCTGATTATTATAAAATATACAAGACAACACAGTTTCGTTCTATAGCACTGTATAATAATTGTAAAAAATAAAGCTGACTACTTCGCGGATTTCGCCTATCACGGGTTCTTTTTGGAACGTAACCCCTGCGATAAACGAGGGTTCACTGAATACTAAAAATATGTATCAGTCGTCTATGTACGGTCAGTTTGTGCAAGATTATCTGAGAGGGGGAGCTTGAGACCTGTGTGCTATGTGGAGGAGTCTGCATGTTACAGAGCCTGTGTGTGTTTTTCTGTTGATATGTAAAGACAAATCCTTCATCCTGAGTAACCAGCAGTTGACCTGATCTGAACTGTTAAAAGACAAAGCACGCCCGTTACATTCAGCAGAGTTTCGCTGCATTTTCAGCACAGCTTTCAGCATTCACACGCATTTCCTTCAGGAAATGCACTTTATCCAGTCTTCCGCCATTTTTCATCTAACTAGTGCCACAGATTTTGTCTGATTTGTACAGTTCCTACATCAAAAAATCAAGGTCCTTCAGGAGACTCTTTATATTACATTTGTCATAATAACTCTAGATACTTTTTACAAAATTATTTTTTGTACAATTTTTATGCCCATTTGAAATACATGGAACATAGATGTATAGAGTTACATTGACACTTAGGGATGTCAGTGGGGAATTACAGTGGGGAGGTGATGGCGAAGAGGCTAAAGAGTCGGGCTTTGGACCAAAATGCTTTGGTCCCAGAGCTCAGCTGAAAATTTGAGTGATAAGCTTAACAAGCTTGGATACGTGAGGTTGCCGGTTTGCACCCCAGATTGGCCGAAAATTGGGAGAGGCGCCACGGTCGTCCACCTCCTCGGGCCCTTGAGCAAGGCCCTTAACCCCACTAACCCCAATCACTCCCCGAGCCCCTTCATTGGCTGGCCCTCTGCTCCACCGCATGTGTCTATTCACAAGAACTTCTCTGTACTGTACTCATATATGTGTGGAGTGGTGTGTGGATAAAAAAACTGATTCTCACGTGCTGTATGATGTAGATACTTCATTCAAATGTTACTCTCTGTGACTGTAAATTTCTCCGTTGTGGGATGAATAAAGTAAATCTAATCTAATCTAAGTTATTTAAGTTATTTAAAATTCTGCTGATTAACCAAGCTCACGCTTACCAAGTTCACGCTAGCACTAGCAACACTGACACAATAGTGACACATTTCACACTGTAATTTATAATTCTGCTGATTATAATAACATAGCTGGCTTGGTGCTCACTCACACCAGCTTTAGCAGCATGTGAGATACAGTTCCCACTGTAATTTATAATTCTGCTGATTATTATAGCTAGCACAAGCTAACGCTAGCATTGGGGACATCTGTGATAGAGTTTGCACTGTAATTTATTTTTCTGTTGATGATAATATCTCAGCTAGCTTGCGCTAGCTCCCACTAGCATTACGGACATCTGTGATACAATTTCCACTGTAATTTATCATTCTGGTGATTATAAGGACTTGCTGATTATAAGGACCTGCTGATTATAAGGACATTCTGATTATAACCAGGTAACAGGTATGGGGATGCTACTGTGTCCAACACAGACAATAACTGCTACTGCCACCTGCAGTAGTAGAAGACATAACAACCCACAGTAACTCATTGAGACAGCAACTCAGCTGTGTTTAGCTCCTGTTTTCAGTATGATCAGCAGAGTTTCGTTGCATTTTCAGCACAGCATTCATCCTTGAGACAGCTTTTTCTCCAGAAAGGATTAGCAGAAGCACAAGTTAGCATTAGCATGAGTTAGCATTAGCATGAGTCAGCAATAGCATCAACATTCTACGAGTTAGCATTAGCATGCTATGAACCTGTTATAAGCTAGTGCAAGCTACCATGCAATGAGCAAGCTTGATTAATTATTAATTATAAAATTCAGTGTGAACTGTATCACAAATAACACTGTTCCTAATAAGTATGCTCACATTTACAATTAACAGAGGTTGTTGCTGGAAGAAATACTACTAATGTAGTACTTTAATGTACTGGAAAATAATTGTCTCTAACTGTAAGAGCTGAAATTGTTGTTTGTGAATGCACATTTAACAGGCAAGTGAGAATCAGTTTTGATGTAATTCCTCACTGACTCTGCAGTAAATTGTGTCAGTAGTACGGTCTGAAGGGGGTTTGAACCAGCGAAAAACTGTAAGACCTACTGCCACTGGAAACACACTGTGCGAGAGAGGACTAGTGTTAGCTCCAAAATGAACTATAAATTGTACATGTGATGTGAAAGATGTGGGAGCTATAGGAAAAGAAATC
Source organism: Trinectes maculatus (assembly GCA_016785345.1). NCBI lineage: Eukaryota > Metazoa > Chordata > Actinopteri > Pleuronectiformes > Achiridae > Trinectes > Trinectes maculatus. Next base: position 49,792 of record JAFBJQ010000521.1, on the reverse strand, counting down.
TCCACAGAGTGAGAAGAGGCAGTGCAGCTCGAGTGCGTGATGTCATCCCACTCTGGAGCTGTCCAGTACATTCCAATACACAATAATGGGAAAATCTGAACAGAGCACGTTCGACTTAAACTGTCATAATTCATAAACTGTTCAAGATATCAACAAATTGTTTACAAGTGTAAGAACTGAGAGTTTTGTGACTAGTTTAAGGTTTGAAAGAATTTTCTAGGTGAAAGTATGAAGCAGCTATAACAGTTCAAAAGAGACTAAAGATTTTAAGTGTGGCTGTTCCAATGCATTCTGTATGAGTAAATAATTGTAAAAATGTAATATTTCTACATAGTATATATATTGATTATATAAAAGTAATAGCAGGAATGTCCTGAATAAGATGCATCTTTTGGTGCAAATCGGACTAAAGCTCTGGAGTAGTTAGCAACTGAAAAAGGGACGGAGGTTTAAGACACCATAACTGCAATTCCTGATGGACATGTGTGTGTGTGAATGCAAAGAGTGGGTGGAATTCCACTGCTTTATATGTGTTCCTGAAAGGGCTGGGGACTCCTGCCCAGGAGCTGCTGATCCCTTTGGATCTGCCTTCAGACCTGGGTTTGCTCATCTCACTCGGCATCCTAAAAGACAATTGTCTCCACAAGCTCGATCAACCACGACGCAGCAGACTGATGGTACCACGCACTCAAGCACCGGATGGGCTTCCATCTCCCCAAGCGTCTTCAACAGCGTCTCTTCATGCACCTACGAAGGAGGAAGATGAGCCGATGCAACAAGGGCGAGCTCGTCTCACGCAGGAGGAGTGGAGGTGACGAAGGGAGGAAGGCCAGTGCTTTTACTGCGGGGAGTCCGGTCACCTTGATGCTACATGCCCAATAAAAAGAACCACCATGGTGGGCCTATTCACAGCGGCAGACTCATTTCCTCGCAATCTCACAATGGTTAAGGTAACACACCACTCTGTCACCACTGAACTCAATGCTCTTATAGACTCTGGGGGAGATGAGAGCATGATTGACTGGAATTTGGCAGAGAAGACTGGGTTAAAGACTGAACTTTTGTCTAAACCCATTAAAACAAGAGCTCCTAATGGGGATGAACTATTCCTGATAACACGTCACAGAAACACTTGAACTAAGTAAGAGCATAGAGAAATACTCACTTTTTACCCACTCACACCATAATTCTGGGATTTCCATGGTTGTTACGTCACAATCCGCATGTTAATTGGAAGTCAGGAAAGACTGAGAGATGGGGTAAAGACTGTAAAAATCATTGTGTTCTTTCTCCTTCACTAAAGTGTTACAGAGACTATTAGAAAATAATTTGTATGTCAAAGTCGAAAACAGTGAGTTTCATGCCGACACCATCTCCTTCCTGGGCTTCATAGTAGCTCCTGGTAAGGTTCAGATGGATCAGGCTAAGATAAGTGCACTCGCTGATTGGCCTGCTCCAGATAACCGCAAAAAGGTTCAGCAATTTCTCGGATTTGCTAACTTTTACAGGTGGTTCATCAGTGACTTCAGCACTATACTGGCCCCCCTTCATGCACTGACCTGTCCTAAGGTGTGGTTCCACCGGATCACGCATGGGACTCCTGCAGCCGTTGCCCATCCCTTCCAGACGTGGGCCAATATCCCATTGGACTTCGTTACAGGGCTCCCGGTCTCTGAAGGTAACACCACAGTCCTCACGATTCTCTAAAATGGTCAGATTCATTGCTCTGCCCAAGCTACCTACTGCCAAGGAAACAGCAGAAAGTATGCTTAATCATGTCTTTAAGAGCCATGGTTTCCCCAAAGACATTGTTTCAGACTGAGGGCCCCAGTTCGTGTCCTGCTTCTGGAAGGAATTCTGTCATCTCATCAGAGCCAAAGCCAGCCTGACTTTCGGATACCATCCGGAGGCTAATGTCCAGACCGATCGCCTTAACCAGCAGTTGGAACCCGGTCTCCGATGCCTCATATCACAGAACCCCTCAACATGGAGCAAACACCTGATCTGGGAAGATTATGCTCACAATTCTCTCCCTACCTCAGCAATAGGATTTACACCATTCAAATGTATTTTCGGCTATGAGCCCCCTCTCTTTCCAGACAATGAATCAGAGGTGTCGGTGCTGTCCGCCTATGCATTGATTTGCCGCGGCCGACGCATTTGGGCAGCAGCCAGACATGTCCTCACCCATCAAGGAAATCATGTTAAGAAAGCAGGTGATTGCAGGAGGAGACCGGCCCCTAACTATCAGCCGAGCCAGAGAGTTTGGTTGTCTGCAAAGGATCTCAATTTAAGAGTTCCATCTAAGAAACTGGCACCGCGATTCGTGGGTCCTTTCTCCATTACTCGAGTCATCGGTCCTGCTGTTTCGCTTTGGGGATGGGGGTTGTCTTGTCTCCATGTTTTGTCTTGTCATTTCCTCTCTCTCTCTCTCTAGCTCTCTCTCTCTCTCTCTCTCTCTCTCTCGAGATGCCTGACTGACAGTGCTGTGGCTAAATTTAAGGAAATTATTCCATTAACACTGAAGTCACTACCACAGCCTCATGAAGCAGGGTCAATAACTGGTTTTAGTTCTTCCCAAATCGACAGCACAACAGAATCATTACGATCAGCTCTTGACTCTATAGCCCCCCTTAAGAAAAAAGTAATTAAACAAAACAAACAAGCTCCTTGGTATAATTCACAAGCTAAAACAGGCGTCAAGAAATTTAAAAAGAAAGTGGCGCTCCACTAACCATGAGGAGACCTACATAATCTGGAAAAAACTGTTTTAAAGCTTACAAGAAGGCACTCCGCAATGCCAGAGCTGCCTATTACTCATCGTTAATTGAAGCCTCTTGGATGAGAGGTGAAATGTCTTCAAAGACAAAGACCAAAATCCAGTTACGTTCAAATCAATTTCCTCAAGATAACTATGACGTGGATGAATGAGAATATTCACATGCTTGAATCTGGGAGTTATATTTGATTTGGATTTATCGCTCGATTCTCACATAAAAAAGACTACAAGGACTGCCTTTTAGAGATAGATAGATAGATAGATAGATAGATAGATAGATAGATAGATAGATAGATAGATAGATAGATAGATAGATAGATAGATAGATAGATAGATAGATAGTACAATCATGAAAACAAGAGCGAGCAAAGACAGGATAACAGGATAATGGTGGAAGGGGGTGACAGTGATTACAAATCATAACAATAATTGTAATAGTGCAAAACAACGGATGAGGTAATGTGCCATGCAGTAAGTAACAAGACTAATGTAGTCTAACTAATGTTAGTCTCATGAAGAGACTTGTGTGGTAGTGGGTGTGTGCAAATTTTTACAAAGAGTTATTGTAGAGCCTGATGGCTGATCAGCCATTTTAGCTGATCAAAGATGGACCGTGACCAGCCCTAGCTATAAGCTTTGTCAAAAAGGAACGTTTTAAGTCTGCTCTTAAATACTGAGAGGGTGTCCGCCTCCTTGATTGAAGCTGGGAGATTATTCCACAGCAGAGGAGCCTGATAGCTGAAGGCTCTGGCTCCTTGTCTGCTCCTATGGATTTTTGGAATTGTGAGTACTTCTCTTACTCTGTCTGTTTTCCCTCCTTTCATCTACATCGTATCATTATATCTATGTATTATTAATGCACCTTACTAATTCAGCCTCTTCTCCGGAGTCTTTGTGCTGCACTGTTCCAGAACCAGGTGCAGCCACTTCAATGGACAATCGACTGTGTGCTGATCGTAGAACATACTCCGGATTCAGCACCGCACTCAACGCATTATATTATATTATATTATATTATATTATATTATATTATATTATATTATATTATATTATATTATATTATATTATATTATATTATATTAGAATCTACTTGTATAATTATGCTAACAACCAGTCATTCAGTGCCTTAGCGCTCTCTCTCTCTCTCTAAGTCATTTGTTGATGTGTTGTGCACACGTGGCATCTGCTGCACTTCTGTCCATCCCTGGGAGTGGGATCTCTCACATGAGTCTCGCCTGGAAGTTTCTGTGTTTTTTCCCCTGTTAAAAAAGATTTTCTAATTGTGAGGACGTGCAGTTTTATTAAAGGCAAGTTAAAACCATACACGTCATGCTACAGCTTTTGTTCTGCTTGGAATAAAATGGAATTTAACACTGCTCTATTAAATATCTACCAGTGGCTGTGTATATCTGCCCAATACCATTTATTTATTCTAATTGCTATTTATTTAACTCCATTAGACAGAGTTTGTTGTTGATATGTGACATGCAGTTTCCGCGTATACAGCCTTGCCCCCTTCCCCCGCTCCCTCACTAATCTTTCAGGAAGCGGGGGAGAGATGCTACCCAGTACTCCGCCCACGTAGTGACACTGCTCCAGTGTAATGGAAAACCAATTGTACCGTATCGTGCCATACCATACCGTGCTGTGGCATGACACTAGTGGAAAAGCACCCTAACACTCCAGCTTTCAGCAGCCCTACAGTGGTGGGCCTTATGTCACCTGTGGTTTCAAAGGATATTTTCTCTCATATGAGAGGTTACAATGTGGTTTCAAGGAGATATGTACTGTTTGTGTTGATTTAATCAGTCCTACATCTGTTTTATGGGGTTGACCATAACTGTGAAGTGACCTGTTGAAGCAGGTGTGTGTCTTCATTAGTGGTTAGCATTTGTGTGGGTGTGTGTCTGTCTCCTAAAACTCTATCAGCTATTGTCTCATCTCCTGCTCTCATTGAGATTCTGATGTACTGCTTATCTTCTGAAATGTGTGTGCCTGAATGTGTTGCTGTTATTTTCATTTGGGGCATAATTTTATGAACCGAGTTTTCAGGGAAATGTAAATATATGCCCCCTTTCGTACATTCAGTTTTCGCCTGTAGAGGGCACAGTATGTCTCGTCCAAAAGTTTTTGGCAATATACACTGGGACAGGCTCTGTTAATGGCATGACTTGAGATTGTCCCAGTCCAACTCTCAACTGTCTTTATTGATGATTGATGAGAGGGGGAGATTAAAGCCTTCTTTTCCAATACATGAATATGTAGCTCCTGTATCTACCATAAAAGGGTACTCACGGCCCTGAATGTTGACCACAATGGTAGGTTCTTCTCTTGGTTGTGCTGAGATAACTGGTGACATTGTTTCCCCCTCTGGCTTCTCCGAGTGGCCCTACCACAAAGCTTTCTGTTGTTGTTTCAGCGACTCTGGGGCACAACCTGCCCATGGGTTGGTGAGGCAATCTCTGCGCTGATGCCCAGGATCTCCACATTGCAAACTGGGGGACTCCTATACATCGGTTGTGGGTTTACCGGCAGTGGTTGCAGAGTCTGAGCAACCACATTAGTTGGCTGTAATTGGGGAGTCTGAACAGGAACACCTATGCCCAAGCCTCCTTGATTGGTGGTTCTTCCTCTGGGCATACCTCGTCTTCTTCATCTGACATTTCTCAGGTTGATGTTCATCTGAGGGCAGTTTGGATTGTTATAGTAATAGTGGTGAGTGGTGACAGTGGAGACTGGTTTGGCTGAGCCTGGGCTTAGAGCAATACCTGATTCATCAATGTGAGGTGCTGTGTGTTTTTTTTTATCTGGGGAGTGGGTTATTCAGCTGTGATTACAGGAGCTTGAACTTCTCCTTTTTCTTTCTATTTATTATGCTTAACCAACTCTTTCAGCTGTAATTGTTCTAGCTTTGTGCCTAGTTCTTTGTTTTCTTCTTGTTTCTTTTATTTCTTCTCTGTGTTGAGCTATGTGATGAAAGATGTTCTCTGAAAACAGTGTGACCAACTCATCTTCATTAAATCCACAATGTTATTTAATCGTTTCTGCACCTCCTCGGGCATTGCTTTTTTTAAAAACATGCATACGAATAGGGTTTCAGTGCAGGGGTCTTTTTTTCAGGGTATTCCACTTTCTTCTTTCCATCTTCGCTGGAAATTGTGGAGGAATTTAGTGGTTAGTTTTCCTCTAATTTCTCTTCTTCAAGCTTTGATCGGTCTCTTTTAGCTGGGTAATATATTCTCAGCTGTTTCCATATTTTGCCGCAATAGCGTCCGAAATGGTGGTCATCCATATCATTTTCACTGACCAACAGACCAACATCATAGAGTATATCGTGAGTAGTTTGTTTTCCTGCTGTGAAGGCCAATAGAGTTATTCCTGCTGTTATTTCCTCTAGGGCCATAATCCATTTATCAGCACCATCTGATAGCATACGTAATCTATTAGCTAGGCCGATCATATCCATAAAAGGACATGGTTCACAATGAGTTTTGCCAGATGAGCTTGTAAGTAATGGGCACTGAAAGCAGGGATCATCTAAACTACAAGTTGATGACCTATGGTCTCAATTAGTTGGTCTCACAGTTAAATAACTGAATAACTGTGGTCTCACAGTTATTCTCACACGTAACAGTGCTCTGACTGGTTTCATCTATTCCCTCCAGTGTCATGGTGATATGTTGTTTTATAGTGGGTGGAGGTGGTTCGATTTCCTTCCTGGGTGACTCTATTCATGGGGGGTGTTTTCGGTAAAGTTTGTTCTGACATTAATTAATCAATCAATCAAATTTTATTTGTATAGCCTATATTCACAAATTGCAATTGGTCTCATAGGGCTTTCACAAAGTGTAGAGGGTGCGACATCCTCTGACCTACACCCTCAGCAAGGGTGAGGAAAAACTGCCAAAAACACCTTTAACAGAGGAAATAATGCAGAAACCTCTAGGAGAGACTCATGTGAGGGCTCCTTCTCCCTGGGACGGACAGAGGTGCAATGGATGCCACATGTACACATCAACGAAATGAAAGAGACAGAGAGACACAGAGAGAGAGAGAGCTAAGGCACTGTATGACTGGTTGTAGCATAATTATATACAGTACATTAAGCAATAATATAATATAATATAATGGTTGTAACGGTGTGTTGGATGAGGTGCTGAATCCGGGTCCTGCAACTCCGGAGCATGTTCCACGATCAGCTGCCACCACAGTCGATAGTCCAGGAAGTGACTGCACCTGGTTCTGGAACAGTGGAGCACAAAGACTCTGGAGAAGAGATTGGATTAGTAAGGCACATGAATAAGACATGGATATAATGATATGATGTAGATGGAAGGAGGGAAAGCAGACAGAGGAATAGAAGAATAGGGTCTAAATGTCCCCCAACAGTCTAGGCCTGTGGCAACATAACTAAGACCTGATCAAAAATGGACCTCGACCAGCCCTAACTATAAGCTTTGTCAAAAAGGAAAGAGAGGGTGTCCGCCTCCTTGACTGAAGCTGGGAGATGATTCCACAGCAAAGGAGCTTGATAGCCGAAGGCTCTGGCTCCTAGTCTGCTCCTATGGATTTTTGGAATTTTAAGTAAACCTGCGTTCTGAGAGCGGAGTGCTCTAGTAGGATGGTATAGGATTATTAAATTTTGTAGGTATGTTGGTGCCACAGCATTTAGAGCTTCGCATGTAAGTAGAATGATTTTGAATTCAATTCTAAATAAACCTGGACTAATTTTAATATCCTAAGAGACAGGATATGTTTGATTTGTGCTGTATTGCGGAGGTGGAAAAAGGCAGTTTTTGAAGTCTGTTTTATGTGAGAATCGAGAGATAAATCATAATCAAATATAACTCCCAGATTCCTGGCAGTTTCACTGAGAGCAAGGACAATGCCATCTAGATTGGCTATATCATTAGATAACTACTCTCTAAGATGTCCAGGGCCAAGTACTATAACTTCATTTTTTTTACAGCCAGATTCATGATGTATGTATTATGTATTGAACCACTATGAACTGTACACTTCACTTGAGAGTAGTGATGGAAAGTTTGGCTCTTTAGGCTCGGCTCCCGAGCAGCTCTTTACTTGTTACCATTTGTAACCTCATATTTTAGCCTAAGCAGAAGCGAATGGTTTATGTGTTGAGTAGCCCTTTTGCATTCAGTATTTTTATGATAAACTTTAACCTCACTAATAAACTGAGATAAACTTATTATAATGTAGACATCTACACTCCCACCAAATTGCCTTTTGATTTATGGCTTGAACATACAAATATTGTCATGTTAATTAAATGCCCTAATTAAATAAATCAATGGTAAATTCAATGTCGTCAAAATGAAAACGTCTGTTTTGAAACACAGGGAGACCTGCTGCTTTCTACTAAAACGACTAGTTTCTGGATGGGGCATTCAACTACAGATGGCTTGCTGAGGCATTTACCTCCTTCCCCTAGCTTACGCTCACCAATCTGTATAGTAGCTTTGTGAACAAGTCCATCATCATCCTTACGCACTTCCAAAACCCTGGCAAGTTTCCACTCATTGGAGCATCTTCTTGGACGATAACAATATCATGGACTTGCACATCCCGTCTTGGAGCGTGCCACTTTTGCCTGAGAATAATCTCAGCTAGAGACTCTTTCCTCAATCTGCACCAAAACTGCTCTGACAAATACTGCACTCTCCTCCATCTTTCTGGCATATAAGTCCTCTTTGACAAATTTGCCTGGTGGGGGCAGTGGGACAGAGGATTTAATCGTCTTGGAATGGCCTTGCATCAGAGTCTACAACGGACAATCTAGAAACTATGAACATATTGGATAATCCCGCAAACATTCTTATCATTGTTTCAAAAATGCCTTCTAAGTTAGTAGATCTGTGGAAACAGACTGCATTTCAGTGGAGTTTTTGTGGAAGTGCCACTTCAGCTGAAGAAAAGACTACCAAAGAGAAAAGCATCGGGAAGACTGGAAGAAAAAAAAAGTGTGTTCGCCATAATCGTAGAGAACGTAAGAATGCAGACACTCATAATTGCAGAAACAAGCATCCCTGTAAGCGGTTCCGTAAAAAGCGTAGTATCAGCCTTCCACACACCCTGCCTATTTTGCCAAAATAATCATGCTCTTTCTGCTTGCAATAAAATTAAGGAACTTAAAAGCACAGAACAGCTGAACTTCCTGAAATCCAAAGGCCTGTGGCTTCATGTGTCAGACTTGTTCTTGGTTCCATCCGGATATACTCCACGTTGAGGCAGAGAGTAATAGTGCTTCAGAAAAGGAAAAAGAAAGCAGCGCGTCATGTGAATACATTGGGGCTGGTGACTGCATGCTTGGTATCATACGAGTTAAGCTCAAGTCCAAAAGGAGCCAACGGCATGTGGAGACTTATGCTTTCATAGACCCTGGTAGCACGGTTACATTCTGTACCGACGAAATCCAGAGAAGGCTGAACCTGAAGGGTGAGAACATTCACCTTTTCCTTAACACGCTAGATAGCCGTAAGCAAGTAAAAGGTTGTACACTCTCAGATCTGAAAGCGTGTGGTCTAGAAGAAAACATATACGTTGAACGCCCAATCGTGTTTACAACCAGTAACGTTCCAGTTAGTAAAAAAAACATACCATGACAGGAAGACCCTGCCAAATAGGAGCACCTGAAAGATGTACGCCTGCTGTGCATTTACGCAGAAGTGAGATTACTTATTGGCGCTAATGTCCCGAAAGCCCACGAGCTGCAGCAAGTTATAAATAGCCCAGGACAAGGGCTGTACGCAACTAAAACTGCCCTCTCGGAAAAGACAACCGTGATCCTAAAATAAAGAAATTCAAGGAAAAAGAAAAAACTCGAAAGGAGTCTGTGAATAAGACAAAAGCTGATACTAAGAAAAAGGAGCATGAGGAGAAGAAGTGAGCTCGACAGGCTGAAAGCGAAGAACATCCACAAAAAGGCTATCAAGAAGGAGCGACATAAGTTCAAGACCACCTGCAAGAACTGGAATTACTCTTCTGACAATGAAGCTGACAGTGCGAAAATGATAGATGAAGTGGAGAAGCTCTGTGACAGGCTGGAGTTGACAAGTTCGCAGTCCCTGAACAAAATCCTAGCTTCCAGAACTCAGAAGAAGAGCAATTCAACCCCAAGTCCAGAATCACCCTTGTCAAACAAGGATGAAGCTACATCAGAGTGAGAGGGAACTAATGGACCCAAGACTAAAGCGGCAGCATCTCTGGAAACCAAGGCAGCTTCACCGACCTCTTCCCCAGTCTGTAGATTCACCTCCTGTATGCGTAGATGAACAGGCAGCTGAGGGCCAAAGCGCCCAAGTGCCTGCACGTCCACCTCCACTTCAAAGTTCGATGGACTTTCCATCACTACAACGAGAGCCAGAATGTCTCACCGCAAAAAAGAAGAAGAACAAACAGAAGAGACCAGGAAGACAAAAAAGACAAAGAACTTTGTTGTAGCTGGAGAAGAGTCAATCAGAATCCCAGAATTCCACCCCGGCAGCCTCACAAATTATCAGGCCTCGAGAAGAAACCACAGAAGAAAGACACGTCTGGAGGACTGGATAAAGAGTGAGCTCATATACTACAGGCATACAGAAGGCAGGTACAGAGAGTGCAGAGGCATCCAAGCGTCCACGTCTAGGCCTTGAGGATCAAGGATGGCAGAATAGAAGCAGCACGGCAGGTCCGTGGCCACGCACCACACTGGGGCTGGGAAAAGGGATATTGTCCCAATAGTGGACGAATCTGCCCCACGCAACTCCACTGCCAGAATCAGCGTGCACATAAAGACCATGCATAGACCATGCATCGATACAAGTTATGCCTGTTGAAACAGCAATATATATGTAATGTATACAGGGGGTCCTCGAGTTACGACGGTCGCGAGTTACGGAGTTTTCGTGGTTACGACACATCTTCCGTGAACTTCCTTGTTTCGACTTAAGCGGTTTGCCCCATAAATATGTAAAGACTTCGCACGGGAACTAGTTGGTGAGCGCTCTCTCTGTCTCTCAGCGCGCCTGCCGGCTCTCCAGCACCTCCACAGCACAGCTCGGCTACTCTGCCTTGTGTTTTTACTTATGTGAAATGGACGGCTGGCGGGGGGTGCAGCGGCAGGCAGTAAGGAGATGCACACGGACACAGATGGGTTCAGGATCGTGGCAATACCGTAGGTTTATTCACAACACAGGGTCTACACGGTTGATATCAGAAATCTAAAGGAATTGCTCATTACACTCGCGATATCAACCCCTTCTGTGACAAAAGGCAATTCACCACAGTAAACTCTTATTGTAGGGTGGTGTTATAGCGACATCTAGTGGCACAACTTTGTAACTACCTTACCTATGAATGTATGTTCCGACTTACGTCGAAATTCGGTTACGACACATTCTCAGGAACGGATCTCCGTCGTAACTTGAGGACCCCCTGTATATGTAATAAGATTGTTTCGAGAGAAAAGTGTCATGAGTCTGCTCCTTGCTCCACTGATTGACTGATTTCCACCTCACTCTGCCTGTTGCCACACCCCTCTGTCACTCATACTCCAGCCTATCAGGAAGCTCACCGGCTCGTTTGCCCCATAAATATGTAAAGACTTCGCACGGGAACTAGTTGGTGAGCGCTCTCTCTGTCTCTCAGCGCGCCTGCCGGCTCTCCAGCACCTCCACAGCACAGCTCGGCTACTCTGCCTTGTGTTTTTACTTATGTGAAATGGACGGCTGGCGGGGGTGCAGCGGCAGGCAGTAAGGAGATGCACACGGACACAGATGGGTTCAGGATCGTGGCAATACCGTAGGTTTATTCACAACACAGGGTCTACACGGTTGATATCAGAAATCTAAAGGAATTGCTCATTACACTCGCGATATCAACCCCTTCTGTGACAAAAGGCAATTCACCACAGTAAACTCTTATTGTAGGTGGGTGTTATAGCGACATCTAGTGGCACTACTTTGTAACTACCTTACCTATGAATGTATGTTCCGACTTACGTCGAAATTCGGTTACGACACATTCTCAGGAACGGATCTCCGTCGTAACTTGAGGACCCCCTGTATATGTAATAAGATTGTTTCGAGAGAAAAGAGGGAATACAGTATATACGAGTTGCATATGTATGTAATGTAGATGCTGAGATGCTATGGCTCCATGTATGATAATATTTGGATAAACAATTAGGGGCTGGAAATGTAGGTGCCATATTGACCAAACCGTTATGTTTCCTTTGACGATGACAATGTCCTTTGGGGTCGTGATGACCCCATACATATTACACTGCCAGATGCATTATGTATACTGTATGTACTAGGTATTGAATCACTATGAGTTGTATGCCTCACTTTGCATGACGACAAGAGGAGAGAACAGATACAGTTTTTGGCATGATTAAACCAGAGATTAACCTGTGATAACCACAGATTAACTGGAGTTTAACCTGGGACTAACCTGATTGATCAACCCCCGATCCGCCAGAGTGATTCACAGAAATAGGAATCAGTGACAACTGGAGAAATAGAAATCATCAGCGACGTCCCACCGGAGCTACTCACTCACACCAGACAGCAGAATCAGGAAAGATCTTGGGTTCTCATCGTTGTCAAGCTTAATGCTTGGCTGTACAATAGTAGTGGCATGTGTTGTAACTGAAGAGCTTTAAAATTGGGAAAATAAAATTGAATTGAACGTACTTTGCTGCTACAAACATGTCTCACGTGAAGACTTTCTTGTAACTGCCTGTGCTGCAGCTACACTTTGCTCATTAGGCCTAAGCTCAGTGTCTGACACATCTGATGGCTCTACCTCGTCATGTGGGTTACTAGTCTGTCTAACTAGCACATTCTGAATGTGTGAGTCACTGTGAAATGACATATGTGAATTAGTGCTTCACGCTACAACTACTATCAGGCTCAACATGCGAAGGGTTAATACAAACAAAGGAAAGTAATTTACCGTGTGCGCCCTTGACCAGTTATAGTATGACGATGAACTTCTCTCTCCTGCTCACCTCCTTCTCTCTAGTGTCTCTCTCACTCGTATCTCCCTACTGCTCGTATCTCTTTCGTTAGCGTCTCTCGTGCTCGTACCTCTCCTGGGCCCTGTTTCAGGAAGCAGGTTTAGTGAAAACTCTGAGTTAGTTGTCTCAGAGTCAGAGGAAACTCTGGGTTTTCGGTTTCACGAAGCCGGTTCAGCTCGACTCTGAGTCAGTTACCGTGGCAACATACTCTGTAAACCTAACCTGCTAGCTGGCAGGTTTTATCCAACTAACCCTGAGTTTGTCCTCTTTGTCTGAGCCTGTGTGTGGACAGAAAGGCGTGGCAGACATAACGTGTTCTTTTTTGGAAGATACGATTGATATGGAAGCACAAATACTGCGCAGGAATCTCCGTCAGGAGAAAATCATCAGACCCCGATTACACGTTTTATCATTTCAACATGAATATTTATATGAACGCTACCGTTTTCAGCACCGTCAATCATTTATCTCCACAACATTCTCAGCCCTCACATCAGCAGATTCTTTGTATCGCACTTAGTCTTTTTGCAACTTGCAACACAAACTGAAGCACAAACATTGATTAGAGTTTAAACGTATCAGCTTCGTTACTGCGACGCAGCGCAAACGCAACGCACGCGCATCTGGTGGGATGTCGGGGTTACGGTGGGGGGGTTACGCTAGATGGGGGTTTTTGGGGGGGGTCAAAGAGGGAGATGCAGCTTTAAGCACCTGCATCAGCAACATTAAACCAAGATTCATCAATTTACAATCAGACCATTCATTAGTCTGTGCAGCGATGCACTCACATCTTTTAAATCAAAAGTGATTCCGATTCAAATAGACAATAGTAAATAGTGACAGTGTGAAACAGTGACAGTGTTAAACAGAAGCAGTGTTAAACAGTGACAGTGTTGGGCCAGCTGAAACACTGACATGCTGAATGCAGCCACTCACTGCTGTTCAGGACAGACTAAACAAACACAGTCTACCTGTTTGTACTATATTTTTATATTTCATCTTCTGTTGCTGCTAAGTACGTTTTGTACCTGTTGGACAGCACCTGTGTTCACAAACACACAAATAGAATATTTGTGTGTTTGTGTTGAGCATTTTAAACACTCGCGATATTTTTTTTACTAATTCAATCTTCTGCCATACCACCTCGCGATCCTTTACAGCAGCTGAGCAGCGACTGTGCTGCTCTTTTTTTGAATATGTGTTCGTATTCGGTGTAGCAGTGCATAAGAACGTCCAACTCCACCCGGAAGAAGTAGGACGTGCGGGGTTTGTTTTCACGTGTTGTCATGGTGAATCGCGTTATCTTTGTTCCATTCATGAGGGCTTTTTACCTCCGCGTGCGCGAGCTTAACTCAGAGTCAAAGCAACTCCGAGTTGATTGACCTAACTCTTATCACCTGTTCTGAAACCGAAAACTCTGAGTTGGACAGCTCAGAGTTGGTCAACCCTGAGTTTAGATTTTAACTCCGAGTTTGTTAACCCTCCTTTCTGAAACAGGGCCCAGGGCCTGTTGCGCTAGCTTGTGTCAACTTCCTGATTCTGCGCTCTCTGCTGCTTTTCGCTAGTGTTTACTTCCTGATTCTGCGCTCTCTGCTGCTTTTCGCTAGTGTTTACTTCCTGATTCTGCCCGCTCTGCACAGCATCCGCCCAGTGGCCAAAAACAACCAATAAAATGATATAATGATATAATGAATATAATAATGTAAACATTTACATCACTCATATTGTTTACGAACTGCTGTATCCAGTATTCTCACTGTCTGTATGTGGACAATGCCTATGCATGGTGGAGCGACTATCCCACCTCTGCTTTAACATAATGGTACGTTCCTATGTCTTGGTTGTGATTGGCCACATGGTGTCACATCGGTTTTACCCCTGTCCAGTTTTGTGAGCAGAACCATACATATATATATATAAACACTAGATGGCTCTGTTAGCCAATGGAGACCGACGTCCTCGCATGGCGGCCATCTTACCACAGGCAGCTCGCCCACTCGTAACATCAAAGTCTATGGTGCATGAAGCATTTCAATAACCACATATTGCTTAATTTTAAACCGATTTTCAAACGGTTTGGTTTGTTATAAACCTCAGAGTTGTAGTTATGTTCCTGCATACTCAAGAATAATTTTAACCATGGATAAATAAACATTAAGCAGATAGGTAGAGCAATAGCTATAGGACTACACACACAAGGTAGTTTTATTAAATCCTTTATATATAAAACATTTAATCATTCCATGTATGTTATATTAGTAATATTTCTATTATAATGCTAACTATAACAACACATAACATTAACATACAGTATATGTATTTATTTTGTTATGCCCCTGGTCCCCTGGTCCTGGCCCGTGAGAAGGGGGTGCCCTCTGAGCACATCTTTATGCTTTATGCCACAGAGTCCCTAGAATCCACTTTGAGAACCATTTCACAAATGTAATAACCTGATTCATATCAGTTATTTGTTCCTTTAAATTGTATTTGGGAGATGTAAAAAAGTTTATCAGGTGGATAATTTGAATTGAGTTATAATTCACCAAAAGTTCATATATTGACATTTGACATCTTATTGGTATATTGTTTAAGATATGGATTTGGTAAATCGATCTAATGTTTATTGTTTTTTATTAAGACGGGTTAATATTTTTCCAGTGCAAAGTTATTTCCTGTTTTTTTATCGGGGAGAGATCGCGCGAGATGTGGAGAAGGGAAAGAGAACTAAAGCGTTTGAGGAGCTGAGGATTCTTTTCCTCACGTGTGTTTCCGACAGAAAAGTTTATTATAAACTAAGTTGTAGTTTATTCAGGGACGAAATTTGTTTATCGCACACGGCGCTCCGGTGCGATTGAGTTTGTGACAGTTGCTGCAGTATTGGTGTGTTATCCTCGTGAGGCGAATCCAGCTAGCTGGAGCTAGCTTAGCCTCGTTGCCTCTCTGGAGAGACATCGGACATTGCCGCTGCCCGGACGAGAGCCGAATTCGCCGTCGGGAGGAGCTTCGTCGGATGGACATGTGCTCTGCTCCCAGGGTCTGAGGATCTGCTGTCCAGGTGGTGTGCTTCCCGCTGCTCCGTGGTGGTGTGCTTCCCGCTACAGGTGGAGACGGGACTCGGTGGTCAAACAGGGGGGTGGTTTCCCACACGGAGGTACTGTTCCAGCCGATTCAGTTGTCATGGGCTCCAACGTTAAGCGCGCCAACGAATATTAATTGCAAGCTTGCATAAACCAAACTCAACTAAACAAAAGTGCACTCAGGTCAATATAAACAAGCCGGCATAGTATTTGGGTTTTAGTTTTTTCCTTTTTTGTATATGTTCATTGATAATACAAAATTAATCTGATATTTGGTGTTGTGTCATTTCGTCAGTATGTGTGCGATGGTCTGAACAGATTCTTATTTCCATGTTGTGTATTGGGTTCATAAAACCAAAGTTATCCCTGGCCTCTCATTGGTCAATAGAGAGTGTGAATCATAGGTTACCCTAGACAGTGTTTATTTCGAGATGTATCTTCCACCATTTTGAGAATTAGTCTGAGTATTGGAGGTGCAGATAGTGCTCCGCCCATCACGAGCCGATGGTGGAAGGGTTACACAAAGTAACAAACTATTATGCTAATTCTAGTCATATTGTCATATCTTACAGGTGAAAGGTGATCCCCCTTTTCCTGGTTTCCAGACACCGTTTGTTGGAGCATCCATAGGCTGCACAAAAGTCAGGCATTTTGACGTATTCCTGTAAACACAAAGTCAGAGGGTTCCTGTATTATATTAACATTTAAGATGTTTTTAACAAACCAAACAGCTTGGAAATCACGTGCAACTTAAGTTATGTTGAAACTAAAGAGCATTTCTGCCTCTCACACTGATGTAAAATTGCTGGGTCAACTTTGTAATACGTACTTAGTCTCACTCACAGCCAGTCTGTTAGCCAAGTTAGACAGCTAATAAACACAAGCACATCCACAAAGACAAAAAAATAGGCTGTCATACAAGAAATTAAAATCTCGATTGTGGTCTCAGCCTTGAGAACTCGTGCCAAGCGACTCAAAGTTAGCGCAAATAGCCGCGAAACAACTGTGCTGAACGATTAAGTCTTTTTTCTCAAACAAAAGTAAAAATTTCAACATGTCCAAGCATCCCGACTCATAGCCATGTTATTAAGGTTTGTAATATGAAAAATGGAAATCAGTCAAGATTTCAGCGAGTTAAGAGTATTTTTGATAATGCAGATAACTTACCTTCCGTCAGCTACCATAGGGCGTACCAGACTTCTATACTGTAGTAAGATGGCCGCCGTGTAGGGACGCTGGTGACTCCGCCTCGAGCCATCTAGCCTTTCTTATATATGTCTATGAGCAGAACTGCTACGAAAGTTGGGAGTCGGCTCTTCTGATTCACTACAAAGCATCGGCTCTTAGAGCCGGCTCTTTTCTGAACAACACATCACTAAGAGAACACATACTGTAGGTTGAAGGAAAAAAGAGACTTGTCGGCCTACGGAGCTGACAGTTGACGCGATGAACCTGCGTTTAACATGTGACTAACCTGCAATTGACCTGTGGTTGAGCTGTGTGATCAACCCCCGATCTACCAGAGCGATTCACAGAAACAGGAATCGGTGACAACTGGAGAAACAGAAATCAGCGACGTCTCTCCGGAGCTACTCACTCATAGCGGATATCAGCAGAATCAGGAAAGACCATGGGTTCTCATCGTTGTCAAGCTTATTTCCAGCCGGCTTTACAATAGTATCCTTCTCTTCCTCTTTCTTCTTTCCCTCTTTCTGTCTGCATCATATCCAAGTCTTATCAGTGCACATTACAAACTCAACTTGTTCTCCAGAACCTTTGTGCTCCATCATTGCAGAACTAGTGCAGCCACTTCGTGGGCCATCGACTGTGGTGGCAGCTGATCGTGGAGCTAACAACCAGTCATACAGTTCTCTCTGTTGATGTGTTGTGTTCATGTGGCATCCATTGAACTTCTGTCCATCCTAGAATCACTCACTGTGAATCTACCTGAGGTATCTTTTTGTCTTTTTTCTTGTTAGAAGGGTTTTATTGTTGTTTTGGCAGTTTTTCTTCTTCTCTTCTTCTGAGGAGGAGCTTGCACCCTGTGCAGATTAAGCCACATGAGCTAAATCGGGATTATATTTTGAACATGGGCTATACAAATAAAATTTTATTTGTTCCACAGAAAATATAAACAACATTTATCATTACTAACAGTAACTTAGTGACCAGTGAAGGTAATTCAGTTTAATCAATAAATTAATTCCATTATTCTGAGTCAATTGTTGCTGTTGTGAAAACAAAGTTTCGGCTACAGAGAAATTAAATGAGTTTGTAAAAAATAGAATTTGGTGTAATTCTTATATGTCTTATGTATGTAACAGCAGAATTGTTAATGTTTTGTTAAGCAGGGTTAAACTTGTATTCACAGAAGGGGACAGGCTAAATATTACCAATTTTAATATGTACGTATCCATGAAAATACAGTATAATGTACATGTTTGGTACCAAAAGCGTGTAAAAAATTGTTTGAGGCTGGTAAAATATCTGTCTTTAAGAACATACTGTAACTGTGGTTTACTAATGTATGAAATGTCATTTTTGCTTTCTTGTTGTGTTATACGTATATGCTCAATGATACTTAAAACCACGCCTATTCAACTTGCACCTTACAGCCTGTGTGTGTGGCCTTTGGAAATACAATCAAGTCTACAAACCAACAGAGCTCCTCTGTGCGGTATGGTGCATTCACAAGTATGTGAGTGGAGTAACGTCATACATTGTCAAACTGGGATGTGGCTCAGTTGTTCAAGATAGAAAAAGGTTAAACTTTTGAAGCAAAAATGTGTGCATCAGCCAATCCGAATCCACCTATCCAATTGTGCTCATGGTCCTAGCCAATCTAATTACTGAGCACACTTGGTGTTAATAAAAGTTGTGTAATACAGCTTTTGTTCTGCGTGGAATAAAACAGAAACTATTTATTTCACTACATTAGACAGGTTTGTTGTTGTTGTGTGACATGCAGTTTCCGCGTGCACAACCCTGCCCCCTTACCCCACTCCGTGTGCGTTTTGCCTAGCGCGTGCGACCAGTCTCTGGTATGGGAGAGAGAAAAATGCGATCGCTGCACTTAGCCTAGTGTTGCTAAATGCTAACATGCTAACTGCCTGGCTGTAAACTGCGGAAAGGATTTCCTGTATGGAGGCGTGTCTTATCTCTGTGTCTCATTGAGACACGCCTCCGTTCAGGAAATCCGTTCCACAATTAGCAGCCAGCTGGCAGAGGAGCCGGCAGGAAGCACTTGTAGAGTCATTTCAGCAGACAATGCTAAAGAACAGACATAAGACGTGGATCGGAAATTTCTGATCCGTGAATTAAGTCCAGATCGGAACCCAATACCGATATTAGAATGGATCGGCACTCATCCCTAATTTAGACCATGTGTTGTGCTATCAGTGTATCAGTTCTGCTCTGGATTCAGTCTTTGCAAAATTTGAAGATTTCCCTGAACTAGATCCACATTAACGTGAAATATAATAGTAAACTCGACTTCTTTACATTGTACAACACCATGGTCTTGCACATTCGGGTATCACACAACTCACTAAAAGTTATCTATTGATTGTCAATAACATTTTACAAGTTTAATAGTTTTAAAAAAACTTCATTCTAAAGTCACAAATCAGGAGCAGGCCACCAATAAAGCCACAGAGGCGACCCTGTGGTGGGTGGAGAGTTCGGAACAGTCAAGAGGTGAGCTCAACAGAACTGACTTTCCTCTGTACCACTCAGCATGGAGAGTTCACAATCATGTTTTATTGTTTTCTTTTATTTAGACAAACCCAAATAAAAGGCACATAAAACATTGCGCATATGTTTACATAATTATTCTCAATGGACATACATTTAAAAAATGTAGGAATGTTTTACCTTTCTGCTAATCAGAAAGCCTAACCTTTGTATGTACAAAAATTACGATTTGTTAATGATCTAATACAAAAAGATTTATAAAAGGTTATTTTTTTCTTGCATGTCTGCAATAACTAACATGCCCTCTGAACTAAGTGGTTTGTACAAAGATATACATTCATTTGCCTTCACATCTGCCAAATTCATGACATAAGCTACACAGAAAATTAACAATAAACTCATCTTTCAAATCATAATTTGGACAAAACACGGTTTGCTTATCACATTAGGTTGGTGTCCAATTAAAAACTTCACCAACATTGTTGTCACTGATATGTGATATACATGATCTGGACTTCAAGATCGCAGTTAATATTTTAAGGTTGTTCTTGAAGTAAAATACGATAGTGTTACACATGAGATTTAAACATTAAAAAAACTAAAAACTAAACACAATATAGTTTGGTTATCAGGCCTGTGGAGACCTCAGTTATCTGAGCTGATGAAGGCTTGCTTAACAAAACTATTTACTCACACAGCATATCTAGGAGGAGGAAGCATCAATGTGTGGCAAAGTCTTGCTAAGTATTTCAGGCACACATGTTTACAGCCACTGGAGAAGGACAAATGCACCCAACACTTTCATTCAATTTTTTAGTGTTTCATTTTCATAAGGTAACTAGCCTAATATGGCTGTAGAACTCAAAACTATTCTGGACTAGCCCAGTCATCCACATGCAACATTGAAAGAAATTATCTAACCAAGATGGGAAATTAATTTCCTGTATTATAATGCAGTTCCACATCACAGCATTTCCCTTGGTGGACAGTGTTAACATGCATACAACAAAACTCATGGGCCACACAAGACTGCAGAGGTGGCAAGAAGAATTGTAAAACAAACAGTGATCATCAGCTCATTCCATCAAACTAAAATACCCTTAAAAGGACCACTTTTGTGTAGTGTGCACATCCTACTGTTTGCTACAAGTCCTTTCAGAGTTCCTGCACTGAAAAACAGTCAAGAGAGTGAGACAGACAAAGAACCAAGGAGCTGTGCGATATTATGCAAGCTTAGTGCAGAAACTGTTGAGGCTGACATCCCAAATAGTTTCACAAGCCTGTTGCTTTGTTCTGTCCATGAAAAGCTCAACCTCATCTATCAAGGTGAGTTCTAAACCTTTTTCTATGTATCTGTAACTATGTTGTAAATGTGTGCATGTCACATCTTCAGACATTACTGATGGGAGATATTAACTTGAATGAGCATTTCAAGAAATTATCCCACTTACATAGAGGAACGAACTTTTAAATGAAAATGTGTAAGTATTTAGCAAATCCTTTTTCTATGATATGAGGGGCTGGGGTAACTTTCCAAAACACACAATTGCTCAATGCTGCCAATATTTCTATGCCTATGTCTCCTAAATCAATGTTTGAATGAAGGGTTTGAGTATTTGGACCACCACTGCAAAGTGTCACCAATGCTTGAACCAAAACATTTACACATAAAAAGCATGTATAAAATTAGAAGAACTCAAATATGAAATACGCAGGAGTATGTTTGTAACTGCCCTCACTGGTAAAGGCTTCGGGGTCTAACTTGTTTGCTTGTCATTGTGTGCACATTGTTGCAACTACATTTGCTGGCAACATAAAAAATGCTCCTCCAAAGTGCTTTGACTTCTTGCTCTGTATTGTGAACCTAAACTTAAAGTGGGACAAGTCCTTTGTAATCACAGCCTCACATTCCCAGTTATAGGTAAACTGCCAGAAATAAGAATACAAATAAATAGCAATTACAAATTAACAGTGTGATATGCAAATGTTATTAACAGAGACAATTCGAATATAAAAGAACAAGGCTTTACATAATTGCCTTTGTAACTGTAAATTTCCTTGAAGAGGCTCAAAACAACATGTTTAGACTGCTGACAGGTCTGATCCGTGGCTACAGCCTGATATTATGAAAATACACAAACAAAAGCAATATTGCTGCTCCATTATGTGATATAAGCAGTGTCTTTTCTATGGGAACTGAAAAAGATTGATAGCCTGACAAGCTGAGGTGATCTGATGGAAAAAGATTCTGGCCCTGTTCAGAATTGGTATTCACGTGCATGTACGTTGACTGGATGACAAGTGGAATACTAAGTCAGTTACTAAACCAAACATTATAAAACCAATATGTGGCAGTCAGTGTTAATATTGTGGTAGTGGCCTTAAATCAATCAATGTATGTATGTGCAAAATGGTTTTGGTTCATTATAAGCCACACCTGTAGCAGGTCAGGGCCCATTAGCAGAGTAGCTGCTGGCTTAAATGTGGACTAGGACACATTTGCATTAATACAGCTAAAGGAATATGGACAAATGCATCCCAGGCCACACACCTACTGCGATCTGAGAGATTGCATCTTAAAAGTGTCCTCGGTGCATCTCAGGTGTGTTCACACCGGTGGATGGGGCATTCCGCTTGTGATCACATCACAAGACACAGACTTTAATACCAGGTCTTATCATGGTCTCAGTGGTTATCTCAATGCAGAAAGTTGTGACCCAATTCAACAGGGTTTTAAACTGTGCTTGTACAGTAATTGAGTTCTATCACATTTGGAAGTATACGCTCCGGTAATATCAAGCTGTAGTTTAACTAAAGGAAACTGACAACAGTCTTATCTTTTCATTAGTACGTGCTCTGTCCTCTCAATAATGGACGGCCACATACACATGACGATATACTATAGATGTTGCAGTGCTTGCCTGTAGCGAGTAGAGTTCTCTCCGTGTAAAAGGCAAAAGTAGTGTTTCATATTTACAAAGAAATGGACAGTGTGTAAGTTGCTGAACATGGTTTAAAAAGACTATTCTCAGTAACCATCCTGAGTTTATTTGACAGTGATAAGATTATACACCTGCCTAACTGAACAAACAAACATACCACAAATGGTGGTATGTTTGGAACTGCTTTTATAGTCTAATGAGCAACTGCCTAGATCTTTTCACCCGCTCTACAATTAAAAACATTCTCAGCAATCAAAAGTTTAAATCATTTGATGCTTCATAACACTGCAATTTTGAGGGAGAAATAGGTCACGTCTTTAGTATTTAGACATTTCCTCCTAGCTGTACCTTCAACTGTTATATCATGGTATAAATACAAAAAAAGATGTCAGAGATAACCGTTTAGAACAACCAGCAATGAGGAGTGGCTGTTTTTTCAGTAATGCAGAAATGGGAGAATTGAATCTATATCCTCTAAACCAATTAATGAAATCCACTCTGTCACTCATCCTCTGCAAAATGGAAGATTTGTTTTGTACTCAAACTTTAAAATACCCTAACTATTAAATACTGATAAGTCCACTAAAATAAACAATTAACAACAACAAAACATAAAGATGAACCGTGTTTTGCCACAAGCGGAAGCATTTGAAAAAACTCCCACTATAACACTTCAAAATCAGGAGCTGCTTGACAGTGCTTTAGGTATTACGCATCCACATATATAAAGTTAGAGTCCAACACTTTCTCCTGACACTGAAGAGAAATGAAAGAACTTTAGGAAAGTAGCTCTGAGTGTGTTTTCACCCATATGGATTATCTGATCTGCTCTGTCAATGGGTTTGTGGACTTGTGTACGTTTCCTATTGGTTCAGTTTGTAAGTACATCACTGTAAACCATAAGATTGTTAAGCTTGGTCAGATGTGGTTGGTCAGGAGAAATAAAGTAAGTAATGACAGATGGGAAGTACCGCATTTTATGGACAAGTACAGGTGAGGAATTGGTTAACTAGTTAGCTGATAATTGTATTCACACCTGCCAAAAAAATCTGTGCTAAGAGAAAAATAAGTAAAATAAAACAACAGAAATTTTGTTGCAAATGTGAGAACACCCTCAGAGCTTTTACCATTCACAGGACATTTAATGTTTACTGTCTTCAATGTTGCAATTATATAGCCAACAACTATCATAGTTACAAAAATCATCCCATTTTTGTAAAAGGAGAAAGGGATAAATAAGCAGAACCAAAATATTGGGGAAAGCACAGCAGCTGAAAATGTAACAACTGCCCAATCACTAAAATCATGTCAAAGTCCAAAAAAAATCTTTTGATTTTTTTTTTATAGTCTAATGAAACCGTACCCATTTGAATGGGTAAACCTCTAATTTAAAATGAGCCAGACAGGGTCCAGTTAAGTGATAAATAGCAGAAACAGATGAAGGGTAGGATCTTCAGTAATTAATTTTACTATGGTTTTCAAAAGAAAACTTTTGGCTTCTTAATGGTGTATATGCTCTTCAAAGGTTTTCTTTTTAACTCTCAGTGTAAATCACTTAGAAAATCTTTGGTATCAAACTGCGTTTACATTTTACATTTTTTTAACATACAACTATATACAACTATGTATCCCATGGGGTTACTCCTGCTGACACATGAAAAGACTGACCAAAAATGCCACCCATGACATCATTCAGATTATTGAGGCAGGGTTAATTACGTTCATTGTATATAAAGGTTAATTTAATATCTAACTCGCCTTTAAAGCTTTATCTGTGGTGGTCTTGATTAGTAACACGATATGTGGACCTGGAACTATCTCTGTAAAGATACAGTAATTATAATCCTCCCATCGCACACAAACAACCTATTATTACTAGACTACAGGTCAATTCTCAGATTACACAATGGCAACAGCTGTAATGAAAGTAACATATTGCAATATAATAATGAATCCTGCCAGTAAGGATATTTTTTATAATGATGTAGCATTGCAGTAGTTATCAACCTTACAAATTGCACTGTCAACCCATTCAGAGACGCACTTTGCAAAAGGCATGAAAGGCCCATATGTTATTAGGCAGTTGAAACATTATCTGCTGTTACATGGGATCAATCAGCTCTACCAGGGAGGGGAGGAAGGTAGAACTTGAGAGAGAAAAGGCATGCTCTCCATGGGCCGCATGGCAATGTTAAGTGGCCCAGTGATATTCATAGGCATGGGAGTGGTGATGGCAACTGGGTGGGCAATATTCATGTGTGCTGTTGTTGGGATATTGACTGAGGCCAGGTTCACTGGGCCAGTAATTGTGACGGGGTGCTGCAGGTTGACTGGTGACGTTATGTTGACTGTGCTGGTGGCAATGTTCATTTGAGCTGCAATGGTGACAGGGTTGCTGGCACCGCTACCACGGTTCACAGATGAAGTGATGGCTCCCGAGTTGGTGACAGGTGTTGTGGTTGCAGAGTTACTGTGCACACTATTGGCATCTAAAAAAAGAGTTAAAAAAAGACAGTAAAGGACAGAGCTGGTCAACTTTGTGGAAACCCTAACCCTAGCCACTCCAAAACAAACAGCCCTCTCAATTTCTTGGCCGTTTATCTGGTTCACTGAAAATGTCAATACATCATTCATACATTATGTCAACTGTGGGAATGTTGAAGATACCTACCTTTGTGAGAGTTGTCAATTAGGACTTGGAAGGAGTTATTTAAAATCTCTCCTAATGTCAACTCACCTGAGGGGTAAATTCAAAAAGCAGGATCAATAGCCTAACCAGCTAACTCACTATTGTGTTAATAAGAATTTGATCAAATTTTAACAACAACACATTATCAAGGACAGCTTTTCTTTGGGAGTGGCAAAGGCCAGTTTCACACTACACTACAGGACCATCTCAGATGAGGTCTGGGCCAACACATCAGAAGTTGTCTTGCCAATGCTGAATAATCATTGGACCACTGCTATGTTATTTCTAATCCAATCTCCACTAGTAACCATCTTTATCAAACATGTTTGTAATCATAATTTAGATTGCTTTTTTGTAAAATTAAATTTACATTTTGGTCAAAGGGAAGCAAAATCACAGTTGAGTGAATATGGCCTCTGATGTAAGGTCAGTTAGTGTGCATCTGCATCATCAAGAGTTAAGGTCCAGCTTGTAGTTAATTTAAATGATCTACTGATCCTGCTTAATGAAATTTAACCTTACATCAGCACAACATTCTAATCTGCAGCTACAAAACAAACAAACAAAAGCATCAAATAAACCAGTCCTCAGAGAAGAGAAATGCTTCTGTAGAGTGACATGGTACAATGTGTACAACAACTGGCCACGTGTGTTTTGCAGATTTGCAGAGGATATAATTACGTGTTAAGGGGTTTCTGGTTACTAACTACTGGATTACCTTTTCGTGGCCCTGAGTGGTTCCACTGCCAGTCACTTATGCCTATTCAGAAATACAGACACATATGGGGTTACAAGAACAAAGGGCAGCCGTGCTATAATATGGGAGTTATCTTCAACAATTGAAATGGTCATATTTGTGTTTGGGATGCAGTTTTTCACTTTCTTTAGAAAATTAAAAGCTTGATTTATTTTCTCTGGTGGCATCTTGAAGACAAAGTCACAATAGAAAGAAAACAATCTACAATAAAAGAAATATAATAAATAATAAAAAAACTGGGAACATTTTTTTCATATGCAGTAAAAGCTACATGGTTGTTTTAGTTACTTCAAAGTAGGGCTGGGTATTGTTAAGAACCTCACAATTCAATTAGATTTGATTCTTTGGGTCATAATTCAATTCAATTCGATATTGATTTAAATGCTTCGATATCGATTTAGTAAAAAGCAGAACTGCACAAATAGTACCTGTTCATAATTTTTTATTATTATTATTTATTTTCCTGCCCATATGAACAGCAATGGTATACATTACATTAACATAAGTAAAGTGCATGTACAGTGAACCCTCGTTTATCGCGGGGGTTGTTACGTTCCAAAAAGAACCTGTGATAGGCGAAATCCGCGAAGTAGTCAGCTTTATTTTTTACAATTATGATGCAGTACTATAGAAAGAAACCAAAGATCAAAACGTGTTTTCAGGCCCAAGTATTTGTTTAAGAAATAAAAAATAGAAACATTTTCTTACAAATAACTATGATAGTTTTTAGAAATACTGTAAAATAATAGTTTTAATAATCAACCTACGAGGTTGGACACATTGTGACTCACTCGTATTTCACAGTTCCTCTGACTGTGTCTCTTCATGCTGCTGCGTCTTTTTCTACTGAAGGCCGTGGTGCAGAACATTTCATCAACATTGTGGGTTTTGTCGTGGAGAAAATTTGCAACCATGTAAATTTGCCAAGCTGAACGCATTCTGTACTGGACAGAGACGAGGCACGCAGGGGATTGATTGACATTGGCCTAAAGTCCCTTAGCCAATCAGGACGCAGAACACAACGCACGTTCATACATTGTAAAAAACAAAAGCATAACAAACTGCACTATAAAATCAGTGAAACAGCGAAGTCGCGAAAGAAGCTATCAATTATTTTTGTAATTGATTAATCTCTCGATTATTTTCTTCAAATCGATATTTTTTTCTTGAGCTAAAGTTAATAACTAGCGACCGCTACATACGGTCTGAGCGTTCATTCATGTATTAAATTTAACGTATTAGCATTAGTTTTGATAGTATGCGCCTTGTGTCGGCTCTACTCTCATTCGTAATGTAGAACTGCTGTTTCCACTACAAAGGCTGCATCAATGAAGTCGTGCTCCTGTGATAAATGAGCTCCGTACGACACTGGATGTACTGTACTGTATTTGTTTCTTCCCATTTTAAAGTGTCAACAAACTTTAGACAGTTTTTGCCTTTTTGTCCTCGTCTCCTCTGAGTTCCGCTACACGTTGTTTGTGGCGATCATGTCGTCATGTGCGCCAATAGGCGTCCGTGTGAAACGCAATAGCGAAACCAATGTTTAGTGGCAGCGAAATTATACCTACAGTATCTAAGATCGAGAAGAGAGCAGACCTCTCTGCTGCGGTCATGCCCCTCCTCCACGCCCCACCTCCCAGCGGCTCTGAGCGGCAGCCGGCAGCATGAGCAGAGGGAGGGGGCGGTTCGCAGCGTGAGCGTGAGTGTGTGTGTGTGTGTGTGTGTGTGTGTGTGTGTGTGTAGTGATTGACAGATGTCAGACTCTCCTTTAGCTTTAAGGAAACAAAGCTTCGTTCTACAACATGAATCACACAAAAGTGCTTCTCTTGGCGCCCCCACAGACCACAACTGTACATACAAATCCTATGATGCAACTTAATAACATCTTGTTTACTTTTCAGTTTAGTAAACAGCCACAGCTGTCAGGAGACTTTCAGTCATAAATCTGATGTATGTCTTCTCATCTTCACTTTACACAGGTAAAGCCACAATGTCCTACAGTGCCTCTCATGCCAATAGTATTATATTATGATCTTTTAGTTTGATTTAACCATCTGACCGCTTTGTATAACGGACCTGTGTTTATGTTGCTAGTCTTATCCAGCAGGTCTATCAGGAAATCATGTCAAAAAGCGTAAACAAAGATTAATAATGATTAAAGATCCCTCCAAATAGTCGTTGGAAGTGATTATTTGTTCAGATCATCTGCTGTTTAAAATTAAGCAAGAGCAGCCAATCCCTTGAGAGAAGCAAAAATTTTAATGAATTAAGTGCATTTATTTGTCAATACTGTGTGTAATTTTATCATCAAAATGCACTTACTGTCAAGATCATTTTAATAACGTGATGGGAGTTTGAGTTTAATGGCGCTCTATGCAACTACTTCTGTTAAACATACAGTAGGTCCATGCGGTATTCTTCATCAACAGGAAAAAAAATGAAGATACTATGACTTTCCATTCCTTATAAGATGTACATTTTCAGCTTGGGAAAGGAGTTAGATGATTAGAAACAGTCACTCTCGCAACAAATGAAAATTCATTCGCTGACAATCATTTTACAATAACTCTAAAAAGATAGGTTAATTTCTAAAACTTAAAATGGGGGTTTGATGCATGTATATCAAGTCATCTACACTTAACTAGAGCAGTGTTCACACAGAATTTAATTCTGCATGATAAACTATGGTTTTCTTAAATTTACTGTTCAGATATTTGTGTTTTCCTCCCATAAGTTATCTTTACTAATTATGTTAGTTCTAAAGGAATGTAACCCACAAGCTTACATTTAAATATAAAAAAACACAGAAGGCAAATGAACTGGACATGAACTAGAACATCGATTTCCCAGGCTCTGAAGCAAATAAAGAGATGACATAACCAACAACCAGTGTTTCCAGTTCATTGAGTTTGATATATAATAAATAATATTACTGACTATTGAAGCAAAAGCAATGGTTTACAATAAAAAGCCAGGTTGAAATGTGCTAAGGAATTGTACTTTGTGTTTCTATTTCATTCAGGGGCTGACAAACACAGTTCAATGACGATGCAGTGGCATTGCAACACTACAACACTTTGCTTCGTTGTCAGCCTCTGACCAATGTGGTGACTGTCTGAAGCAACTTTGTGTAGTTTTGTGGACTGATTTGTATTAGTGTGTGTTAAACCAAAAAGAAAATAAGCAAAAGGAGACATGTAACCTACCTTTATTGTTACATGGGTTGCTGAAGCTGGCCTGGCCGTGTGTTTTGAGGTGACTTGTGATGTAGGCAGCACTTAGCATTTTGCCACAGATGTTGCATGTCACTTTGCCTTCATGCCTAATCATGTGGGAGCGCAGGCGGTCTTTGGTAGCAAAGGCAGAGGTACATGCCTGAAAAAGAAACAAGGGGATATAGTGGACCTCGAAGAAATTGCAGCAACAGCAAGTATGGCCCACAAGCAGTAGCTCCTGGGTTCTTTTATTTGCACTTGGTACTCTCAATTATGGTTCTAAGGGCAATAAAAAATGTCTGAGGGCAACATGACAGCAATACTGCAGAACAGACTGAGTCACTACTCTTACCGTCACTTGGCACTTGAATGGCCTCTCTGACGAATGAACATGCTTGACATGACAGCTTAGGTGATCAGGTCTGCAAGGTGAGATGAAGACAAAATTCAGTCATCCATAGAGGGTCATAAGGGAAGCTGGAGCCAATGCCAGCTGACACTGAGAGAGAGAGAGAGAGAGATACAAGGTACAACCCGGACATGTCAGCAGCCAATCACAGGGCAGAATACAGAAACAAAACCATTTAACCCCAATCTATATGTCTATAGACTGTGGGGGGAAGCTGGAGAAAACCCACAAAGACACAGGACAACATGGAGAGTACACACAGAAAGACAGACTTTTCGAGACATGAGTGTTTACCTCTATATCATGCAGACCAAATCCTTTGACGGGTCCAATAATAAAAACAAGGGCTGGGTGGCATGACTGAGCATTCAAGCAATATGCAGTCATGTTGAATACAATACAGTGTTTTAACCAGAATAGATGATTTGTCACAAGCGATGCTAATTATAAAATAACTTTTATTTCAATAACTGAAAAATTAACAAATGCCTCAGAGTTCAAAAATTTCTAGGGGCAAGTGCAAACAGAAAGTTAAAAAATGATGTCCAAATACCTGGAGAAGCCCTTCCCACAGACAGAACAGATATAAGGCTTGTGAACGCCACCATCATGGGAGCGGACGTGATATGTCATGCGGTCCTTCCTCTTGAACCTTTGCTGGCAGATGGGACACTCAAACGGCTTTTCATCAGAGTGTGACAACTTGTGGCGATTGAGGTGATAAACATCTCTGAAGGCTTTACCACACATGTCACAGCCATGATTCTTTTTTACTGGCTTGGGGGGCTTCTTAGGGATGCTCTGCTGCTGTTGTTGTTGCATTGGGGTCATAATACTAGTACCTGTGGATGTTGATGTGGTGGCTGTAGTCAAGATACCAGCTACAGTCGTAATGTGTGATGGGTTACCACTGTTTTCCCGTGGCACAGTGGATATGAGTGGCACCATGGTGGGGGCTGTTTGAGTTTTCTTAGGCCGTGAAACCATCTTAATTCCGGTGTGGCAGGACTCATGCCGCCGCAGGTGGTAGCTGTCTCTGAAAGCCTTGTTGCAGTAACCACAGATGAAAGGTGTCTTTGATTTAGGTTCCTTTTTGACCACAGCAATTGGAGGCCCACCACCTCCTTCCCCAGTCCCACTGGCCACATTGTCTTTAAGTAGTTCTGCAGCACTGACAGGAGGTTTCTGGTCCAAGGGAATGGGCAGCACTGGTTTCTGATCGGGTGGGTCTGTTCCAGAATTCAGCATAGGCAAGAGGCTGTTCCCGCCCACCTGGTGCTGGTGATGGAGAGCCTCATTGGCCTGCTGTAGTGAGAAAGAGAGCCATTTACAATGATGTAAATAAAAATTAATCTTAAACTAAAATATGAGGCAACTCAACAATATACTGAAAAAAGTCTTGGGACTAGTGAAGAGTGTCACACGGTGGCAAACAGGACAGCAGGAATGTTTAACATTTCTCATATAGATAGCTCTAAAGCTG
The DNA here is from genome assembly GCA_016785345.1 of Trinectes maculatus. Taxonomy (NCBI): domain Eukaryota; kingdom Metazoa; phylum Chordata; class Actinopteri; order Pleuronectiformes; family Achiridae; genus Trinectes; species Trinectes maculatus. Next base: position 18,727 of record JAFBJQ010000521.1, on the reverse strand, counting down.
AAATTGATCATAACATCTCATGGATTTTAATACACAGAAGACCAATCATAGTTAGGATGACTCCCTGACATAAATAGATGACTACCAAAACAAAACTGACTAGTGTTCTTAACAGTATTTCTGAATGTGGTTTTATCAGGTTGAATGTTACAAGCAAAAACAATGTACAGTGAACCCTCGTTTATCGCGGGGGTTCCGTTCCAAAAAGAACCCGTGATAGGCAAAATCCGCGAAGTAGTCAGCTTTATTTTTTACAATTATTATCCAGTACTATAGAATGAAACCAAAGATCAAAACCTGTTTTCAGGCCCGCTTCTATTTTAAGAAATAAAAATAGAAGCGTTTTCTAACAAATAACTATGATTACTACATTACAGGTTTCAATTAGATATGATTACGTAGAGGTCAACTTATATATTATATCAAATTTTAGTTTATAGCTGTACCTAATAAACCAGTACCTGCCTATAAAATTAACATAAACATAAACATACTATTTATGTAAATTTACAGTATCATCATGCAGTAACACAGATCTCCACCCATATTAAGCACTTCAGCATCAGATTCAGTGTTCGTACATCCTTTTACTGCAAGTCCAAACAATAATATCCTGGTGGTTTACCACGTGTTCTAAAATAATGCAATTTTTAAGACCATATAAATAAATAATGCAATGACGAGCACAAAACTCCAAACCAAGTAGTTAAATAAACTGTAGGGAGGACATCTTAAGTCTGTAGCTGCTGGCACGCATAGTCGGATTGGTCATGGCAGATCCCCAGTGGAACAGGGTGAAGAGAGGGTGGGGGCTTATATGAATATTGTGGCCAAGAAAAAAACTGTTTCAAAATGTAACCAGCAAAAGGGCAAGGTCAAGGACCTGACCCGTGGTTTTTCAGGTGCGACCAAGCATCCCAACCCTGTCAATGAGGAGGAAGATTTGGTTGAATCCCAAGTGCTACTTTTTTCCCTATTGTGTTCTTTTATGCAGTAAACAAATCAAAGCACCTATGTAATTACAGCCTTTGGACAGGAAGGGGACACATGCCTACTTAATGCAAGAGACCACAGCATGTGTTATAGCATGGTGGATAGATCTGAGGAGTTGTCGATTAGCTTTTATATCTGCCACACTGTAACAGGACTCCAACAAAATCACTACTTTAATAACCATTACTCCTTAGATACGTTTACGCATGTCTAGATAATAGAGGTGCACGGTATATACCGTTTGCCAACGTTGTTTTGACAATGTGCACTTTTATATTACCGAGTATTTCTACTACAGGGGGTCCTCGAGTTACGACGGTCGCGAATTACGTTGTTTTCGTGGTTACGACACATCTCCTGTGAACGTCCTTGTTTTGGCTAAGCGGTTTGCCCCGTAAATATGTACAGACTTCGCACGGGAACTAGTTGGTGGTATATTCACAACACAGGGTGTACAAGGTTGATATCAGGAATCTAAAGGAAATGCTCATTACACTCACGATGTCAACCCCTTCGGTGTGTCAAGAGGGACAAAAGGCAATTCACCACAGTAAACTCTTATTGTAGGGTGGCGTTATAGCGACATCTGGTGGCACAGTGTATGCACAATTGCACAATGAATGTATGTTCCGACTTCCGTCGAAATTCGGTTACGACACATTCTCAGGAACGGATCTCCGTCGTAACTCGAGGACCCGCTGTATATGGAAAAGAAGACAAACGGCGCATACACACTAAGGGCACTTTTTCACTAGCGTCACCTCAGCATGCTTTGGGCCACCACAGCACACTTTGCGCCCATATCCACTAGGCACCAGCGGCCGAAAAATGTTCCAAATTTGGAACCACTCAGCTGTGGTTCCAAGCTTGCTGAGTCTACCCAAAAACTGACGTCAGCGGACTGCTTCGCTGGATTGGTCCAGTGGTTTCCGGGTTTGTTGTTGTTGTTGTGTAAGTTTACCGTGCTCCTGGGCCTTATTCTGAGTTTTTAACAGAATTCTCAGAGTTCCTATTTAATTTAGTCCTTAAAACAGACAAAGTCATCATAGTCGATCACTTTAATATTCATGTGGACACTGAAAGTGACAGCCTAACCGCTGCATTTAATTCAATATTAGACTGTTGGTTTCAGTCAATGTGTAAACCAACCAACCCACTGCTTTAACCACAACCTTAACTTAGTTCTTACATATGGCATCAATATTGAACAATTGTTAGTACTTCCACAAAATCTCCTTTTATCAGATCATAGCTTATTAACCTTTGAGGTTCTATTATTGGACCACAGGCCTTTAACCAAAATCTCTCTGTCAAGATGCCTGACTGACAATGCTGTGGCTAAATTTAAGGAAATTATTCCATTAACGTTGAAGTCACTACCACAGCCTCATGAAGCGAGTCCATAACTGGTTTTAATTCTTCCCAGATCGATAATTTTGACAATAGCACAACAGAATCATTACGATCAGCTCTTGACTCGATTGCGCCCCTTAAGAAAAAACTCATCAAACAAAACAAACAAGCGCCCTGGTATAATTCTGACACTTACAAGCTAAAACAAGTGTCAAGAAAATTAGAACGAAAGTGGCGCTCCACCAACCATGAGGAGACCTACACAGCCTGGAAAAACAGCTTTAAAACTTATAAGAAGGCACTCCGCAATGCCAAAGCTCCCTATTACTCATCGTCAATTGAAGACAACAAACATAATCCAAAGTTTCTTTTCAGCACTGTAGCCAGGCTGACTGGAAGCCACAGCTCTATTGATCAGAGCATTCCACACTCCCTTACGAGTGATGATTTTATACATTTCTTTAATGATAAAATTATAACTATTAGGGAGAAAATACACCACTCCCAAACTATACTAAATAGTAACATATCCGTGCAAACAGAAATAGCAAGCGCAGCACACATAGACTGCTTTACCCAAATTGACCATAGTCAGCTGAAAACAATAACTTCTTCATCTAAAGCAACAACCTGTACTCTAGACCCCATCCCAACAAAACTCTTTAAAGAAATTCTACCTCTATTGGACAGTCATTTACTAGATATAATCAATCTGTCACTGTCATCTGGCTATGTACCACAATTTTTTTAAGTAGCTGTAATTAAACCTCTCCTCAAGAAACCAAGTCTGGACCCAGAAGTTTTAAGTAACTACAGGCCAATATCCAACCTTCCCTTTCTCTCAAAAATCCTTGACAGGGTTGTCGCCAATCAGTTAAATGATTTTCTTCACACCAATAGTCTATATGAGGACTTTCAGTCAGGGTTCAGAGTTCATCATAGCACTGAGACAGCTTTGGCAAAAGTCTCAAACGACCTACTCATGGCTTCAGATAAAGGATTTATCTCTGTTCTGGTTCTTTTAGATCTTAGTGCAGCTTTTGATACTGTTGACCACCACATCCTTCTTCATAGGCTCGAACACTTAACTGGCACAACAGGAATTGCCCTAAATTGGCTTAGCTCCTATTTATCAAACAAACATCAATTTGTACAAATTAATGATAAGTTGTCACAATACGTACAAGTCAGCTATGGAGTTCCTCAAGGCTCTGTGCTTGGCCCAATGTTATTTATGTTATACATGTTGCCATTAGGAAACATCATTAGAAAACACTCTGTAAATTTCTATTTTTATGCAGATGACACTCAGTTGTATATTTCAATGAAACCACATGAAACTAATCAACTACTTAGACTCCAAGCATGTCTCAAACACATTAAAAATTGGATGAGCCAAAATTTTCTATTATTAAATGCAGACAAAACTGAAATGTTAGTACTTGGTCCGAGACACCTTAGAGAATCATTATCTAATGATATAGCCAGTCTAGATGACATTGTCCTTGCTCCCAGTGAAACTGCTAGGCATCTGGGACTTATATTTGATTCTGATTTATCACTAGATTCTCACATAAAACAGACTTTGAGAACTGCCTTTTATCCACTACGCAATATAGCAAAAATCTGAAATATCCTGTCTCTTATAGATGCCGAAAAATTAATCCACACCTTTGTCACGTCCAGGCTTGACTACTGTAACTCATTACTATCAGGCTGCAGCAGTAAGTCCTTAAAGAGCCTGCAGCTTGTTCAAAATGCTGCTGCACGTGTATTGACCAGAACCAAGGGAAGAGAACATATCTCCCCATATTAGCTTCACTGCACCGGCTCCCTGTGAAATTTAGAATCGAATTCAAAATCACATACAAATCACATTCTACTCACATACAAAGCTCTAAATGGTATGGCACCAACATACCTAAAAAATTTAATAGTCCCATATCATCCTACTAGAGCACTCCACTCTCCCACAATTCCAAAAATCCATAGGAGCAGACTAGGAGCCAGAGCCTTCAGCTATCAGGCTCCTCTGCTGTGGAATCATCTCCAAGCTTCAATCAAGGAGGCGGACACCCTCTCAGTATTTCAGAGCAGACTTAAAACGTTCCTTTTTGACAAAGCTTATAGTTAGGGCTGGTCGAGGTCCATCTTTGATCAGCTCTTAGTTAAGCTGCCATAGGCCTAGACTGTCGGGGGACATTTAGGCCTTATCTTTCTCTTCCTCTGTCTGCTTTCCCTCCTTCGATCTACATCATATTATTATATCTATGTCTTATTAATGCACTTTACTAATTCACCCTCTTCTCCGGAGTCTTTGTGCTCCACTGTTCTAGTACCAGGTGCAGCCCTTCTATGGACCATCGACTGTGGTGGCAGCTGATCGTAGAACATGATCTGGAGCTGCAGGACCTGGATTCAGCAGTGCACTCAACACACCACTACCACTATTATATGATATTATATTATATTATTCTACTTGTATAATTAATAATTATAAGTCATGTTGTTAATGTGTTGTGTACACATGACATCCATTGCAGTTCTGTCTATCCCTGGGAGTGGGATCCCTCACAGGTCTCTCCTGGAGGTTTCTGCGTTTTTTTCCTCTGTTAAAAGGGGGTTTTTTTTGGCAGTTTTTCCTCACCCTTGTTGAGGGTGCAGGTCAGAGGATGTCATACCCTGTACTCTTTGTTAAAGCCCTATGAGGCAAATTGCAATTTGTGAATATTGGCTATACAAATAAAATTTGATTGATTGATTGATTGTAACATGCAGTTTCCGCGTATACAGCCCTGACCCCGTCCCCCACTCCCTCGTTAATCTTTCAGGAAGCAGGGAAGACTCAGCCCACTCCGTAGCGACACTGCTCCAGTGTAATGGAAAACCAACCGTACTGTGCCGTACCTTGCTGTACTGTGCTGAGGTGACGCTAGTGGAATAGCGCTCTGAATGGGAGTCATAGATCACATGGAGGAAACATGCAGCAGGGTTTCTTGCACATAGACGATTGTGTGGCGCAGCACCACACATTCAACGGCAAGGGCCACATATTCACAGAGAGGGAGAGAGCAAGAGCAAAGTGTGCAAGAGCAAGCACGCGCAAGAGCGAAGCGTGAAGACATGCCAGTGGTGTGCAGGTACACTCGGACTAATGTTCCCTCTAACCTGCGTCTAAGCTGCTGTGGTGCAATGGACTGAAGATGCTAATTAAGAGTAAGGTGCAGTTAAATGAAGACGATAATAAACAGTAAGGTGCAGTGAAATGAGATGATAATAATAAACAATAAGGTGCAGTGAAATTAATGGATGATATGTAATACAGCAGAGTTTACACATCAAGGTGAGGTCTTATTGTACAGCGCAATGGCATGTGGCAGAAAAGATTTCCTGTATCTGTCCCTTCGACAGCACTGCTGTAACAGTCTGTTAGAGAAGGTGCTTTGCTGTCTGTCCAGTGTGTTTTGGAGAGGGTGCTCCTCATTTTCCATGATGGATAGCAGTTTATTGAGTGTCCTCCTCTCCACCACAGTTTCAAAGGCCTCCAGCCTGAAACCCACTACAGAGCCAGCCTTCCTGATGATTTTATCAAGTCTGCTAGTATTGCTGGCTCTGATGCTGCTGAGGAGGATCACATTCTTTGATTTCTCCAGTGCCTTTAAAACCATTCAGCCTCTGCTACTGGGTGAGAAGCTGCGGTGATGGATATCGACGGCTCAATGATCTCCTGGATTACTAACTACCTGATAGGCAGGCCACAGTTTGTCTGTCTGGGCAATGTCCTGTCTGATGTGGTGGTCAGTGATATACAGTGGGTACGGAAAGTATTCAGACCCCTTAAAATTTTTCACTCTTTGTTTCATTGCAGCCATTTGCTAAAATCAAAAGGGTTCATTTTATGTCTCATTAATGTACACTCAGCACCCCATCTTGACAGAAAAAAACAGAATTGTAGACATTTTTGCATATTTATTAAAAAAGAAAAACTGATATCGCTACGGAGTGAGCTAAACCTATTGAAGAATAGGTTGAACTGGTTTGCTCTGTCCAGGCTCCCTGCTGTCTGCCTGTCCTTCCCCTTCATCCCCGTGACATGCAGTTTCCGCGTATACAGCCCTGACCCCGTCCCCCACTCCCTCGTTAATCTTTCAGGAAGCAGGGAAGACTCAGCCCACTCCGTAGCGACACTGCTCCAGTGTATGCATGTCCTCAGCATCTCTCTGAGTTCATGCTGCACTCTCCGCTGCTCCTCTCTGTCACCAGACCTGAAGGCCCTCTTCTTCTTGTTCAGGAGTGCCTTCAGGTCACTGGTGATCCAGGGCTTGTTATTGGGGAAGCATTGCACAGTCCATGCTGTCATGGCAGTGTCCTCACAGAATTTAATGTACTTTGTAATGCAGTCGGTCATGTTGTTGATGTCCTCTCCATGTGGATTGCAGAAACATCCCAGTTTGTTGTCTCAAAGCAGTCCTGAAGTGCGTCAGCAGCCTCCTGTGTCCACCTCCTCACCGTCCTGGTGTGCACAGGCTGCCTTCTCACAAGAGGAACATACTTGGGAGTCAACCTAACCAAGTTGTGATCAGATCTCCCCAGTGGTCGGAGGGCAGAGACGTTGTATGCATTGATGGCATTGACATACAGGAGATCCAGTGTTTTATTGTCTCTGGTGGGGCAGTCGACATACTGGTGAAAGTAATTTAAGGTGTTGTTTAGTGATGCACGGTTGAAATCTGCAGCTGGTGATAGATGCAATTAATACTGACTCGTCAGAGGGTCGGGTTATTAAAATGAAAACAGTGATCCGACGCTAAGGTGGGCCAAAAAAGGCACCAACAAATCATCTGTGTAAAATAATCGTTAGTTGCAGCCCTAATATAATGATCAGAACACATTGTAACTCTTTGAGCCAATTAAACTCACTGAAACATTCTCAGCCAATGAAAGGCTTCAAAACATTTTGAAGCAATGACTGCCAAAACTTCGAATGTCATTGGTCACGTGAAATGGGTGTTTTGATACAAGCTCCGACACAAGTTTTGAATCACTTGCTGCAGGAAGAGTGACACAAGCTCCAAAGCTTTGGTATCATTTGGTCATCACTAAGAATATTGGCAAATTATCATTATTGAATCATATTTTTAAATGAGATCTTTTTTGCCCATATCTCACACCCCTACTAGATTGCCAAATGTGCTTTCTCAGCAAGAAAAGAAAGAGCAGCCTGCTGTTCTATCACACTGCTCTGACAATTTTGATATAAATCTGCTTTGAAGGGTGAGGTCCACTCAAAGATAAAACCACTGAAAGGCGATAGAAGCATGGAAATTAACCTAAATAAGTCTTTAGACAGTGTTTTATTTCCCACACTGGAAGGAGGGCTGTAGATTCACCACATTAAGTCCCATTTCATAGAACATTATTATGTCTACAAAGCTGTCTCTGGTGATAATGTATATAATGCCTTTCAGCTGTCTCTATAAAACCTTCAGACAACAACAGTTATGACGACAAACAAAATGGATTTATTAAAAGATTCTTTTCTGCCTCCTTGAGAAACACTTTGTTTGGTTATTATACTGCAAAAGACATACAAATGTAATAAGGGGACAAAACAAGGAAAAACTATTATAAAACATCTTGTTGACTAGAATATAGCGGGGCTATTCAACTACATTATGAAAAAGTTACTTTGCTGGTGTATGCCTGAACGCAGCATACCACAAACAGGAGCTCTCTACTGGGTTGAAGAATATATTGTAATTCTAAGGGCTGAATGGAAACATTCTGAAGGTCAGACTTAACCCCTGGGTAGTTAGTTGTATAGTCTTGCAATATAACTAGAAGTTTAGCTATTAATGGCAACATTCTATATCACTCCGCAAAAAAAACATAGCCTGACATTACTATCAACGTCTTCAAACACTTAATAACACTAATGTTCATTAGAATGTGGATTGACGGATGCTTGAGCGCAAGAGGGGAACATGTGGGTCTAAAATATTAAGTCTCCGAATTAAATGTAACTCACAAATACTAACTCCTAATAGTATCTCTTTAGCAAGGATCCAAAGCAGCCTAAAATAATGGTGAGATTTGCTACAGAAGTATATCAGTCAATCAATCAATCAATAAAATTTTACCTGTATAGCCCATATTCACAAATTACAATTTGCCTCATAGGGCTTTAATAAAGTATACAGGGTAGGGTTGTGTCGATGGACGATATCATTGCCATCATTATCAATTGTGACCATAGAACCATTTACAATATCATCAGTTATTACAAATTTCCTATTTGAATTCTAGACAACGACTGTAAAAAAACAATAACTCCGGGTTAATGAAACACATGCAGAACCGATCCACAAAACATCAGAGCTGGTTGCTCGCTCACTCACTCACTCACTGATCTCTACCTGCTCACCCTCTTGCTGCCTTCAAGTGCGCAGAGACACCGGGCTTCTCTCTAAACACATGACCCATGTGTTAGTAATATGTGGTGGTTTCTAATGCCTGTTAAAAAACTTAGGTAGAAAACATAGGGAGGTGGTAAAATGTGCACTGGACTCAACCATCCACATCCTATTAGGAGTTAGGTGACATCACCCATCCCTAGTACAGGGTGCGACACCCTCTGACCTACATACCCAGCAAGGGTGAGGAAAAACTGCCAAAAAAGACCTTTTAACAGGGGACAAAAAGACAGAAACCCCAGGGAGAGACACACGTGAGGGATCCCTCTCCCAGGATAGACAGAAGTGCAATGGATACACTACTCTTATTTCCTAAACTAACAGTGACAATGTCTGCCCACTGGAATACATCCACCTGCGACTCTTTTCTAAAAGACAGTCTCACCATCTCTGGACCTGCCAAAAAAAATACTAGAGACTGAGTTATTTCACCTATTGGAATTAACTGCACAAAATAATCAATGGCAAGATGTAACCTGTAAGCAGTAAGAAACACATTCGTAAAACGTATACCAGAAAATATCATTCCACTGCCTTAGCATTATGGCACCAGTTGTACAGCTAGTAGCATTAGGATACATAAAGGAAACCCTGTAACAATGATGCATTTTGTGTCATAATTGCAGCAATCAAACAATGCAAAATGTGCTATTACTCACAAAGTAATTATGTACGTCATTGTTTACTTTTTCTATAATGTATCAAATGGGTGAAAATTTTTTTAAAGTTTAAGAAATAATTGACCCAATAATATGAAATAGACCATCTGTATTCTGAGTGAATATTAATGCCAAATAACCTTTATAATTTAGACTTTATTAATGCCCCTGAGGCAACCCAGAGTAGAATAGGTCCCATGTATTTAATGTAATGTGATTTGGTGATAATGCACCAACAACTATTTTTCCAACTGCCATTAAACAACAGAAGAAGAATGTCAAGACAAAAATAAAACTTGATTATTAGAATTTTTCTAAGGATTAATTCTGTGTTCTCTTCCACACGTCATATAACCATCATTAAGGAGGAGACACACTAGCATTATGAAGCTGTTTATGTATTCCAGGGAACAAACTACATGCAGCAGCCTACATAAACTACAAAATCTGTTATGCCAAAAATGAGCTCAGTTTGATAAGGACTTCTAATATTAAAACAGCAAATTCATTTTGGATGTGGATGAGAAGACAGAAAAATCTATATAATAATAATAATCTTGTTTTGCTCAAAAGCCTTTGCTAATCAGACAAACTTTTTTCACAGTACAGCACAGCACAAGGAGCAGAACCAAAACCCCATTTCAACAAAGTCTGCATGTAATTTATGCTGAGAGTAACTGTTGGTCTTTTGAGGCCTCTCGTTCACAGCTGCAGGAATACTTTGTGAAGCTGTAGTTAAACATACGTAAGGAGGCACGATCACTGGACGTTCTGATGACCTTGGTGCATCAAACTAATGAGTGTCTTCCCACAATTTAGAAAACTTCGTTAACACATTGCCCTTACTATTTTTTAGTAAAAAAACGAGGCCACACAGCAACTTAAATGATATATGGAATGCAGTGCATAAGTCTGAGCGTCGGCTAAACGCGAAGCGACTGTTTATTACTGTTGACATTTCAGTTTGCCGTAGACTTATGGTAAAACAGAAAAGTTTAGACTCTTGCGGATCGTATAATTGCTACAGCCCGCGTGCTAGGCAATTGAACGTCTGCAACGGTAAAACGGATTTTTAAAAAAACTTGCGATATGAGTGTGGAACGCACTTTGCATCCCTGCCAACCAATTCTAGTTATTCTGTTCGAGGGTGATGATTGCTGTGGTGCAGTCGAGACATTAATAGTGGCTTAGCATACCTACATGCAATAGCTCATGCAACAGCTCTTGCAATAGCTTATTTGCTACCGCGCGCATCACCGGCAGAGGTACCAGAAATTAGCCCCACAGTAGTGTGAAATGAGACGAACCCCAAAATATGATACGATGCGGAGCTCAGATCACCTAACAGACACCAATATATGGCACTGAAATGTCCCCACAGACTACACAAACACACTCGGGCTTGTTAACGCTGCTTAGCAATTTGCTACAGTAACCCACAGAGTGGAACTAGCAAACAGGCTAGTGCTAACACCTTTGTTTTGCTTGGCTAGGTCTAATTCATGTAATGAAGCGATATAATACATTTGGCAGACAACGCTAACGGAATTTAAAAAATGACGATTGATTTCCCCAGACGGATACTCAACGGTGTCACTTACTTGAAATAAAAACGTACTCCAGCTCTGTTCCATTGCAACACTTCAGCTAAAATCTGCAGGGAACCTACGAGGGATCGACAACAAAGCAGCCAAACATGGCAGCTACAACTTCCTGTAGCCCCCGGGGCTGAACCAAGTCCAAATGACTTTATTTACGAGTTTTCCCTCTATTTTAAATAGAAATTGAATATTTTACATTTACAAACCCTATCCAAAAAGAGTAATACATAGATTAGATTAAATGTTTAGTTTCTATAAGTTAGAGTGATATAATAAATAACGTGAGCATGTTTTATTCAAATCAGCAAAATGATGAAGACAAAGGAATAAGATGAGATGTGATTAATTATATTCATCCCTCGATTTAATTTAGATCTAACAGCTGCAATAGTGAAGGAAAAAGATCAACAAGCACAGAGATAAAATGACAAAACTGATAGGAGTGAGAGATGTGAGTACAGAAAAAATGCAGTGTCACGGAATGATTTCTCAGAGTGGAGCAGCATACACATGAAGAAATGAGTGAGGAAGGCAGTTGATGGGTAGGAAAAACAGTGCTACATTATTTCACATGTTTGAGGTGTGTGGCAGCAGAGGGAATGCTGGACCGCCGGAATACATGGGGTAGCCTAATGGTTAGAGCATTAGTCTTGAAACCAAGAGAGCCGGTGTTCGAATCCTGTTCTCAGCACCACCCTCGGCTCTTGAGTGTAGCAATAAAATATAATATAATATAATATAATATAATATAATATAATATAATATAATATAATATAATATAATATAATATAATATAATATAATATAATATAATATAATATAATATAATATAATATAATATAATATAATATAATATAATATAATATAATATAATATAATATAATATAATATAATATAATATAATATAATATAATATAATATAATATAATATAATATAATATAATATAATATAATATAATATAATATAATATAATATAATATAATATAATATAATATAATATAATATAATATAATATAATATAATATAATATAATATAATATAATATAATATAATATAATATAATATAATATAATATAATATAATATAATATAATATAATATAATATAATATAATATAATATAATATAATATAATATAATATAATATAATATAATATAATATAATATAATATAATATAATATAATATAATATAATATAATATAATATAATATAATATAATATAATATAATATAATATAATATAATATAATAGTGGTAGTGGTAGTGGTGTGTTGAGTGCAGGGCTGAATCCAGGTCCTGCAGCTCCAGAGCACGCTCCACGATCAGCTGCCACCACAGTGAGGGAGAGGAGACAGTGGCTGCACCTGGTACTGGAACAGTGGAGCACAAAGACTCTGGAGAAGAGGTTGGATTAGTAAAGTGCATTAATAAGACACATGTATCATGTTATAATGATGTAATCTTCTCACACTTCTCATATTGTAAATTAGCGCAAATTCCGGACTATAAGCCACTGCTTTTTTCACACGCTTTGAACACTGCGGCTTATACAGTGATGCAGCTAATCTATGCATTTTTACGGGCTAACGAGCTTCATGCCGCCATAACATTTAGCCTCCGACAACTTTTCCTGCACAAAAACAAGAGCTGCAGCCCCGCCCCACATTAGTGGTAGCGTCACCGTATTAGCACTGTACCCAGACACTCTGTGACGCTCTGTGAATTGTTATATTATATTCGCATGCGGCTAAGCTGATCTCTAAGCAAGATACGGCTGTATCCCCTCTCCTACTCCCCTCTACCGTCCTGGGGCTGAAGTCCCTTTCAATTATAAGGCACTGATGTCAAGTGCCTTATAAAGTAAAGAAAGAAAGAACACCTTTAATCGTCCCACATGGGGAAATTAATTATCTACATTGTACACAACATACAGTTAGTACCAAGTATTGACATGCAGAAGGCTACACCGCGAGGAGCGCCCGGGGAGCAAGTTCAGGGGGTTAATGGCCTTGCTCAAGGGCCCAAGGTGGTGGGCAAATGGTGGCGCCTCTCCCAATTTCCAGCCGACCTCTGGGTCCAAAGCCTCTTGGTCCAAAGCCCGATTCTTAAGCCTCTTCGCCACCACCTCCCCAATATTACACACAACAACAGTATCCCATACAAAGCACATGTAAAAATATGCCTTAACTTTAGTTCTACCCAGTCTATCGACAAAATTTATATACAACTGTGTAGACTGACTTCCACACTAGCGACAAGATCAACCGGAGATTCTGCGACGCTCCATTTGGTGTCTGTTTCATCCTAGACAAGACACAAACCGTGTGTTTCTTTCCACACCGGTGCGTTAACTGCGTCCACGAGACGGGTTTTAAAAAAAAAAATCTGCGTGAAGGATATGTTTATACCAGGGGTGTCAAACTCATTTTGGTCTGGGGGCCGCATCTACGGCCTAATCTGATCATAAGGGGACCAGACCAGTAAACTCAGTAATTACACAGATTCTATCTAATTACGCTTGGACTTATTGTATCTTCTAAGATACCTATTGTATCTTCTATGTCAGCACATCTACTGTTAGTTCAGTGGCAGTATTGTGTCATGTTGTTTGCCCTGACTAAAACAGTGCACCCCTAGCAGACAACATAGGAACTGATGTTGAGGAGTTTGACCTCCGATGCTGATTTAACCGAATTGACCACCGCAGGGCTTCGGTCAGAAAGCACAGGAGACATCAATGGATTCTAATGTTTACTGCAGAACTGTGCCACCATACGTTCTGGTGCAGTGTAGTTTCAGAAATATCACATTCTGGGTAATCCTCAGTGCAATGGAGGATTCCCAGTGAGAGGTAATGTCTGTATGTCTGTGGACAAAACAAACACCAACTAACTTTAAAAACACTTAAAAGTTAATATGGGTTAACTGACTGTAGGATAATTATATTAGACCAATTCTGTCATGTCATTGTTGGGTCAATCATTCGTTGTGTGTGTTTTGATACATGTAAAAAAAAACATTTTTAATACAAGTAGCTGACAGAATGTGTGTTGCCTTCCCAGACAAACAAGTGCCATGTGTCCACATCTGATGACATACACTGAATCTCCGAGCTCCGAGACTCATTTATTCCAAGAGGAGACCCAAGACTGCTGGACCGGGCTGGTGTCTTCTCATCACAGCATCATCGGAGCTATATTCCTTTGTTCAGTGTGGTAGACACTCAAATTAATTTAGTTATATCAACCACGTTTACCTGAAGGTGTCTGTATTGTACGAGTGGGGACTTTATGATCAAAATATGAGTTCCAGCAAGCCAAGAGAAACTCATGAAACCCCCCTCACTGGGGGTAGGGGCATTTCATATGGGCTATATCACACACCTGCTAAATTTTCACTACATGCTGGTCAAGTAAGGGGTGAGAGAGGGTTCGTTGATTCTGTGGACAGACAATTTGACTGTGACAGAGTATCCTCATCCCACGATCAGTCAAGAGACAGGTTACACCCACCACCTAGTGCATCGATCCCAAACCCTATCGCTGTTGATACGAGATTTGCTGACCAACAGAGCACTGTTGTTCAGCAAATAGGACAGCAGATAGCTGATAGCATTCTGACACACATCACATCAACCCCTGCAGCTGCTGGTCACCCACACAATGATGATTCAACCAGACAGAAAGATTCCTTCTCCAGCCACTCACTAGGATCTCTCTCAAGTCCAGCTAGTCGCTCCGCGACAGGTCAAGGAGCCACCTACGTTCAGAGGGGATAGTTCAGACGCACTAGCTGTTGATGAATGGGAGGACTCAATGAAAACCTACATCAAAAAGAGCAATGTTCAAGTGGAAAATCAAGCTGAGGAGATTCTCATCCACTTGAGAGGCAGAGCAAAGGATGTTGTGCGATTTGGAATTAGGAATGGGGAGATTGGGGGACTTCCGGTTTGATGAGGTAGAGAGCAGACGTGCGAGCAGGGAGCTCCAGCCGAACTTTTCATTTACTTTTCAAGTCTACCAGTTTAATTGTGCTTCTCTTTGGGCTGACTCGGGCGTTACTCAGTTTTTATGTGGGAAAGAGTACTGCGACGTTATGAGCTCCTCAAACTCTAATCCTCCAGTAACAACTCGGGCAGCTAGCGTTTCAGCTAAGCTAGCTAGCATGGCCGCCGCCGCCGCACCGGAGCTTCCAGGGGGGCAGAAGCGCCGACAGTGGAGGCTACTCCGACCCAGTCACCATGAGCGACCTCGAGGCTCTTTTCAGCAAACAACGTGATAGCTTCAAAGCTGACATGGCTATCCTGATTCAACAGTCAACTGAGTCTCTGAAGCAGTCTGTGGATTCACTAGGCCAGCAGGTGATGTCATTTAACAACCGTCTCACTAATACTGAAGTTGTGGTGAATGAAAACTTCGAAAAAATCAGAGATGGAAGCTGCTGTTAAGACCTTACAATCCCAAGCCACGGTGCTCCTGGAACGAGTGGACGACCTCGAGAACCGGTCCAGGCGCTCTAATCTGCGGATCATCAACATACCCGAAGGGAGTGAGAGAGACCAGGACCCGACCAAGTTTGTTTCCAACCTGCTGATGACGGTGACGGGGCCCGACGTTTTCGACAGTCCCCCCGAGATAGAGAGAGCTCACCGCTCCCTCGGCCCCAGACCAGGTGATGCCGGCGCCGGGAAACCGCGAACCTTCATCGTTAAATTCCTCCGCTTCCAAGAGAAAGAAAAAGTCCTCCGATGGGCCAGACAACACAAGATGGATTACCGCGGCTCCGAGCTGAGAGTGTATCCAGACATCAGCGCTGCTCTGGACAAAAAATGGGCTGCATTCAACGCCATCAAGAGCTCTCTCTACCAGAAAGGAATAAAATTCCGCCTGCTGCACCCTGCCCGTCTCCAGGTCTCGTTCCGAAATGAGAACTTGTACTTTGACTCGCCAGAAAAAGCCCAGGTTTTTTCAACGAGCGCATCGCTCCCACTGGTTAGTGAACTTATTGAGGAAGATGCCGGCTTTATCTGGACCCAGTGCACGGCAACGTTTGGACGTTTATAAACGATCAGGTACGGAACAGATGCGCCAGTTAAATACTGTATAACTACAGTATTATTCATCTGTAGCCTATAACATGATGTGGCTCTGACACCATATCAGTCAGCTCTGTAACTGATTTTTCTTTTTCCTTTTTTTTCTCTTTCTCTCTTCTCTTCTTTTTTTCCTTCTCCCCCCTGTGAGTTATTAGACTTACTCTTTTTTATTGTAAATGTAGGGCTGGGTTACATAAATTTACATTTTTATTTTTCTTATTGTTTTTATTTGACATTGACAAGATGTAATTCCAAGGGGATACTTAAGTTTTTCCTTTATAATCTGAATGCTGATATGGGTGTATTACTGCCCCCTGCTATACCTTCTTATTTTGCGCCTATTATACACTGTAGACACATTTGCAAATACCGGAGCCCTAGGCTTGTTGAGGGTTAAGTTCACAGGTTTATGTCATCCGGAAGTAACAGAGTTTATGGAGTCCCGCTGCTAGTTCTCGTTCTTAGGACAAGTTTAGGGAGGTTTAGGTGTGTTTACTTGTTCCCTGTTCTAAGGGTTTTTGTTTTGGGGTATTGGGGTGGTAGATCCTACAGATTTGCTTTTATTTCAATTTTTGTTTTTGCATTTGTAACACTACATCCTTCTACCAAGCAGTGGTTTTTCCTACCATATACTTACAAATTCGTTTATGGCTAATACTACAAAAAAAGGGGTATCTTGTCTGAGGTTTGTCTCTTGGAATGTTAAAGGGATCAATGGCCCAGTAAAAAGGGGTAGAGTATTTTCCCACTTAAAACATCTTAAAACAGAAATTGCTTTCTTACAGGAGACGCATTTGATCGCTAAGGATCATCATAGGTTAAAGGCTTCATGGGTTGGTCAAAGTTTCCATTCCAATTTTAGTAGCAAAGCAAGGGGCACAGCGATTTTGATACATAAGAAAATACAGTTTTACCCAACAAACGTTATAGCTGACCATCAGGGCCGGTTTGTTATTGTCTCAGGCTCCCTTATTAATGTACCTGTTGTTCTCGTTAATCTCTATGCACCCAATTGGGATGATGAGGCATTTATTAGGAAAGTAACCTCACTTTTACCAGATTTAACTTCCCACCACTTTGATCTTAGGAGGCGACCTTAACTGTACTATAAACCCTTTGCTAGACAAATCCTCCCCACGGCAGGATTCCCCTTCTAAAGTTGCCAAAGCAATTTCAATGTTTATGGATCAAATAGGAGGTTTGGATCCATGGCGCTTTCTCTATCCTGATAAAAAACAATTTTCTTTTTACTCTCAGGTCCATAAAACATTTTCAAGAATCGATTACTTTTACATTGATAATTATTTTCTCCCTGTTGTCGATAACATAGAATATTCAACGATCGTGGTATCTGACCATGCTCCAGTGCTACTCGACCATTCGTTTACACTTTTACAAAAGACACGCCCTCCATGGAGGCTGAATTGTACATTGCTTAACGATGATGACTTTTGCCAAACAATCTCCAAAGTAATTGATGATTTTCTTGTTTCCAACAAGTCTGATCTCATATCCCCATCTCTACTGTGGGAGACATTAAAGGTGGTAGTCCGAGGAGAGATTATATCTTATTCTGCAAGACTAAATAAACTCAAAAAACAAAAACAAGAACAACTCATGGAAAGCATAACAGAATTGGACAGAAAATTATCAACATCTCCATCCCCTGAATTAGACAAAGAGAGACAAACCCTTCAAATGGACTATAACTTGCTGTCAACACAAGAAACTGAAAAATTACTGTTGCGATCACGTGGATTTCTTTACGAACATGGGGAGAAGGCAGGAAGCCATCTGTCATGCCTAATAAAAATCCAATCTGTATCCCAGCAAATTAAACAGATAAGAACCCCTTCAGGTGAACTTACAGTAGTGCCATCCGTCATAAATGAAACCTTTACAATATTTTACTCTGAACTATACACGTCAGAATCCCCAACTGACAAAACAAACATGATAAGCTTCCTGGATAACCTAAATTTCCCACCCATTTCTGCTACTCAGAAGAGCCAAATGGATCGACCCTTAGAATTTCGTGAAATAGCAAACTCAATTAAACTAATGCAGAGTGGCAGGGCCCCTGGCCCTGATGGTTACCCTATAGAGTTTTTCAAAAAATTTGCTGAAAAATTAATCCCTCTTCTCTTAGACATGTTCAATGACTCTCTGGCCCGGGGAGCTCTGCCTCAAACTCTCACCGAGGCATCAATAACCTTATTACTAAAGCCGGGTAAAGAAGATTCTGAGTTTAGCTCTTATCGTCCTATCTCCCTTTTAAATGCCGATTATAAGATTTTAGCTAAGGCACTGGCCTTGCGTCTTGAATCAGTTATGCCGAGCATCATCTCACCCGACCAAACCGGGTGTATGAAAAACAGACACTCTTTTTCCAACGTCCGCCACCTCCTCGACCTTCTTTTCTCTCCCGCATCCGGGGAGACACCAGAAGTGGTGGTCTCCCTGGATGCGGAGAAGGCTTTCGATAGGGTGGAATGGAGTTATGGTTTTTGCATTGGGTCTAGGTATACATCTTGGATTTCACTCTTGTACTCTTC